>VWZZ01005027.1:1435151-1526934 GCA_013399095.1 Psophia crepitans
TCACGCGTAATGGTTACTTGGGAAGACAAACGCCATCACTCTGAACGCCGCTGCCCCCCCTTCTTCTTCCTCCCAAGCCCCTTACAAACTGAGCATGACGCCATATGGTATGGAATGTCCCTTTGGTCAGTTGGGGTCAGCTGCCCTGTCTGTCCCCTCCCAACTCCCCACACACCCCCAGCCATCCCGCCGGCGGGGCGGTGCGAGAAGCTGAAAAGTCCTTGGCTCTGTGTAAACATCGCCCAACAACAGCAAAAACATTTCCACTATCAGCGCTGCTTCCAGCACAAACCCAAAACGCAGCCCCATACTGACTTTCTTAAAGAAAATTAACTCTCTCTCAGCTGAAACCAGGACACACGGGACGCCTGTTGAGGATCTGGGGAGACTTTTCCAACTGAGCTGCTGAAGCTTAATGTTTGCGGGTCCTTGTCATATGACAGCACTGTCTCCTAACCCATCAGTGAAGCTGCTATATTTTTAGGGTTCTGAAGGAGAAGCTACAAGTTACGGAATCTACGTTGCTTTTTCACATCAGTACTTGTGAAGATGTACACATATACTCTTTGAAAACAACGTGTTTAATCTTATAAATGAAAACTGTTTATATTTTCAGGACTGGTCCCAGTAGTTTAAAATAGGTATTTCCCTGCAGCTTTGTATATATAATATAAGCTTTATACATTACTATACACTATGAGTTTTAATAAAGTGTCCAAACAACATTTGTGCCATAGAGGATGCAAAGATCATTTAAAGTTCAGAGTTTGCAGTTCTATGCTAAAATTAAAATTAAAAAAAACAACAACCCACCTCTAAAACTTTATACCTAAAAAATCCAATATCCATGCATAACTAAGTATTGCGAAATGTTTGTAGTATAACTTATTACACTTAAAGAATTCATTTAAAAGTGGATTCATATAACATGGGACGAGCTATGCTGATTTCCACCAGCTGAGAATCTGGAGCACAGTCTTTACAATAATAATTTTATAGAGCTGAAATTATCTATGCCATATACAACTGAAAATCTATGCCAAACAATATATTCCCTGTTTTAATAGTTTATAAACTGAGGGCTTTTGTCACAGATATTGTAAAGACCTCCACAGAACAGTGCCCTGTCATTAGAGGATGCTTTTTGGACCTTCTGGGATTTTACTGCAGTAGAAGAGAGAGGAAATTTGACTTTATGGGCTCAAAGACCATATGAGGAGAGATGCATGGAACAGAAATGACCAGAAAATATGGAAATAGAAACAGTTATTACATGTTACTCTGTGCATATTCCTGTTTAATTTGTTAATTTTATGAATGTATTAAATATAACTGAGTTAAAATCTGATATATTTGGGGTTATTTATGTACTTTTCCAGTATAAATATTCCAGTTCTGGAACATATTTTCCTATCCTTATGATTCTTGTTTAGGATTGTATGAAAGACCTACTCAACAACTGTTAGGAATAAGTTACCTATACAAAAAAAAGCAGAGTTGTTAGAGAAAAAGTATTTTAAACTTTACGAAGCACTTTACCTGTTTGTGTTTATTTGTAATAATTGCAAGTTAAACATTTTCAAACAGTTTTTTGGGGAGGGTGTGCTTTCCTCAGGGTACAATGGAGTGTAATACAATGTAATCTCTAAACTAAGGCATGCCGGGCAGTTCTGTATGGGACACACAGTTCTTACTTGGTTTCTTATCAGCCATTTATAAATTTTTGCCATAGGTTGCCTTTAATTTTCAGTAATAGTTTGTCTCCTCTGCCCCTTTCATTCCTTCTCCAAATAGCTTTTTCCTTAGTCTCTGTTTTAACCTAACACCACCCCTCTCATTTTGAGTATAATAAACTACATTTTTTATAACCTCCAAAAACTCACTTCAGTGATCCGGCAGGGTCCCCTTTTCCCTCTGGTACCAGCAGAGCTCCTGGTATCCTCCCACTTCCCAGCACCACCCTGCTCTCCGCAGGCACCTTCTCCAAGAGCTGCTGCACTCCAGGCATCCATCACAGACCCTCTTCCTGATCCACCAAAAAAGACATTTCCTTGAGAGAAACACCTATTTCCTCTGACCCCAGCTCTTTGCAGACTGAATGTCTTGCCTCAAGAGGAGGACACTGAATCTGGCACCAGTAGCTGCTGCAGCCCTGTGGAGAGAGACTTGGTGGTTCTGGTGGACGAAAGGCTTGACATGAGCCAGCAGTGTGAGGTTGCAGCCTGGAAGGCCAACTGTGTCCTGGGCTGCATCAAAAGAGATGTGACCAGCAGGGCAAGGGAGGGGATTCTCCCCCTCTACTCCACCCTCATGAGACCTCACCTGGAGTGCCGCATCCAGCTCTGGGACCCCCAGCACAAGAAATATGTGGACCTGTTAGAGCGAGTCCAGAGGAGGGCCACGAAGATCATCAGAGGGTTGGAGCACCTCTCCTATGAAGAAAGGCTGAGAAAGCTGGGGATGTCCAGCCTGGAGAAGAGAAGGCTCTGAGGTGACCTCATTGCAGCCTTTCAATACTTAAAGGAGTCTTGTAAAAAGGATGGAGAGGGACTCTTTACTCAGGTAGATAATGACAGGACAAGGGGCAATGGTTTTAAACTAAAAGAGGATAGATTTAGATTAGACGTTAGGAGGAAATTCTTCACTGTGAGGGTGGTGAGACACTGGAATATGTTGCCCAGAGAAATTGTGGCTGCCCCATCCCTGAAGGGTTTCAAGGCCAGGTTGGATAGGGCCCTGGCCAACCTGATCTAGTGGGTGGCATCCCTGCCTATGGCAGGGGGTTTGGAACTAGATGACGTTTAATGTCCCTTCCAACCCAAACCATTCTATGATTCTGTGATTTTCATATGGTTGCCAAAGAAGGAAGAAAGTTGTGTGACAGAGAGACAGGGCAGCATGACAGGGAAATTCAAAAGCTGAGTAAAACTCTCCAGAGTTTCATTTTTTGATTCCCACTTCTAGGTGCTCAACACATTCTGCTTCTCCTTCTCCCTAGGGTAAAGACTCACTGTTTGGTACGTTGCTTGGAGCAATTTCTGCTCAGTTCTCTAGCCGCTTAGTTTCAACTCTACTGAAGTTTAAAGAACCTTTCTGTAAAGCCTAATCAATACAAAGTCCATTTTCCTTGTTTATGCAAGTGATATTATTACTATTTTTTTACAGCTTAATCACGCTGGAGAATGGAACTATTGCTACAGACGAGGCACCGCTCAGTTTTTAGGTATTATACACACACACGCACACATACATATATATGTATATACAGAATTTGTGTATGCTCTTATTGTACCACTAATACTCCCTAAAGGTATTATTACGTTGTTAGACAAATTAAAATTAAACAAGAGGTAAAAGTGCACTTGAAGAGAAAACTGTTAAAAAATGCCTACAGGCAAGACAAAAGTGAACAGCAGGAGTTTATCCAGCTGTATGTGTCTCGGAGTTCCTCTGGGCCAACTGACTGTGCTCCCATTTCTGCTGCAGGAAATGCAATTTCAAAAAAATTCATACAGGTGTTGTGACTTCCAAGCGAAATGACATGCACATTTTTTTTTGTCTCCCTTGAAGATAAAAATGGAGCGGATTTCTGTAAAAACAGAATACAGAAGTGAAGGGAGAGGGATGGTGGGAGTATGTAACAGAGGACCCCAGAAACAATAAGAGTAAGACTGTGATCTACCCAGGTCAGAAATGTGATGGCAGGTAGTTTTGCTGACAAACACGTCTAATAACATCTGGAATCGGTGGAGCGTGTGAGATCAACTTTGAGAACTTTTCTTAAAAAAAATCTGTCCTGATACACTATTTCTAAAACTAAATGCAAAAGAGGCCTCTTTTGGGGCTGAGGGATTTGATGAAATCCCATAAAGAATATCTGAGGTGTGCGGAACTGACATGGCCAAAGGTTTGCATGTTGAGATCAAAGACACAATCATAAAAAACGGTAGTAGAAGGATGTGTTAAATATGTACTAAGCTTAGATTTGAACATCATATTTTATGCAGGTGCAAATGGATGCACTCACTAGAGGAGAAGGTAAACGAACTGAATAGATCCTTTATCTTTGTGGGTAAAATGGTTAGGTTTACTACTTCCCTTAATTCAAACCTCAAAACAATGTATGCCACAGTGGAAGAATTTGCTGTGTAAAGTATTACGTATTTCACACTAAGGAAAATGAGACAGCTCGATATCCCAGTCACATAACGAAATAAGGAACTGTACTCTAACCAGCTAATTCAGTTATTTTCATGACAGTGTTATCCAACAGTTATCACCATGACAATGCATCTTGGTTGACTTAGAACTGCTCAAAAATCAAGCATTTGGACCTGGAGATGAGGGTGTGAAGACATGGTAGGAAGGAAGATTAAAAATGTAATTCTGTCTCATTTTTACAATACTGTAATCCCAATGGTACCACTGGAAGTACTCCCAATTTGCACCAGGAGAAAGAAGGCATCTCTTCCTCTGATTCTACGTACTTGGAAACTGTATCTTACTAATGGCTATATTTATAGTCCAACTGCTATATAATGAAAGGAAATATGTGAAAATGAAAACAAAAGAAATATTAATGCATGCATCAGAATAATATAACAAATAGGGATGTGGCTTTCTCCTGGTGAAAACGGAAATTAATCTTCTCTTCTGCTTTGAGCACTTTGGCTCTAAGCTCAAGCCTTCTAATCTAATTGGTGCATCACAAATACTAAATGCAAGTAGCTGAGATTCATCTAATTTTTTGTTATATGAAACTAAACAATTTGTATATGTGAGACTATTTTTCTTTCAGAATAGAGCTCTGTGAAACAAATCTAACCTTAAATTAAACAACAGCCTCAAAGACATTTGCCTTTATAGGGCGTTTCCATGCTTAAAAGCGCCAGTGTAAAATGTACGGTTTTGTTCAACAGATCTGCTCTTTGGACTAAATCCAGATTCCAAGTTATTGGGAGAGACTTTTACTTCTGGATCAGGCCCCTTGTGTATATTCACATTCATGTATGATTACTTTAGTGGAAAAAGTGTTTTTATTCCCACTTCTGATGGAGTGAACTGAATTCTCTTTTGGCATTACTTACTGTATCAACAATGAGATTTATGCAGTCTCAGTGCATTTAAATTCTGTGCTATACTAAAACTGGACTATCCCAATGAAGGGTAGCAGAAAAACTGCTAAGGTTTAATTGGGAGCATCTTGAGTAATAACCGGATGCATGAAAGGAACTCGTAGAAGAAACTCAGTTGGCCTTTTGCAGCCCATTTGAGTTTTCCGAGTTTTGTAGTTAAAAGCTGTAAAAGATATTTTTATTAGTAAGCTGAGAAAATCAGATAAATCCTCTGAGACTTAAAGCATGTAGAAACCTGTTCTGCCATTCTAACAAAGTCATTTTTCATGATGCAACTGCACTAAAATAGTTCCTTTTGTAAAGCAATTCAATTGTTAAATTATTTTTGCGTATGAGCAGAACACATTTAATAAAACTCACTTGTACGCTTTTTACACGTTCACATAATAAACACTCCACTTACACTATATCCTTGTTGCTTTCTTTGGCAAAATTTGGCATATACTGTGGGTTGATATTTTGTTTATTACATGCAATATTTTAAAGAACATTTGTGGAAAGGATATAAAAAATAAGGTGCATGTGCATATTACAGCTGAGAGTGCCAAAGGAGCATGGAGAACCTAGACTCCTAGTCCTGACTGAAATTCCATGGAAGGCAGGCTCCCGTGGCAATCCCAGACTATGTACTGAACAGAATTTCTCAGCATTTATTCAGGTATGCACCTTTTAAAGCAAAACTTCAGTGTGATCAAGTACCACACACATAGTAATGAGCTTTGCAATTTCCTGAATAGCTTTTATGAGGGGGGCTCGTGCCTCTGTCTTTCTCCTCCCTTTGCTGTTTATGTCCTGCTTTCCGTTTTCCACTCCCTCCTTCTTAAAGCCTCCACAGCAACCTGGTGGACTTAGCAGGAACTGGGGTCATGGTGGTGATCAATGGCTTGGGCGGTTGAGCATTCAGCCATTGATCACGCTGAATAGATTCATATATCTTAGGCACGCCATCACAAGCAGCTGCTTCTACTTAGCTTGCCAGCTTTCTGTCACCTCGAGGATTCAATGAAGTTCAGAGGCAGTGTGAGAAGGTTATATAATTCTGTCAAGAGATCATGTCTTTGATTTTTTTCATCTCTTAGACCTACATGTCTACCCTTTGGGGGTCTATCACAGACTGAGAACTTCCAATATATTACATACCATAACACAGCAGTATAAAGAGTGCTATATAAAACATACAAACGTCCTTCCTTTGAACAGAATAGCAGGAGCCTTCACTCCTTTCTTTTATGAAAGAACATTACCTAATGCTGAAGAGAAACCACAGCTGTATTCATGTGTGCACACACATGCTTTGCTTGTAATTTGAAACACATTTCCATAAACTGTCAGATATTATCATACCTAGTGTTCCTTCTCTATTTGTGCCCAAGTTGTAAGAGTAAAAAGGAACTTTAATCGTTTGGATAAAATACTCACAGTTTAACAACTTTACTGGGAAAATGAAATATATTTCACCAAGTGATTAAAAGGACACTGGAAACTTGAATACCACTTTCTCCTCTAAAAGGTTGTCATGCAGTGTAGCTGAGAAAGATTAAAGACCTTTTTTTGCTCTATTTTTTCCTGTTTACTTAGCACAGGTAGCTTGTGCTCCGGCTGACATACACCAAAGTACAAAGCTGCTGCAATTTTGGATGTTACCACTTCCCAGCTTTATGCCCTGCCCCTCTGCTGGAAGATTGTAATCCCATCGACAGTCCAGAAGATTAGGGCAAAGGCTCTTTCACTGGCAGTTTAAATTAACAGGCAATGTGAATGTAGGTGGCTCAAGTACAGGCACATGCTTCTCTCTCTTGTCCCTGTAGGTTGACAGTAATTTCCAGCAGAACTGCAAGATGGACAGCTGTGAGCATGAATATCTGAAATCATGGCAGCTACATCTGGCAGAGCTTGTCTGTCAAAGACCCACGACTGAAAGGTTGGTTGGCAGCACGGTCTCTGCAGGCAGGGGTCTGCTGGAGAGAGGCGCTGGAAAGCTCCGGCCTCTCCAAACAACTGGCAGCAGTCAAAGAATGAAAATAACAGCAGTGCACAGGACAAAGCAATGTTGTAGTAAAGTCCTATTTCAGAGTTTTAAAATAACGCTAAAACGATTCAGAGGATTCAGGCTGGCTGTACGCACTGGGCTGTGCTCCTCTTAGAGAAAAGGATGTGAGGGGGGGAATATGAAAGTGTTCATGATTAACAATGATGTCTATGATAGTAATATTCTCTGGCCTTCTAAATGATGCTTCCAACCATTCACAGAGAAAAAAAAATTGTAGACATTTTTTAGGAAACAGAGAAAACCCTCCAACGTTCAAAAGATTCTTTTTTAAATTGGTCATCTTGAAAAAATTCAAATTGACAGTGTCCCTTTTAATGATACACTTCAAAGCTTTATGAAATCTCCCTGTCAAATGAGGCTACTACTTTAACACATATTCAAAGAGGTGTATGCAGCTTGAAAATGGATTAAACAGCCAGGAAAAGCAGTTATATTCTGTTATACGAATGCAGTTCCAGGGCTTTAATGAATCTGGAGAATTTAACAATAAACATGGTACATAAATTAAGTTGATTTACTATGCAATCTGCTACTTAAAAAACAATGAAATAAAGACTTAAGGCTTCCTATTCCCCCACCTTGCCATTTTTATATTTTCTCATAATAAAAAAGGAAAAGAAAGGGATATCTGTCAGTATTGTAGGATGCCATATTAGCTTTTCACATAAACCAGGTGCAAGCTATTAAGAATATGCTTCCTCTATTTTTTAAAAACTCTTTGTCTGCATCGTTTATAGCCGTTCAGTTAAAAAGAAAACAAATGTCCAGAGCTAATCAACAGAGTTTGGTATTTTTGGCGTCTGTCTTGGCTATCTGGAGGCATCAGCTCTGTTCCTGAGTACTTGGTATCTTGTAAGGCCCATCTGAGTTCACATCAGAAGATATAAAATTCTGACAGAAAGTTATGGGGGTGGTGTTTTTAACCAGAGTAATTTTAATGGAAATTAAACCAAATGTGAACACATCACTCCATGTTAGGTTTGGTATAACCCATTTCAAAACAAAATCCATCACTTGCACTAAAACTAAGATGACATTGTCACTTTAAATCACAACTCTGTATTTCAACAATTGGCACCTCATAAAGTGGCTGTGCCACTTGCAAAATATTCAAGGACAATATTAAACATCTACAATCTTCCTAATGTTATTTAAAAGAAAGATCATTTTTTTCATCTCTCTAATTTCTTTGCCTCTTCAAATACTGTTATTAACATTCTTTTTCACACATCCTCCTTCTTCCTTTTCTTTCAATTTTAATTATTTTTTTTTCTTTCTAAATTAATCCTTTGTTTGAACTGTTACTTTTAAGAGAGAAGAAAAGTTCTACAATGAACAGCTGAATGTTTGCCAGTTTGCTTTGGGTCCTTTCATACTCCTTCTCTGAGGCCAGATCCTACAAGGTGCTGAGCATCAGGCAACTCACTCAAAGTTGAAGGTGCTGAGAATATCTAGGAAGAGCCTAGCATATTGCAGGATCATGCCTTGCACAGCAAGTTCTCCAAGTGATGACTATTTACCTTTCACTGAATAGACTTAGCATAAATTTTAACATCTCTGATATGATTGGGGTTTTTTTATGGGCAAAGAGGAGGTATTTTTCACGACCGTATCACTCAGCACTTTGAGAATGAAGTGCATAGCAATGCCACCCAAAAAGTCTGGCAAAGAACCAGATGTCATAGTTACAAACGCACACAAAAATTGGAATACATTAGAGGCAATTACAAGGTATGTAAGCTCTTCAGTGCTGAGAAGGCATCCAGATCATTGTAAGTCCTGTCTTAATCAAATAATAATTCAAAACAAACTTTACACACAATCACCAAGAAATCACGGAATCGAAGCATGAATGACCCCCAAAGTACTGTACACTTTGTACTGCTCACCTGGGTTGTTCTTTTTACGCTACAAGGGCAACATTAAGGAATATTGCAAACACACATGCTAACTAAAACAGAATTTCCAATCTTTTTAAAGAATCTTTTGGATTAAAACCAGTAACCTTAACCTAAATTTCTTTCTGAGAATTTCTCAGTCTATTATACAGATACTTTACATATTTGCTGTTTCACCACTCCTCTCAGATAAGCGCTTGTGATTTCTTTCTCAGATGCCGTGACTAGCCACAGAGCCTGCTGTTGGACCCGAGTAGCACCCGTACCATTCAAATCAGAACTGCAGCAGCCAGCATGCTGGGGAAGGCCCCCGGACTGTCAGGCCCACCACCCTGGCACGGCGAGGCTGCAGCAGTGCTGTGGAGGCTGCTCTCTTTTACACGTGGTGGTGTGACACGGTAATGATTCTATTCTATTCTATTCTATTCTATTCTATTCTATTCTATTCTATTCTATTCTATTCTATTCTATTCTATTCTATTCTATTCTATTCTATTCTATTCTATTCTAAGGCCCGCCAGGATAGAGACTTATACAGCTCGCAGTTGTCTGCAGCTAACTTTAGGAAAGGCTTATTGAAATCGTTGTGGTTAAAAGCTGTATAAATTTGCCCAGGGTTTTCCTTGATATGAGAAACTTATGCTTATGGCTGTGTGCTCACAGTTACAACCCAACCCACAGAGATATTGTTACTTTTTCGCTTCAAATGCGCACAGTCATTATACCTAGTATACCTATAGCTGTCAATATAATACAGTGATTTGTGATCACACATAGTGCTCTAGCTATACAATAACTTCTTAGAATACAGAACCTTTCATTAGGAACAATCCCCAAGCATTTAAAAATTAAAATCTCACCCTCTTTTTGAAACCTGAATCAGACAACCCCTCCTGATCAGGGAAGTATCAATACGGACAAAGACGTATCGCAGAAACAGTGTGCATATGGGCATGATGAACAGCTGAAAAAATTGTATATGAAATGTGGTTTGAGGTGTGGTTTGTCTAACGTATAAAAGGCTCTGCCAATTATTTGCTAACTCCATGGGAAAATCTTAAGCAAGCAAAGAACTTTTATAAATCTAACATGCAGTGTCCGTTTGCTGCATCCACCAGGTACACAGTAAGGCCCAGGGATGAGAAACAGTGCTGTAAATCTCACCCTGAATACCAGTAATCAACTGGGGTGTTTCCAGGGAGCTCTTGGTAAACATCGTGCTGATGATAGACTCCCAGTAGTTTGCCGTGCAATGATTTGTTTAGAAAATGCTAGCAGTACTTTTCCATTCAAGAATAAGTATAACCCTTATCTAATTACTGAATGACTTTCTATCAGTTATATCCTTTCATGATTCTCTACCAAATAACATTCATTAACGCTATGTATCGTGAAAATCTCATACTAAAATGTAGCTATGTTGACTTTCAAGGCAGAGAAATGGCAAACGTTTGTTCTGAATCTACACAGGCTAAAGACCAGGAAGAAGAAAAAGAAACCAGGAAAAAAAGATTGTGAAAAGCTCTTTCTCCTAAAAAGTTCTTGCTCCTTTTGAATTAGTTTACTCAGCTTATATCTGAAAATATCAATGAAAATACTCCACCCAAATTTACTCTATCTTATTAATTAAGAACACAGCTTTTCCTAATCATAGTCTTTTTGTTTCTGTTTTGTTTTTGTTTTCTATCTGGCTTTACAAATGCAAACATGCATGCCTATAATTTCTTTGAGTTTCATACCTTCTTTCCTCATGTCTCTTACTTCCATCTTTTTTTCAGGACATAATTTCTACTGGTGGTGCTTTGCATGCTTTGCACGCTTTGAGTTTTCAACAGCTTAGACCTGAGGATTATATTTTCCCTTTATCATTTACACAAGAAGAAAATTATATTTCTAAATAGGAAAACTTCTTGATGTCTTACTGTGTCCACAAACTTCTCTTTCCGTGCTTACATTGGTCTGCCATAATCAGACTTTGCTATCATTAACCTCTTCGCTGTCCTGTACTCTGCCTTTCTTTCTGCTTCATATTCATCAACTGCCTCAACAGATTTAAAAAAAAAAAAAAGCAAACTGCTTTGATTAAAAAGGTACAACCCAGGTTAAAGAATGTTCTGGTTTGGTTTGGCTTCATAACTTGTTTTTAATCAGTTTAAGCAAAATTGAGAACAGCCACTTCGAGATCAATGCGAGGACATCAAAAAAGAGATTTGAAAACATTTTTCTACAACAATATAAACTCATATTTTCAATGAAAATATTTAATTTCTGAGTTGACATATCCTTAATAACAAATATCTGTCACAGTGTGTTCCACATGTAGATCACAAAGCACAATTAACTGAAGAAATCAGTTAACTGAGATTTCATAGAAATGGCACCACAGAAAGGTGAAATGGTGCTCAGCCATCAAGTCAGGCACAAAACCTGAAGCTGCACCATCCTGCTGCTCTATCCACTAGCCAACACTGTCTCCTTCCTGGTTTTGTTTTCTTCAGGTAAATCGCTGAGGATACCGAGTGAGATAGGAGGTAAGAGGAGATCCAGACTGTATTCTAAAATGAATATCAAAGTGGCATATGGAAGGTTGTCTTAAGTACATAGTCAAATGGGTTGAAAATGGAAACTCACCTGGATGAATATGGGAGCTGAATGGAACAAATCCCTTAGTTATATCTGATTTCTACAACTTCATGCTTATCTAAACTTCATTTTGACTATACCATAGAACAAGGCAATCTAGAAACTTTGCAGGTAAAGCTAAATTAAGGTGCTTGGCTGGGCTCTGAGTACAGAAGTTTACTCAAAATGCTGTTACAAAATATATCTGCTTAAAGTCATGAAATCACTGGGAAGACTGAGACCATACTCTGTGAACATCAGGTTTGGACAAATTCACTGATTATTTCAACGCTTTGATGATTTTCTGAACTTTGATGGAACTTTTAATATCTGGTGTATTCTTCTGGGTTGTTTCTTATTCAGTTGTTATCCATCACATCACGCTGCAGTTGTATGATTTGCCCTGCTCCCTCTATATCCCCTTCCTTCCCAAAACTGACATAACACGTTTTATCAGCAAGAAGAACTTCTGGTGCATTTTTTTTTGATTCTTTTTATCTTTTAATAGTCATTCAGCACCATCATGTATCTATACATCAGCAAAAATTTTCTTTTATCTTGTTAATTTCAGACATTAGGTGGTCACCTCTCCTGGAAAGACACCAGATTAGTTTGTTCTATAAACCGTTCACAGTGGAGTTCTCTTTCTGAATAACTTCCTAATAAGTAAATGATTGTACTGGTGTCGCTGATTGAAAGTGCCTCCATCAGGGTACAAAGGCAGACTAAGAAGTCTTTTCATATTTCATCTGATCTAAGGTCATTGAATTGATTCTTTATATAATACTGAATAGACTTTGAGATTCTGTAATTAACATTCAGGGTACTGCTAGTACATGATCTTAGCACTCTCTATATTATGGAAGTGATTACCTCTTTTTTTCTTGTGGCACTGCTTTTGCTAGCTGCTCCAAAGGTTTACCAAAACCTGGGTGTTTCTGCCCTCTGTGCTCTAAAGTTGCTGTATCAGTGGAATTATTTTCCTTTAGACATCAGACTAGGAAAACACTTTATTTTTAAATAGCAAACTAAACTGCTGTTTTTTAAATTGGCTCACAATTAGCTTAGATGTTATTTTAATTTATTGTCTTACTGCTTTCCTAAGGAACTCCAGGATTCTTAAGAAGTTGCTATGTTTACATGGGGATGTCTTTTTTAATAATTGTAGTTATCATTATGTGTCATTAAAATGAAAATATCTGAAGTGCTTCAAAATAACATTCATAAGAATTTGAGAGTAAATGACACTAATGATGAGAGCACCTCAAAGGGCATAATTTAACAATACACAAAATAAGGAAAGCACAACACAAAATTCCCATATCAACTCACGTTCTGAAAACCTGTATTGGAGCCAAGATACCTAGTGTCTTATCTAAACCTCCAGGAAATCAATTTCCAAACACTAAAATAATGAAGATGGAGGATCTAGCTACTGAAATCCTTCTTTAGGGGCTCAAACCAGAGTTTTAGGGCACTGAGTTAGCATTTTTGATAGGGATCTCACATTAAATTGACTTTTCCTGGTGCAAAGATGCATTACCTGCTAACCCTGCCTTGACCTGCCCCAAGTCCCAAGGCTACGAAGGTGTGATATAGTGTTTTCTTTCTTGTCTGCAGCAATTTTCCCAGCCAATGTAATTCAGATGTATATTGTCAGCAGTGAGGGAGGGCACGTGATTAAGTGGGGAGAAGAAAGGAGTAAGAGCACCCTGACTTTAATCCAGATTGAGCCACTGAAGGAACGTGTGACTTTGAAGAACTTCTTGGCTTCCTTAAAGCATCATCCAGTATATTGGGCTAGATAAGAAGCCCTGCTCTGAAAACCATGGCCACATCATCCGAGTTAAGCATTACGTGTAGGTAAATGAAGAGGAAACGAATCTCCTTTTTTCATAAAACGTTTCTAAAGAACATTGTTAATGAGGCAGCCGGCCTCAGGAAATGCAGCTAATTGTGCTTGAGATACAAAACCAGTGACAGATCCCTTCTTTCCTGCGCATAGGTCTATCATGAAGCTAATGCTCTCAGACTCCTGCAGGAGAATATAAAACCTGATGATTGTTTACCATAGCCAGTCAGGAAAGGTTGCCTACCCACCAGTGATTGAGCCCCAGCAGCACTGGCCTTTCGAACAGAAAGAGGTTGAGAAGATGTTTATAAACTAAGCAGCCTTCTGTTCCTTGAGGGAAGTGCACCCTGAAGCTGAAACATGGGTAGGATGCTACTAAACACCCTGCCTCAGAAGAGCCTCTTCTCAGGGGTGAAGTAGTGGAAAGTAAACAAAAAGCTATATAAATGTAACACATTTCTATAAAATGCAGTAAAACATATATTGATACTGATAAAAGTATGATCAAAGGTTCAGATAAACTTATTGCATCCATATATAGTACTTGTGTACTGAAGAATACATTTAAATAAGGGTTTGTTTCAGCAAATACTTTGAAGACAGCAGAGAACTGCGTGGTTCTGTTCATTTTTGATCTTCACAAAGTGTAGTTATTTTTGGAAAGACAATTGTTAAAAATATTAATGTTATTGGATGGAGCAGCACAGTTTACAGTAATTGCTACTGGAGTCTGCCTGGTGACTGGCTGTCGATATTTTCACATGAGACTCCATGCAAAAAAATGTTCTCTTTAGCCTGTACAAAATCAAATAAATACAGAGAATTTGGGTGAGGAACTGGAAAATAACATTGTTTCATTTACAGTGAAAACCGCTGCAGTTACAGAGCTAGCACACTGACTGTGTGTCCCTGTATTCTCTGAAAATAGAGTTCGCTTTGGATTGAAGTCTTCCAGCAATAAAAAAATGCTCTTACCAGCTGACAAAGAGGGGAAGTGACATCACTCTGAAAATAAATATAGAAATGGGTTTTCTGGAAATATTTATACTTTGTTCATGGATAAAATGCTGAATGTACAGCCAAGGAGAGCCCACTGCTCAGCTTGCACCACTTGAAAAGGGGAATTTTTAAACTTGCAAAGATTCTCTCTCCAGGGACATTTTTTTCTTCTAAAATAACTGACTCTTGACACAACCTTGTCTATTTTAAAGGCCAAACATTTTCCTTACTCCCAAGTGCTTTGTGAGCCTTAGGGATATATTGTCCCTGGCAAAACGAGATAGCAATATCTTGGGAACGGGTGATTTCCATCAGGGACAAGGAAATCGCTCCAAACCACATTTCATTCTGGTTACAGGATTTTAATGAGATTTGCAAGCTCTTGTGAGACAGTCACAAGAAATATTCAGCACCAAACCCTCAAACAGAGCCCTGAAAGTTATTCTAATGTCTCAGCAGAGGATGGATCCTAGGACTCCAGTTTTGCTGTGATATTTCTTACATTATAATTACTATTGACTAATTAAGGGGTGACTAAGTATTGACCTCCCAATTAATTGTGAAAAAAGCTGGATGACTGGAAATACCTACCAACGTTTGAGAAGGAGCTTCTCCTTAATTGTTTCCTGGAAAACAGCTTTCAAAAATCTTTTTTTCAATAACTTCCAAACCCCTTCATGATATGGATTTCAACTTAATCAAGAGAGCTACTCTTATTCTAATGAACACATAACATCCTATGAGAATACGAGCAAGGCTTTTTATGGGAAATAATAAAATCGTAGCTAGCAATATCACTCCTAATGTGCAATAAGAGTGTATATATGTGAATGCAAATGAAGGCACCGTCATCTATCTCTCTATGATCATGCCTCAGTCACTAATAGCAGACAATGTTGCATGGATCCAGATATTGCATTCCCTCAACTTAGGGTGAAAAAGCAGTTCATTGAGAACAGGTTCTGTGACACCACAAGGATAAAATAATAAAGGGTCTAAAATGACTGCTAAAAGAAAGAAATGGTTAAGCAGCAAATCTCTAGGGGAAAAGGCGATTTTAATTTCATCAGAAATGAACTGTGATTCAGATTGTGCTGTTTTTTTTCAGTTTACACATTTTGAATGAATGTAGCATGAATTATGTTGCATAAAACAATGGCAATACACGAATTCTACTCCTGGAAATTACTCATCCATCAGCCAGTGTCAGGTACATTCGGAAGCACATGCATTAAGTTCTGCACTGTAAGTTCAAATTGTTTGTAGGTGAATAATGCTAGTTACAAAAATGAAAGAAGAAGAGATAAGGACACTTTGGGATCCTTCTGCACTGACTTTTCTTTGACCCAGGAAAGAACAATGAATGTTTGCTTTCCCTTGGAAGGGGTGCCGACAAGGCTACACAAACAAAGAAGCAGAAGCTCAGCTGGTGCAAATTAGGACAGTTGCATTGACTTAACGGAACTGCATCCTTTCCACTAGCCAAAGAGGTGGACACAAATATTAAAGGTTCCTCTGTTATATTTTTTTCAGTACAGGGATCAGTCATTAATCCTTCCACAAATCTTTAAACAAAGCTTTTCCTAAGTGATGATTTTGCAGATCTGAGTCTGATTTTCTGTAGAGCTTTTCTGAATGCCCCAGAATATTTGATACCTCTAGCAGTGCTTTTCTGCATTTGGCTTCTGCATTAGTTTGTTGATTCTGCAGTACTGCAGCAAAAAAAAAATTGGCAGTCCTTTCAGTTCCTTCTCTGTTCACTAGCACTGTGCACTCATCAGTAATGTTCAAGGGGGCCGGGCCGGGCACGGCCATATGCTTCCTTGGTTCCTTCTCCTGAAAACTAACTACAGTGTCAGAAAATGAGCAGACAAATGCTAAGCCTGTATTTACCTCAGTAAAAAGGCTGTACTCTATCTTTATGAATTCCTTTCAGATGGAGAAATAAATTCCGTCCACATAAAAGCATATTAAAAAATTGAGGTAGATCATAAAAAGAACAACATTCACCAAATTTTACTGCTGTCTGAAGATCTATCTTCTATATAGATCTGAGGTGAAGCGAGATCATATTTGCCTGGAAATTGAACTTTTTTTAAAACTGTAAAAGAAAGCTTGTAATAGCTTGTCGTTCTCATCAGTACTATTAGTGTCGAATAAATCCTGCTCTTGCAAATCCATTGATGTCAGAGGTTTCTGTCGATCTCTTTCTAAATGAGTGTGGAGTTTGGCAAAGTGGCTACATGGGCAGACTCAGAGGATCCTGGTGTACAATACTTGGACACCACTTTTGTCTTCTCTGTTAGAAATTCCAGAGTTTTCTAACGCTATTATTTGCCAAATGCATTTTGGAAGAGAGCCAAAGGACTGCTCTCCTGCTGGCTCTTGGGAAGACTGGTACTCCAGTAGAAATCAACAGAGCCCAGTAAAAACAAAGGAAACCAAATGAAGATTTCTGTTAGTGACTGTACGACTTCTAAGCTTACATGTGTTCTGCCATAGTAACTTGTTTTTACTGTTCAAGGATACTTAAATTGAACACCACAGTTAGAGGGATTATAACAAAGAAAAGCTTATGAAAAGAAATGTAAAAGAGAATAGAAAAATGAATATGAAGACTGCAACAAGAAGGAAATAAACAACGAGAACAGGGAGAGTAAACTGGCCAGGAAAGTGAGGAGAGTCTCATGAGCAGACATGGGCACCGGGAGGCAGTCCTTCAGAATGAAAGAAGAGACTGAACTGTTATAAAACTTTATTTTCAGGAGAATAAAAGAGCATGTTAATTTGAAAAAAGCATTTTTCCTGAGGCAGGGGAAGCTGAATGTTTTTTGTTAATAAAGCAAGAGCTGATCCAGGTAGAATTCCCTAGCAGTAGGTGTATCTTTATTTGTAACCGTTTTGGAAAGGTCACATGAAATCACTATTAAATTATTTCTTGCTGTTCGGATTTTGATGTTTTGCTGAAGTTCAGAAAATGGCTGCCAGCCTAAAATGTGAACTGCTTTAAATCACTTCTATCCAAGTGATGATGAATGCTCTCTAGATTTTATCTGTAAAGTGGAAAAAATAAACAAGAATACATTACTCAACCCCTAAGATTTTTTAGAAACTGAAATTCATCTAAAGGAACACTTCAGTCCTGTCTACCACCCACTGAAGTGATTAGGAATTTCAGCTAAATAAAGAATGAAGGTGAGACTGAAATGCCCATGTAATCAACCTTCACAAAAAATCTAATACAAAGTTAAAACTCTTTTGAGATAAGTGCAAACATGAGAGCACTGAAACAACACTGAAAGAAATGAAGGAGGCTTTTTAAAATTCCCAACTTGTGCTTTCCTCAAAGTGTAATTCAAAACTGATTAAAAGTATTAAATCCTTTTTATGCAAAGGGTTAATAACAAAATTCAAATAGTGGTGTGGTGTCCCATGGATACTCAATAATGAAAATTCAAATGCTCATTTCTTTAAGCCTTTTGTGTCCCTTTTCTAGATAATTGGTTTTTTGCCTAATTTTTGAGGCTATTTAATAACACCTCCTGCTAGACATCTCATGTAAACTCAGCAAGAGGAGGCATCCTGAGTAATAGAAAAGACTTCTGCTCATTTTAAAGCCCAAATTCATACTTTTCTTAACAAAGAAGATCCCCACTGTTAGAGTTTGGCAACTGCCGGGCCAACCGCATTGGGGAAGATTGGATTAGGGGGGCAGCTGACTGTGCAGTAAAGTCTCCACTCTCTAGCAGGATTTTTATGTAAATTCCATTACAATTCACGCTTTTTTTGAGATAATGAAATGGATACAAAACACTCCAAGGTTTCCAAGTCAGCAAAATAATGAACAGGGGCATTCAGAAAGCTGATTTAACATTTGGACCCACGTATGAAATGGATTGGCATTTGTGCAAGGTATCACATGGAATTCGCTTTTAATACCACTGTCTAAAACCCATAGCTTTTCAGGTTATTAGTGATGTGTGAACATCAGCTATCAAGAGTTTTTCTCAGTTTAAGCTCTAATAAGCTGTATCATTTTCCATGCATTTGCCTAAAGGCAACTTTTACCAAGGAATCAGCCAAATATTTTTGGGAAAAAGAATATTTTCATCTCATCAGCTTTAAACAGCTGTCTGTGCATATGTCACAGCACTTGTTATCAATTAGCTTCAAATAAGAAGAGTTTGGGTTCAAGAGGGGCCATTACCATGATCCTCTACTCTGTTCTCCTGCATAAGGTATAGAGTTTAACTTGTCACTATTTGGAACCTGGACGAATGCCTTGATATTTCTTCAAATTTGTATGTTTATTGATTACAAAATTACAATGTGTATATATTCATAAAAGTGTCGATAGAGACCTAATATGCGTAAGCACACACTAAGCATTTTTAGGCCAGAAATACTCTCACAATGTCGAGTTCTGCCGTTCTTCCAATTCACCTGACATGAAAACCTCTGGTGCAAAGGATGCAGTGAGAATCTTGCACTACATTAAAGTATCTATGACATCAGGTTCATCAATCAGCTTAAATAGTAGAAAGACAAAAGACATCATGGGAGGGCCGCCACAGAACGTAATACACATGTACTACTTAAGAGCTGTGCAAGGCCTTTGGGTACTTCTCTTCTGGGGTTTGGGTGTTAATTTTAGTATTAACCTATTATTACTGATAGTCAGGTTCACGGTGCTCAACAGGAACATCTGTTCAGTAGCAACATTCAAGGCAAAACTGTATTGCTAATATTTATAGTGCTCTGCGCTTTTATACATGACTTCCCTATTGACGTAAACTCATCTCTTATGGTAAAGGAGAAAATAACCACTTTCAGGAGCTGAAAGAAGGAAATTATTAGCAATTATCTAAACTACATATGTAGAAAGGTTAGCAAAATTCAGAAATTATAAAATACCAGGACCAATTATGTCTAAAATAATAAGCCTCCCATGACCTTTTGGTGAAAGTAAGTTTTCTTTCAAACAAGCATCTATTTATTTAAGTATATAGGAATATTCACAATAAAGTTTCTCATCAACACATATAATCAAAATAGAAACCACCTAGTGTTCCAAAAATCTTTCAAAAAGGGAATCGACCAAGATCTGAACCACAGCAGAGTTTGTATGATGTACATATCTAGCTATTAAGGTTCATTATGATGATCAATGAGGTTAAAAGGTAAATTTATAAATCAAAATTTACAAGTTCTGTTGTTTAATGAAAAACATTGAGAAGCTTCAGAAAGTAAAATCTTAGAAACAGCTATTCTTATTGTTTAGACCACAAGATCACACTGGTCATATTGTGTCATTTAAGAGTAACTGTAATAGGTTTTTCTGAAACAAAACAAAAGCAGTAACAAGTTATAAACAAATGTGATTTGTGGGGTTTTTTTGCGGTTCCAAGTCGTTCATTTGGTTATAATCACATACCTTGCTTCTTTCTAGGGAAACATTTTGCAAAATGCACTAACTTCAGGAATAAAAAAGAATGTGCGAAGCAACATAGAGAGAAAACATGTTAGTATCCAGCTCTGCCTCCGTGTTACTAAACAGTAATTACTCCGGAAAGTGCTATTAAGCTAACTACTCAGTGGACCAGATTTGGCTACCTATATTCATGCAGACTAACATACCAGCCAGCAGTTAGTCCTCTTGGGCCATGCTCCGAACATCATTATATGGTGAGCAGTTACTAGCATCAATAGTCCCGCTGATTTCAGTGTAATTATTGAGAAGAAAGAAACCCAGGATGAGCAAAATCAGTATCAAAACCAATGTCAACAGGAATAATGATGGCAGAACCAGTTCCCTTAATGCTACAGCCAAACACAGTAAAGAGCATTCACGTTTGATAGACTAAAAACGGGGATGGAAAAAAAAAGCTTCTAATTAAGAATAATAGAAAAGGAGTAGAAAATCTTACTTCTTACCAGAAGAAATAAGAATATATCTAAGATACAACAGAATCAAAAGAATGATAAAAAAGCCACTCTTTTTTTTCTGTGTTTATGAAATTATAAGAGTTGAGTTGCTTTTTGTCACAGAGATACCATACTGTCTTCAGGTGGTCGCTGTTTCCATGTCACCTTTGAACCACACAAAACCCTCGTCAACACACTCCTCAAATATTCTGTTGTTTTCTTTCAATGAGTGATTTATAACGTTTCACAGCAAGGAATGTGCCACATCCATTAAACATTAATACTGAGTTCGAGTTTTCTAAATCATAGCCATCCGCTTTGTAGTCTTGTGCTTGACTTGCGTTTCAGAAAAAGAAAAATATATTTTTCTGTACTGTCAATTATTTATTCAGCACTGGGCTCTAGTGAGATCTCCTGAAAACAATGGAAAAATGTATTTTGTTTGTTTTTTAAAAATACCTGAGTTTGCTTGAAATACGCAGTGAGGGACAGTATAAACATGATAAATACATTTGATGAGACTTGAACTGAGACCACAGCATGATATAACCTCATAGCTAGGACAGCTCATGAGGGCTGCTGGAAGAATTCCCTCTGAAGAAAACAACCCTACATGCAAGGACATGAGAAATCCTAAGAAACTGGGAATTTTCCTGTAAACTGGAGAAGAATAGACCTAGTGGTTTTGACACAGAAGAGAGATGTTTCCACTGGGCAGTTGCTCTCCAGCTGGCCCATCACATTCATTGTTACTGGTGCCTCTGATGCCTTCTGTGAACACAATTTACTAAATCACTTTGGCACATATTTAAAATTATGTACAAGAATAATCCAAGTAGAGTGAATGGAACTATTTATGTGTTTAAAATTAGACACATGTTTAAATGTAAGGCAGGATGAAGCACATAATCCTCTCAACATGATATTTTCAAGTTGCACTTGAAGCTTGGTGAGTGAAAACATAGTCACAGAGTAATTCACAACACCTTACCAATCTTGTCTCTGTGACACTCATTTCAAGCTATTAGACCCCAGGTCCATGAAGAAGATGACTTTGCAGCACGCTGGAGGTGTAGACTTCTTTGATCGCTTTTTGCCAGCGATGCAGCAGAATCTGCTATGCTCAGAAAGATACAGGTCTTAGGGGAAGGATTTGGAGCTGAGTATTCTTCAACTCATGAAATCAAGTCATCGAATTTTTTTAGAGCATCAGTATTTTTCCTCACTGTAATCTAAGTATAACCTTCCAGCTACCATCCAGTTACACTGGACTCCCCTGGCCACCCAGCACCCTAAGCATGGTGAAAAGCCCTGGTGCATAACAGAAGACTCTGGAACTCATTTGGGGACCCTGGGAAGCCCCAAACCATAACTGTGTCTAGCGTATACTGTTTCTAGTCAATTTTGTAATCTATGGTAGTTATTACATTTCAAATATAAAGAAGAAGTCTGCACTAAATAACGTGAAAGAGAAGACAAAGCAAACCCATCTCAACATGTGCCGTAGACAATAAAAGCATTCCTGTACATGCACATGAGGAAATTAACAGCATTCCCCACATATTCATTCAAAGCAGTGAACATGCTGTGCTGGATGCACATATGCATTAGTGAAACAAAATTGCTTTAAATAATCAAAATACACAAAGGAACATTTTTCTGTGTGGCTGGAAATAACCCTGACGAATGTTAATGTTTTGCAAATGAAAAACATTCTTTAAGAAACAACAGAAAAAACCAGCAAATTTTCAGATGCATACAAAGTAAGCTCCTACATTAACCTTTGTTATACTACCTAGATGTAGACAAAAATCATTGTGTGATGAACAAGTACATTCAAACTGCGGGTTTTTTATTTTTTTTTCTTTTCTGAATTATGAATGTATTTTGACAGGACCCAGTGAAGGTCAACCGCATGATTAAAGATATGAAGAAGCTTCCATATGGTGAGATACTAAAGAAGAGCGGACTATCTGAGTTTAGAAAGGAGAAAGGTAGAAGCAGATGCTGCTGATGTATAAATTAATGAATGAGAAGAAAAGACCTCTGGATTTTTCCCTGTGTATATCAACAGACAGAAGAGTTTCATCCAAATTAAGGAACACTGTTTTTAGTGTTCCTGCTATTTCATTATTCAGCATATAATTAATCAGTGAAACTCATTGCTGCAGTAAAATACAGAGATAAATTGATTGCAAACAGGATTAGTTACACATAGCTAAGACCAACATACTGATTAAAAAATGAACAGGACTATCTATACACAACTTACATTTCTTGGGCTACCAGTTTTGATGCCTCAGAACGTAACACTGGCAACTGTGAAGTGCAGAAAAAAAAACTTTGCACTGGTAATTTTTGAGTAGGGAGAAAAAGTTGCATATGGTCTTTTGTCATTGTCTCCGAAAGTTACAAAACATCACACGAAAGGGCTAATTTTGCTATGACAATTTCTACATTACATTTGCCTGCAAGCTGTTTTTTCTAATTGAAAATAGTGACAATATATAATAAGTAAATAAAAAATGAAATTGAAAAGCAAGATTGAGTTGTAGCTAGTGTCTACAATAAATGAAGCTCAAATCCTGCTATTATGTTTCTGACAACTTTAATAATAATAGATCATCTTGTTTCAGTTGCGCACTGAGAGTGGGCTACAAGGTATGTCACCCACAAGAATGACTAATATGTTATGCTTATCACTTAAGAAGCAGAACTATCTGAATTCTGCTTGCTAACTACAGGGCAGTGCAAATTACTCTGACAGCACTCTGTGTTCTTTCTATACCTTGCTTACAGGCCAGGATTGCTTAGTCCCAATGTATTAATAAGTAAGTGCAAGTATTTCAACAATCAGCATTTTGGAATTTGCATGCAAACTCTCACGCTGTGTAATTATACACAGTGCTGGCACTCAAATTAATTAAAGCTGATTTCTCTGTGACTGCAAACTGGTCATATCCCCAGACTTGCTCTAGTATGAAGTCATCACCCTATATTCAACATGACACTTTATGTCCCCAGCATTCTTAGCAATGCTAATATGCAACAACTGTAAATTAGGCAATATTTTAGAGAGCAGCTGACAACCGCTGGTTACTGGCTGAGTTGTTCCCCCCCCCGACACTTTCCACATAAAAGTAAGAAACCAGTTATTTCCATTGTGCTTGCTTTGTAATTATCTCAACTAACAATGTAAACAAATTACATACATTGTTTCAACAGATACTCGCCCATGTTTGATTAGGGGTTACAGAAAACTTATAAAACACAAAACCCAACAACATCAACAGCGTTTGTTTGATGCTAACATACAATTAGTCTCTGACAATTTCAATGTTAATTTAAAAACTTGTTCTCTTTCTCCCTGAAATGGCTTTTTATTTTTAAAAGGCATGCTCTTGCCGATCAAGAATAGGAACTGGGGAGGCAGGGCAGAAGAGCTGACAGTTAGATCTGATTAAGATTTCAGGAATTCTCATCAAATAGAGTGGAACTGTAGCAGAGACAGTCTTTGCAACACAGATCCATAAATGCTGACTTCTGGGGCAGTGCTGAGTTCCAGCTCTTTCACAATAAAGTCGTCTGCTCTGGTTTTATAATTCGGCTGAAAGAAGTCCTTTCTTAATACGATTTTTCAGCAAAGATGTCCTCTGAGAAATTAAAATATTATAGTGATCTTTTATCTCACAAATATGTCTGCAATAGGACCATTCTCCTGTAACATCAGAAAGTGAAAATAATATAATCAAGCCCATTGGTATTTTGCATTTACAAAATTTCATACAGAATGCTTCTTCAACTACAGAACCAAAGTACTCCTAGAGAGTTTATTACTTTATTTCCTTGGAGCCATAGGCTGCTCTTGCTGCAGAGCCACTCCCTGAGAGCTTCTCCTGTTTGCACCAGAAGACTTACCATAGCAAGGGACACCAAAGGTTTTAGAGTGTGATTTAATTCTCCCAATAAACTAGAAAGCACACTCCCAAGTAGAATCAGATCTTTTTTCTCCACATAATCTGGTCCTAGAAAAAGGCACAGTCAATCCCTCCAAAGTATGACAACAGAGAAATGCACAAGTAGCTAATGCTGTCCAAAAAAAGACAATGAAAAAGGATATTCCCCCCATTAGTGCTACTGTGACCACTTAGTTCTTTGCAGCATTGCATTTACTGATTATTTTTGTCCTTGTCAACAGTTTAAAGGAAGGATATGGTCCTTTTAAATTACTTTTAGTGTGAGACGCTGGGAGAAAGTCTATGACACAACAGCATTATTTCTGTAAAGCACAAGGTCTAACTTCCCCTGACAGTTCTTGTTTGCCAAATACAGTTAACTGTGGCAGCAGTGACAAAAGGCTTGGTTCAATATCATGCCAGTACATCACTTGAAAAGAGCTACCCTGATTTACACTGGCAAACATTGGTTCAGAAGGACTTCTGTATGCTAACAATATTAACCAGCATAGCAACTTATCTTCCCTCAGCTGACACAGGAAGTGCTAAAATACCATGAGGAGCAAAACCCCTTTCTTTAGCTTCAACTCAAACATGGTGGTGGCTCTTACACTCGTCCCTTCAGTGTTGACCATGTTCAGCTTCTGCTGGATTTGAGGTCCCTTGCAATGACTTATAAAAAAAATATAAATCAGAACAAGACATGTCAGCTCAAATTGCTTTCACATAGTAGAAACATAGAAATGCTAGAAAGACTTATTTTGGGTTAACAAAAACTGAAACCATCAAAAATATAGGGGCATATATATAGATTTGGCAAATATTTGCAGAATCAATTGAGCTTAAGCAATAAGAATATTTGGAATGCCTTTGATAAAGTTTTAAAACTTAGCAATGGCCATATATTCTGTGAGTCCCCATTAAATTCAAGAATCAGTGAAACTAAGCAAAAGCAAAAATTATTCCCAGGTCACATCTTTCTAAATACTGGCTTCTTCTCAAGTGCTGTAGTATATTCACATTCTTCTGTTCCCTACTTGGATATGCCAGGCTCAAGGACTTACCTCTGTTGCTGATCTGAATATCATCCTTACCAGCATTGCTGCAGTTTAGGTAGTACTAGAAACAAATATTATTTTGTGGAGTTTCTTGTTTATTATAGCATGGCAATAACATTCTTTGAGCCATGTCTACAGTGCTAATCTATACAGGCTGAAGTACCAACGTTGCCAGTACTCCAATTGAGAAAGTAAACCTTTTTACACATGTAGCTGGAGTTTGCTCCCAGGGAAAGCATAAATCAATACAAAAAAATGATAGACTAAAGGGAATTGTTGTGCAGCCTTCCTTCTTCGACACTGAGGATATCATTCTTTGTGGTTTTGAAAGCTCAGTTTTATGGTACTGGCTATAAATGCTATAATCTCCATTAAATATTTCAGAAGATGACATTCAGCATCTGATATAAATTGTCCCTACAATTTGGGCAGCACAGTTTCAGTTGCAAAGAAAGAACAAGATTTTTACCACACAATCCTTCCTGGGGGTATTATTGCTTTCTCAAAAATGGCAGTGAACTCACATCCATAGTCTCGCCAGGTCTTCCTTCACAAACCTCCACAAACAGGATCACTTCAGATTCATGCTCACCTCATTCTTAACCAGGTACAACTGCATGAATTGGAATAGACTGCAGTGAGACTAGAGGTCAGTCACTGATACCCAGGCCTCTTTGCTGACCCATCACACAGGCCCTCTATATACAGAAGGAGGAGATGACAGACGGAACTCAACAAAACATGTCTTCAATATAAGGAGCTCTTCCATTCTGACATCTGGAAGACTTTTTGTAAGTGCTAAGATAAGGTGAGATATAAGATAAGATGAGCTTTGTTCACCATCTCTGAGCTTCACAGGCATGTCACTACCAATCTATTTCATACTAGAATTACTTGGAGAGAAGTCAACTGTCTCTGCCATTATGCTCCAGAGTGTGCTGCATTTCTGAGGTGGCTGAGCCATTTGAAAAAAAATGATAAGCGCTCTGGGACCATTGGATAAAAAGTATTATGTTGTTATCATTGTTACAAATAAATAAATAGATGATCACTGAATTGATAGTAAAGTATTGCCCTTCTCAGGAATTATTTAGATGTGCCATATCAGTCTGGAGCAAAAATAAAGAACTCTGAATATAGACCTTTAATGAGCCCATCTAACTGTTAATGCAGGAGCAGTTTATGCTGCTTGAGAAATCACTGAATTTGAGGCAAATTTTAATTTCTTGTTCATTAAAAGAAATGTTTGGAAGGCAAGGTCCGTATAGTCAAGGGTAATAAGCGTATGAACTCCCCAAAAGGATGCTTTGAAATAACAATACATAAAACAAACAATCTTTGTTGGATCCAGCGCCTGTCTACTCAGTTAATTTTAAAAGAACTATTAGAAATCAAGAGTCAGAGAGCTGCAGATTTTCTAATCCAGGAGTCATGATTTTCTTACATGTGATACATGACTTAGAGCAGAACAACTGTTTCTTCTGTGGTAGACCTGAAAAACCTTAAACTGGACTAACTTTACGGTGAATAAGTTTAAATAAATGAGATGCATAAAGTTAATCTGAGGTGTAAATATTACAGCTAATGCTATCTGAAAAGAACAACTAAGAACAATCAGATACAGCATGAGTGCAACAAGCAACTCCACCATCTACCACATAAAAAATGCAGAACATAGGCCTGGAAAGGACCTTTGAGTTTTCAAGGCAATAAATTGAAAACCTCAGTATATCTTGTACATTAATGCAAAATGGGGAACCCTACAAAAGAAGTATGTATACCTTTCTAGCCAAATGATGATGACACTATGGAATTACTTTACCATGCCATGTAGAAACTGAGAAGTTTCATACCAACTGATAAAAGTCACCACTTATTGATCAGTTAATAAGGATTTTTGGTGAGCTGAAGGATTTTTAGTCAGCATAAACTGATCAAAAATAAATGAATGAGATTTTTTTATACTGAGCTTATTTTACCAGTGTGACTAAGAGCAGCGAGTTGCTGCTTAGCTTTTATCTCGTGGTTCATTTCCATGTTTTGCAGCTCAAGAACCTCAAAGCTCTACAAAAAGTTAACTACAGAGCCGTAATAAGAGGCTGCTGAAGCAGACAGAGAAATCGTTGAGACTGATTCTGCAGTTCACTCTTTGTGACTGAGCAGATGTATTTCTAAATTTTACTTCCCATCATTTACTAGCTCCTTTTCCACTATATTTAGGATTGAATGCTCATTTTCTGAACATTTTCCGTTCTGTTGGGTTTGCTCCACATTTGAGAATCAGTAGGTCAAATGTGCTCCAGACTATTTTGTTAGACTTGTTAAAATCAAATTGAAACTGTATGATTAACGATATGAATCATCTGTGGTTTTGTTGTTTTTTTTTTAAACAGGAAAGTAAACAAGTACTTGTCTAAAGCTCCACCTGCTTTGCTGCTGTTATGGTGCTGTGCATATCAGAGAAAACAATTCCCCGTTCTCAAGGCTGAACTAAAATTAGGCTCCACCTGCAAGATGTTAGTGAAATCTTACACAGCTGCATTCCAGAGACAAGTTCCACAGATTGCTTTTGGAAAGCACTGCGCATTTCTGGCAAAATCAAAATCAAACTTGTTAGCTTTTTTTTGCCTAACTTTTCAAAAATGTATTATTAATGATAAATGTAATTATTATCACACTAATCATGCTGATAAGTAATCTCAAAAATAGATCCATTTAAAATGTAATTTTACACCCACATCCCACTGTATTTAACCACTTCTTTGCAAATGCAGGCAGTAATCATAATAATACTTAGCACTTAGACAGCACTTTATTCATTTATAGACACTTCTGTGGCACTCATCACCAGAGTAACTTTATTTTCTTTATTATGTCTTCAAAGTGCTGCACTGACATTAGCAAATTAATCCTCACGGCACTTCAGTGAGAAAGGAATAAGTCTGATCATGCACTATTTACTAAGCAAAACTCTACTCTTATCCCCCCTCAATAGCCTTTTACTCACTAACAGAGTGATCACAAGGACTACAGAGCTACTAAAAATGTTCCAATTCCAACTCTGAAATGACAGACAATGTTGTTATTGACTTAAAATGTAGAAGGGCCTAAATATGTATTCCTACCTTCTGTTACAATATTTTATTTCCAACAAGTGAATGGTAAATATTCCAATGTATGGAATTGTTGGAGATGTCTGCACAACTGTAAACACAACAAACCTAAAACAAATCAGTATTTCATTTAGCAAATGGGAGTGAGCTATATAGACTATATTTTTCCAGAGATGATGGGTTTTTAAAACCTTTGTTTAAAAATAGAGCTTATGCATATTGAAGACTGAAGTGAAATTTGCGTTCGTTTTCATTTGCGGTGCTTACAGAAAGACAATTGCTTATAGGAGACTTTTAGTAACAATTTAAATGTAAAGTGGATTAACTAGATGTAAGTCAGTTAATATAGTGAACAAAGGATGAAAACAAATACAGTCTCGTTATGTGTTTGATAGCTCCTCTGCAGATAAAATTTAATAAATGAGAAAATATATTCTCAAAATAAGGCTCTGGGATGTACAGTGTCATTAACCAGTTGCAACACAATATAATTGATACCTGGAACTCAGGACAGGCCCACAATGTGTAATTAATGTCACAATTTATTTTGCATGCTAAGATATTATAACCTAAAAATAATTGAAACAAAATAGGCTACCAACCACAGTGCCTGAGTAAACATTTTGTTTACTGTGCTTCCCAATTGTTACTGTCAGAGAAGAAATATAAAAGGAGGTTTAACTTTCAGCTGCTAGATAGTGAACTGCTCTCTCTTTCCACACTACAGGCCATTAAAGACTTGACGGCCCCCTGAGACCAAGTAATTCTAGTGCACAATATAACAAAGGAGTCAGTACAGTGGCGGTGTGGGAGTGGACTGGGGCACTTAGATAAGTTTCATTCATTGCGGTAGCCCAAGGGAGCAGTGCATCAAGCCAGCTGCACTGGCTCAGTTCATCCTGTAACTTTACACTATTTTCCCTCTAAGTCACTACTAATCCCTCGGGTTTACATGTTTTTTTGGGCGGCATCAGAGAAAAGCAGTGTGAAATTGCCTGAAAGCCTCTTTATAAATAAGACTTATGATATAGACCAGTTCTGTTGTTGAAAGACTGAAAGAAATGCCCTTGAGGATTGCAAGAACCATTTTACAAGTCTCCCATTGTGACTTTTTTTGTCTCTGTCTAATGACTGATAACTTTAAAAAAACCCCAACAAACAAACAACCATTCCCAGCTTCCTCTCTTAACTAAGTGAGGTCAGCCTGGTTTTCTTTTGTTTGTCTAACAACAAAATATCCTTTGCTTAGATGTGACTATCTTATTACTAACAAACTGTCTCTTTTTTAAAGATTTGTCTTACTTGCTAGAAAGTTTAAATGCCCTGGCACAAATTCCCACCTGGATGTGTGTGTGTGCCTGCACTGAAGGCAAGAGGAGGCGAATTCACTAATACCAGGTCTGGACTTAGGCCAGACACTTCACGTGCATGGATGTGTAAGGAACATGTTACTGGTCTTGTGTTGCTGCCTAATATTCTGTGCATCAAACTGAGACTCAGTGAAGGTCGCTAATCCAAGGAGAGGTTTCAGACTGACCCAGCATGTGGTTTAAACCCAACATCACTATCCCTGTGAATTTGAAAAGCTATTTCATGTAAGGGAATGTCTAGGACTGGCAAAATGGGGTAGTTTGGGGATAAACATTGGTTTAATCATGCAAACAACTACTATGAGCTTCTGCCCAATTCGGAACTTAGTTGCCTAGCAAATTAGGTAAGAATTGTTTTTTGAAAATGTTAAAGTCTGGAAATTTCCAGCTTCTTACCGAGACTCAGAGCGTTTCAAATCACATCAAATGTGCGATCTCCTGAGCTCATGCCTGACTCGTTATCTAAAATCAGCCTCTAAAATTAACAGTCTCAGAGATGTCATCTTACATAGTACCATCTCGTTGACTTTTCTGGCAGCCATGGTACCTGCTTGCTGATAATGATGGTACTGAAATGCTTACCATGTGGGATACATCATAATGTCCACCAAACATGCCAAGTAGAATTTTGCTTTCTCAAGCTTCATTTTTGGGGAAGGTTTGTATAGTGCAGCAGCTGATTATACCACAGCCCTCAGTACTCTAATAGTAACATTTGGAATCAGTCATTAGATGATGTAATGTTCTCTGCTTACAAAATAATTAATAATACAATCCCTATTTCTGAACTCACAGTTTCTATTTCTTTAGTATTTATTTTATTTGGGGGAGGTCAAAAAGATGTTGCAGAGATAATTATATCTTACGTCAATCTACTTCAAGTACAAAGCTTTTTCTTCTTGCTAACATTGGTTATGGCATTTGAACCACACTGAAACAATTGTGAATTGGCTTACTGGCTTTTCACTGAGTGAAGTTTAAAACATTCATCTTCGAATGAAAACTTTTTTCTTCAGTTCTAGTTAAAGAGCTTGACAAATATACTTGCCTTTTAGCAATAGCAAATGAATTATTAGTTTTAAGACACCTTCATTTGTTTAGTAGAAAACAGTATGTATCCATACTATATCTATATTTATACCTATCTACTTGGTACCAGAAACCTTGAGTGGAAATTATGTGATGCTCAGGACAGATTTATCCTTTAGACAGAAATATGGATGAAACAGGCACAAAGCTATGTCTGCGTTGATGGTTCATTGATCAATTTGCTATTGATTCTTTCATTAACAGCATCAACTCACTTATATTGAAACCTACAAAACTTCTTAGCAGACAAGTTGAAAAGCCATTGCTTTTTGATGATAACTTTCTTGTTAAAGCCAGTGACAAAAATCCTTTCTAATGGGCTCAGTTCAAGGCCCTGAAAAGCAGAAACGGAAGCAGAACTGGTAAGTGAAAAACTAAGAGTTTTGTCCCAAATACATTACCTAAGAGTACTTGCTTTGGCATTACTCTGTATTCTCTCACAAATGTCAATCTATATGACAGAGTATGAGATGGAAAAGAACTAATTAGTATGAGTGAGTATAACTGGAAGGCAGAATGAGAAAAATCAGTATGTTTCTAGATTTTCTGCAGAATGGATCCTCTCATCATAACAACTGGAATGTATATTTATTTAATGAATGAGCATATCTCCAAAAGCTACATTGTTTTCTGTATGTCAGGAAGTGCTCAAAAAGCACTCATCGTGTCTAGTAAATGTTTGGACAATTCAGGCAGCAAAACATTTTTCCATGGTTTTCTATTTACCAGCATCTTTCATTCTTGCTACACACAAAATACCTGTTAGCTTATGTAAGCTGTTCTTTAGGGAAGGTGTTCTGATTGGAGTCAAATACTTTTGAGTTTGTCTGGAGAATCCTGTGAAAGTGTAAGATAATTTGAAAAATCATGTCTAACTTTATGGGACTTAGCAGTTAAAAAAAATGTGATGGTTTATTTGTGAGTTTTACTCTTACTTCTGGCAGAATGAATCATTACAAAGTGACCATTACTGTTTACTTTCATTATCTCTTTTGTACATGGGGTTTTCTGAAAGACATAGCTATTTCATGCCGTATACCTGTCCTGAAAACAGTGGAGGAAGAGAACAATGGCATAGCCTCGAGTGCTTTGTTTATCACAGCATTTTTCCAGGCAGCAGTATGTTTCTATATGGCAGAAATTGCTTTTGACATGCAGATCAAGCAAGATGGTCAATACAGAGTCTTCTCTTTCAGGGCATTCCAGTCATTCCACAGTGGGACGCCTCTCCTTTCAGTGTCTCTAGCCCTTGGTTTCCTTTTGTAACTCGGTGTCTTACCATTGCCCCTTTGGCACAAATTCCTTAGCAGAGACATTTGCTGAATTTGATCTCTCAAGCTGAGTTTCATCCTTTCCTTTCCCTTCCGAAAGATTCCCTAGCCAAGTCTTTACTCTGACTTTCTCTTCCTGACAAGTAGTTGTTCTCAGATGCTCTACTAATCTGCAATTTGGTGCAAGCCTTTTTTTTTAGCTGAGAGTGAATGAGGAGAATAGTAAATCTTGATTGTACTGCCTCGACAATATGCCATGGCCTTTTCTCAGGGGAGAAGAATAGGGAGGGAAACTTTGGGCCTATTCATTAGTCTGACTGATATTTTTTTCTTAGTTGACAGCTAGCACTGAGAGTACTTCAAAGGTATTAGATAAAGAAGAAGGAACAGAGGGCCAGCACATCCATTAAATCCATTTATTTAATAAACCATAAAAAGCTTCAGAGCATGAGTGAGATGTCTACAAGTGCACAGAGCCAGCTTTCTCTTCAACCTTTTACTACCACTGTTAGGGATCAGCAAGAACTGGAAAACATAAGCTGTTTGAGAATGGCCACACTTTGACCTGAATAAACAACAGTACTTATTTATAGCAGTCTGTACAGCAAGACAAGAAGGCCCAGGTTTAATACAAAACAGCTAGATTTCCTTGAGCCAGCAATGAGCAGACTTCCAGGGAGTCCAACACAAGTTGGACATCACTATCTAACATGTATGTAACATCCTCCATAGCAACAATTCATTAGCAGCCTTGGCACAGTGCTCTCACAACGTAGCTGTGCTAGATCAAAACTAGATTAACTCAGCTTCAGTCTCTTATTTCTTGAGATAGTCACCTCTGGCACTTACACCAGCACTCACATTCCCTTCAGTCCCTTGGTAATTACAAATTCCTTGAGGCTAAATGGATATTGGAAACACATGTAAACCCACTTGAAGATCTAGGTCAATAAGCCTTTGATGAATTGATGGTAACCAAACTGGTGACAAATCCAAACTTTCTAACTTTCTAGAGAACCCTCAGGTGCTGAATTTGTGGCCTGAAAATATTTATTCTAGATAAATTATCACAATCTATATATGAGTTTTCTTGGTATCTTGTCTAGTGTGCTACTGTTGCAAATGGTATTACAGGTCACTTTAAGGTCAAGAAGTATAGCTCCGGTTTTCTTTTGAAGCTCACCTTGAACATTTACTGAGTACATAGTAAATCCAAGACCTGATCATATTTGGTAAAGAGGGATTTAAACAAAAGTTGCCAGGGGAGGGGAACCTCAATCCATCTCACTCCTATTAATTTAATGCCAGTGCTGGCAATAGATGCCCAGAGCTGGCAGAAGGATCACAGGTCAGGAGGAGAGCACCTGAAGTGCAGCACAAAGGAATTCCAGCCACTCCAGACAGTAAATCAGCTTAATCTGAGGCCTCTATGCAAATGCATGTAGGATGGAGAATAAACAAGAGGAGATAGAGAAGTGCGCATGCCTGCAGGGCTCTGAATTTATTGGCATCCTGGAGATGTGGTGGGATGGCTTCTGTGACTGGAGTGTTGGAATGGAAGGATACAGGCTCTTTAGGAAGGACCAGCAGGGGAGACAAGGAGTGGGTGCCGCCCTCTATGTCAATGACCTGCTGGAGTGCATGGAGCTCTGTCTGGGGATGAATGAGGAACTGATCAAGAGTTTACAGGTCAGGATTAAAGTGAGGATGGGGACAGGGGACATTATAGCGGGGTCTGCTACAGGCCACCTGACCAGGAAAACCAAGTGGATGAGGCCCTCTACAGACAGATAGGAGCAGCCTCATGTTCACAAGCCCTGCTATTCATGGGGAACCTCAATCACCCCGATATCTGTTGGAGGGACAACACAGCAGGGCATAAGCAATCCAGGAGATTCTTGCAATGCTTTAATAACTTCTTTCTTCAAGTGATAGAGGCAACGAGGAGAGGTGCCGTGCTGGATCTTGTTCTCACCAACAAGGAGGGGGTGGTGGAGAATGTGAAGCTCAAGGGCAGCCTTAGCTAAAGCGACAATGAAATAGTGGAGTTCAAGATCCNCTATTCATGGGGAACCTCAATCACCCCGATATCTGTTGGAGGGACAACACAGCAGGGCATAAGCAATCCAGGAGATTCTTGCAATGCTTTAATAACTTCTTTCTTCAAGGGATAGAGGCAACGAGGAGAGGTGCCGTGCTGGATCTTGTTCTCACCAACAAGGAGGGGGTGGTGGAGAATGTGAAGCTCAAGGGCAGCCTTAGCTAAAGCGACAATGAAATAGTGGAGTTCAAGATCCTCAGGGCAGTGAGGAGGGCGCACAGCAAGCTCACTACCCTTGAAATGTTCAAGACCAGGTTGGATGGGGCTTGGTCTAGTGGAGGGTGTCCATGCCCACGGCAGGGGGGGTTGGAACTAGATGATCTTTGAGGTCCCTTCCAATGCAAAGCATTCTATGTTTCTGTGATTCTATGCTTTGTGTAATGAGAAAGCATGACTGTTGTTTACTATCTGTTACCAACTGTTTTGCCACAGGTATAGTTCAGTAGGGTCATTTGCTTCACAGAGGTATAGCTGTGGCTTCAATGTGTTGACCAATAGCTGGCAAGAAAGGATCGTTCGGTGCTGCTGTCCTAGTTATCATTTATTTTGTTATGGTTTATATATTTTCTCTTGAGACTAACTGGGTGCTTTCATCTTGGCTGAGGTGTACCAATTGGTTGTGCTTCATAATGCAACTTTCTTTTCTAGTTTGTTTTAATTTGACTGGTTTAAAATTCTTTGCTTGTCTTGGTAATATTATCCAGGTGTACGCTGACACTTTTCTGAGAGGTCTTTTGTTGTAATGTATCAGCTGGCTTTGAACTTGTCACTCTCAGACAAAGAGGTAAAGAGCATACCTGAAATTATGGTGCACAATCTACACCTCACACATGACTCAGGAGTTCTGTTTGGCTTTTTAGAGGAGAAGAGATCTGTGGCTTTAATTTTGCAAGGTTCTGTGCACTCTCCAGAGTGCTGGTAGCAGCTGTTAACTGCCAAATGCTATTTCCAGGGTTGTACCTCCATTAATCATTGTGCAGGTGCACGAACAAAAAAATGGTTTTCTGGCATGATAAGGTGTTCACTTCAAGAAGTTGAAGTTAGACATAGCAACTATAGTGATATTAAGTCTATTCAAGATGAAGGGGCAAAAAAAATCAGTGCTTTCCTCACGAAAAGAACAAAATAATTTGTGACAGAATTATTTCAAGTTTTAGGATTTTCATAAGCAGTTTTAGTTTTTATAAAGGAAACCACAGAAAGGAAAGTACTACACTTTTAAAATAAAACATTCTCAGGTGTTCATGGTACTGTCTATGGTTGTAGTCTCAGATTTATATTTTGCAGGTGTTATTTTCCCAGCCAGGTCTGAAGGCTGGATATTCTTTTTTTTTCAGAGTAACTATGAAAACCTGAATAGATGTTCTCAACATTGGAAAAAAAGCAGCCAAAAATCCAATTGTATGGGTCACATAACATGGATGGTTTATACAATTTGACAGCAATCTTCCATAGGGGTTTGTATAGACCACTCATCCAGGTTACTCTGAAGTAAACATCCATTAATTGTCCACATGGTCGCGTGTTTGTAAAAAAGTATGTAACTTAATACACAACTTTGGGGTATTAGCCACTGCATGTGCATAGGCAGGTCTCAAACAACCTTGATCAGATTCCTTTTGACATGCTAACAAATCTTCTTGCCTTTCATGCATGGATCATGTAAGTTGACCGTAGGCTAACAACTATCATAAAGCTTCCAATAATGTCTCTACTGGTATTCAGTATTTGGTGTCATATAGAGAAGTAAATGTTAATGTCCCGTAAATTGAGTGTGTAACATTCAAAACTGTACTGGATGTGACACATGAAATTGGAAAAGAGCTGAAAAGAGTCGAGACACAACTTCAGACAAAACCTCCCAAGTACACAATAAGCGCAAAGAAGACATCTTGTGCCTGCTCCCTATTTTTGCATTAGGCAGTCTGACTGCTCATGGCACATTTTATAAAGATGCTTCCCCGATCAAAACTTTCTCTGGAGGAACTGTGTTTTCCTTTGGCGTATGCCATCAGGAAATTTCCTGCTGCTGTCGGACACCTTGAATCTGACACTACAGAGTGTATCTGAAGGACAAGATTCTAGTCCTAAATGAACATTCTTTAATTTATATCTAATGTTTTCACTCAATAATGTTTTCCTAGTTTTCAACTCAATTCTCTTCAATTTTGAAAACCTAATTTGCTTATTGTAAAAAAAGATGCTCATTAAATAGTTTTGTTAAGTGTCAGTTCCCTGCAGCAGTTCATGCCTAAAATTTGTAGTTAGATGTGTGGCACCAGCATCATTCAGCCTGTGTAAAGCATATTCAGAGCTGAAAGTGATTTGGAGAGCAAAATTTCAAAGGTGACAGCTGTTCATATCTCATCAAAAACCCCACTGCTCTTCTGTTCCATGAAATTTTTACTCCTACCTTGACTCTAATATACACTCTGGAAATCTGCTGTGTCTCAAAATATCACTGAAACACCTCATGAGAGTCCTCACAAAAATATTCTGCTATATCACGGATGCTATATTAATATGTAGAAGAGAAAGACACAGAAGACAGTTGTCAGATACCATAAGCTCTAAGTGAGCTGAATGATTTCTTCTAAGGTGAGGTATGATAAGCATGAAATCTACTTTTTTTCCCCTTCACTTCAAATTTTTAAAAATATTAATTATTAAGTAGATTTCATTTTTCAGTCTTACTACCATGATGTCAAGAAACTTCACAAACAAGGAAATAATCTGGAGCCCACTAATTGCCCACAGGCATGGCAATTCCTTTCAAATCTATCTGCAAGTGCCACATGGGATTGCTGTGAAGTGGAACGTCTTTCTTAATCCAGCCTACAACATTATTTGCATTGGGTCGGATTAATGAAACCAATTTCTCTATCTTCCTTTTTTTTTTTTTTTTTTTTAACCTTACTGCTGCTGACAGCATACAAAATGGTATCTATTTTCTGCAGGGTCACATTCCAACTTTGCTGCCTTATAAAAGCAGCTTTCACCAATGGTGGGTCTAGGGTTTCCTACCTTTGAGCCTCAGTTCGACCTCAGAATGAAAATGAAAGTAATGTATATATAATGTACATAGAGCTGTATCTGTCACTTACACTGATGTGAGAAAATTATGATTTAAAAATAGGTTTGAGAAGGACCTTTACAACTCCTCTAGTTCAACCTCCTGCCCAAGGTGGGATCTGCTATGCTTTCTGTAATTGTCAACAGATGTTTGTCCAATCTGTTTATAAAGAATTCCTGTAATGGAAATTCCACAGGCAACATAATGCAGCACTTCAATAGCCCTTGCTTAGACAATTTTTCACAATACCTAACCTGACCCTTCCTTTGTGAAATGCATTACATACATTTGAAAGAGATAAAAACTTTCTTTTTCATGTTTGATGGTGTTTATCGTGTGTTTTCCTCAGGTTTTTTTTTTTGTATCAGAGCACAGCTATATTATAATAAATATTTAGAACTAATTTTCAAAAGCTGAAAAGCTACTTCTCAAACAAAACAGAACAAAACTAATAGAGTTTTGAATGCACTTATCCTATCACACAATTTCTTCTCACAGGTAAAGTACTTAGCACATATAGTACTTAACTATAATAATGCATAATTTTTTTGACACCTGTAATTGACATCTTGGGACAATGTTTGGGCAACAAATTTGTAAGCACATAATGAAGAGGCTAAACTGGGAGTACCATTATGATAACCCTTAACAGCTCTAGGCTGCTTTTATAATGAAGTAATGGAAAAATTCAATGTGGGAATATCCTGAAGGAAACAAAGAAAGATTAAGAACAACTTTTTTTCAAGCAAAAATATAAGCAGACAAGCACAGCACAGAAAGAGTTATTGCCCTTCTCTTGATGCATGAGTCAAAGTGAAGATTTTGGCTGAAATTGAGAAGCAGAGGGACTTAAGTTACAAAGGTGACAAACAGTGATTTTCCTGAGGTGAAGGAGATGAGACAGACTTCCACAAAAAAGAGGAAAAAAAGCCTAAAGAAGTCCCTGATTGCTGGAAACTGGCAAACAAGATTCAGAAACTTATTTTCTATTCTCTTCAAGACTCCAAAGCACATTTAAGGCAGTCTACATTTTCTGAACAAATAAATACACCCGATAGAGGAAAACAAACAGAGAGTAAGAGCTATGGAAAACCTAGACAGGTAAAACCCAGTAGCTCTCAAACACTTAACAAGTGTTGATTCTCTGTTGATTTAAATCCTTATAGCTCCTTTGATGTCAATATATATTAGCTGCGGATTGCCCTGAGGATCAACTCCTGATACTGTTGAAATCAATGGCAGACTCAGATCTGAGGGGAAATATTCTTCACTTATTCATAACTGAGGAAGATTTCCCACTGATTTCAAAATTTCTGATGGAGATAACCAACCATATGTTCAGATAAAGTATTAACAATGACCACAAAAATGGACCTGGCAAGATATTAGAAAATACATAATAAATATGGAATGGGCATTCTAACCATCCATGATCCAAATAAAGATAGAATAAAACCCCCCAAACATAAAGGTGAATCAATCACTTGCATATCATTTTAATTTATGTTTTTATTAAAAATAATTACCTCTGCAAGCTTTGGAGTTAGAGCTTTTCTATATTAATGTGTTCCTAAGAATAAAAGATTTTGCATCTAAAATACTAATTGGAAAGTTTTAACATCAGAAATATCTCATATAATAAATTAGGCTCATCAGGAAGGTGATCAAACCCAAATTTAGTTAGGCATTAGTTTTATTTATTTTAAACTAGACATTTCCTTGACATTCACTTACTGTTTTGCACTGATTATTAAAATAACTTTTCACTTGCACAGCATGATGGCCTGAATTTACTAAAAAATCCTCCAACCTCTTCATCTATTTAACCTATTTATTCTTACTAGGGTTTTATGCAGATATTACTACCATGAAGGAGTAAGTGGCATCCAACAACAACTAACAAGAAATAAGGAAGCTACAGGGTAAAAAGTGCTCTGCACAGCATACTCTTTGCTGCTGAAAAACGAACTGTTGATGGACAAGAGACAGTCCCTGGAAAGTTGTTTGGCCAATAGCAGCTGTTAAGCAGCAGTATAAAACAGCCTTTATATAAAATGTGCATTTTATGATTCCTAGTACAGAAGATCAAAAATTACATATATGCAGAAACATAACTAAAGGATTAATGGCCAAAGCTTCTACATAAAGGGAGAAGTTTCCAGGAAAAAAAGTGTGTTATAAGCATTTTTTAATGACTAGGCTTTAAAAACAAACTTGAAAACAGAAAAACAACAGTTCTCTTGTGCTGGAAAGGTCACATTAAACAATTCCACACTGGCTTTATCCGCCTTAAGAACTAGGAACAGGTTTTGCCTCTTTAACTTGCCAAGATGTGATTCTCAGCCTTGTGGGTAGAGGCATGAATCAGAGCTCCTTGGTTTCAACAGGTAATGAAAGGAAAAGGTTCACTTATTTAAAGTAGTTCACAAATACAGCGCATCTGAGCAACACATTTTGTGCATTCAACTGCCATACTTTCGCTTGTACTCTATATGTAAGCTCAAGTGACTATTTTAACACTCTACTGTAAGGAATTTAGGATCTTACCTAAATAAAATAAATGGGGGGTGTTTTTTTTTGTTTCTTTCTTTCTTTCTTTCTTTGAGTTTTTCTTCCAAGAAGTACAATTTTGGCTTGAGAAAATCCTTTCTCTCTCATCACAGACAGATATGCAATTGAAATCTCCGATCTCTTGCCTTAGTTCCTTTTAATAAGCCATTAGAAAAATAGATGTTGGCAGGGAAAAGTAGTTAACTACACCTTTTGATGACAGTCTGAGTGGGTTAGCTGGAGTATAAGGTAGATGACCTTTGGGATTCAGAATGGCCAAACCATCAGGGAGCTTCCAAACATTCTCTTTGGTAACAGATAGTAAAGCTCTTCAGCTCAAACTATGTTGTCATATGTTTTATTCATAGGCCATCATAAGGGCCGCCAAACAGATTATCATGTTTACATCAGGCCTCCTCAGAGAGATAAATTCTTTAATAGTTGAACTGGCAGGGTCAGTCAGTACAGAGATGCCTGCCGGGCAACCAAATAATAAATAAGAAAAAGGGAAAGAAAGAAAGAAGAAATGAAATCAAACATTGAACTGCTTAATGATGTCCTTCAGCAGTCACCAATCAATATATTTTATCTCTTGCTGAAAAGGTTATATTAAGGTTTCATCATTTTAGCAGCATCATCCTTTTTCTGTGAAGTGAGTAATTGCAGAGGTGCATGGAAAAAGCAGAGTCTAGAAAAGTATAACTTCATTGGAGCTGACAAACCTTTACAAACACTTATTTGTGATGTTGCATCTCTTTAGTGATTTGGGTTCCTTGTGTAATCGAAGTGCCACATAGAGTTTTCCTATTGTTTGTTGCTGGAAGTAAATGTGTTTTAGCAGGCACAATGGTACAGAACATTGCTATTTGTGCTGGAGACTCTAATTTTAAAGCTGAATATAAGATAAAACGGGTCCAGGGGTCAGTACTTATCTACAGCTGCATACATATGCAGTCACTCCATTGTTTGTATTTTTGTATTAAGGAGGTAATATATGTAAAAGCAGCAAATGTGGGATAATTCTCACCAGTATTAATGCGTGTGGCATTTAAAGGGTGTAAAGATTAGCTTGATATTTACCGAGAATGCTCTTACTTTCCATTTTTATAGGAAATGTTGTTGTTAGCATCACTTAGATTTGAAATTGTACTCAGCTGTTCCTCTTTTTCAAACCCTCCAGGTTCTTATGAAAATTTGTTTTTTAAAACAGTGTAGATCGAAAATACCAACCCACTCTTGCTCATTCCAGCTGAAACACGTCTACAGCCTTCTTTCATTCTGTCTAGGAAAATCTGCTTTTCTCTGTCCACTCTTCTCCATCCCAGCTGTTTTAATTTCTCTCAACCTGCTGCATCAACCTGCTGCCTTGACCACATAATCTCTGGTGCTTCCCTCTCGCATCCCTATCTTATTCCATAAAATTCAACTTTCTACAACATTTTAAATGCACTAGCTTTTTTTTTTTTATTCCTCTCTGGTGTTATTTCATCTACTTTTCCAATGGTTGTGCCTACCCTTCCTCTTGTGGGCTTCTCATATTTTAATTAGCTTTTGATTTTTCTCCTTCTAAGTCTGATATTGTTGCCCTGCCTTGACCAGGCAACTACTCTGTATTTTTCCTTCTGATGCTGCAAACATTTTAAGAAAATCAAGTGATCAGATAGGGGTGTAGTAGAAACCTAGAGTTAAGATAGGATGAAAAGGTGTTCCAGGAGTTAAGGTGTCTAACTACTATTCAGAAGTATTAGGTTCATTTCTATCCTGTGCTATACAGTTTATGTATAACCTTTATGCAGACACTTAGCCTTTCTGTACCTTTGTCTTCTGTCCTTAGACATGAAGAGCAGTACCTCCATCATACACTGTTTTAAGACAAATCCATTAAAAGCAGTGTGGACAACCACAACAATGTAAATACCTCAAGACTTGTACCATGCTTTGGTGTGTTTTGTTAAAAAATGAAGTAGACCTGACTTGTGCACTGCACCTAATTTATTCCTTTGGAACAGGAACTATGTTTTAGTAAAGCAGTATCAGAATCAAGAAAAAAATGAACAAAGGAAAAATGTAAGTTCTTATGCATAAAGGGAAATCAAGACTCTGGAGTACCAGCATCACTGCCCTTCAGAAAAGAGATGTTTGACACATGCCTTTAGTCATGGGCAAGGAGGGAGGGAGACACTGGCTTGAAGATCTGTGAATATCAGGAATATGAAGCAATGGTGTGCCAATAGCTACAGCAAATGTTTGTAAATTGAAATGCTGTGTTACTTTGGAGAGATCTGCTTATTAATTCACAAACAGCAGACGTACTTCATTGGGCATACAGCTTCTATTTCCCCATTATGCACAGATTCATGGCTCAGTACCTAACATGCTGGCAGATGAAAACATTTTGAAAAAAAATATTTTTTATACATTCTGTTGTGTTAAATTGAGTTACATGGCGTCCGATTAGGCTGCTGGAAGCTAGAGTGATGAATTGCAAGAAAACATGATGAGACATAACAAGCTGCAACAAAGTTGGCCGGAGTGTAAGAAATGTGCATGAGGCAGTGAGTTTAAAATACAGAAAGGTATGAATCCAAATAATCAACAACCTCTAAGTGGCACTCCACATAGTGTGAGGGGCAACACAAGAAAAATTTGCTGTTTCTTTGGTCCTGAGTTGTTCCATGTTGGGCACGGAATTTGGAATAAGTATTAGCTCATGGAGGTGACAAGCATTGACCCAGCAGTTGGCAACTGGGTCAAGCTTTGATTCCTTCGCTACACATCAGGAGGAAGGATGCTTTAAGAGGAGCATGAGGCTACCACTGTAACACCGAACTGAACAGAGCTCATTGCCCTGAATCTTTCTCATAGTTATATCGAAAAGATTGGTGAAATTGTGCCTCTGTGCATATCAGAGAATATATATCTATCCAAAAAAGTCAGCAAAATTTGGATTGTGTATTCCCTCTCAGTTTGTGTTTCAGGCATTACAGTATATTTAGAGTATGAACAGTACCTTGGACTTTTTTAGAGTGCAGTATGTTTAGCCTGACAGAGTATATGGAGCAAACACCTGCCTATTTGTAGAGAAGGTGGATTTAAGAATGATGGAGTGGGCTCTCACGGTGTGCTTTATTTAGTTTATTTATTTCTATTTACCAATGAGGCAAAAGGCTTACAAACTTCAGCCTTTTCTGGTCTCCAAAGACAGGTATGGAATATTTTAGAGGCAAGAGAAGGAATAACTGCTATATTTTTCTGTAATTCGAAGAAACTTAATCTTCAGCGTTTTGTATATCATTGCAGACACTGAAATATTGCATATAGGTTTTGGACCTGTTTCTCAAGCCAGTAAGTAAATTCCTGTTACTATTCAGGGAAGCATTGTAAAAAGAAGAACAGGGGAACCTTATTATATTGTATCATCAGAACTATTTGAAGAAATACAGATGGAGTGTTACAAAAATGTGAAGCAAAATGTGGGAATGGGAAAAGAACCTTATACTGTTTTTGTTTTTCTTTTTGCTACAGACATTTTCACCTCTATTTTATAAATGCAGGGCATCTGCTTTATTGCACTAGCGGAAATAAAAAGGTAAGATGTAATGATAGGATTTGGGACTCTTCTGGTCTTACACTCCGCACAACTAAGTTTTTTTCTGTAGTTTTAATGAAAGCATTGAAGAGCACACTCTCTAATTTAAATTATGCACTCAGTATTTTCCCTCTTTGCTACCAAATCATATCTTAAAAATACAAGCCAAAGTGGAAGGGAGATAGAAGAATTGAGAAATAAGGACAGGTTACAGCAAGAAGAGAGAAAGTGTTGGAAGCAAGGATTTTCTCCAACTCTGTACACTTACAGTGATAGAATTAAAATATAACATGTTCTGCATTGTTCATTCACTGAAAGGCCTTGGGCTCATGTTAGAAGAGTACTGTCTGTGCATATACATGGTGTGGTAGATCATGGGCAAAACCAACTTGAGGGATGAGTGTTGCAGTAGTAACAAAAGAAAGCCAGCCGCTGGGATAAGATGGTATTTTTGTGAGGCACTGACTGGAGAGGGGGAGATAGGGAACGGGAAAGGCACAAGCAGACTTACAAATTGAAAGGATTAGTTCAAAAATTTCATGAACTACCTCAGCTTTCCCTTTTAGTTTCAAGATTTTGGATGTCCTGGACCAACCGACCAGAAAAGCAGTGGTAAAAAGCACTGAAAGAGAATCGATACCATTTGAAAAAAGCTCCTCTGGGTATCTCTGACACTGTTCTGACATCAGTTATGTTTGGGGGAAGCTGCAATGCAACATCACTGGATGTGAAAATCCTGCACACTGCAACTAACAGGGCAAAGAAAAAGCCTAGTCTCTTTGGATTCTTTGTGTATCTTTCTTCCATACCTTGGTTAATCCATATCTGATTTGCTGTTGTAAATTAAGTGATAAACACAGCATAACTGAGGTGGTCCCTTGTGTCTAGCACAGAAGATGGAGTGATCACATTTTGGTGCAGCTGGATAGAATCCCTTAAAAGACACCTTGGGGACTGGTCTTCAGTTGTGTTCACCACATTATCACCATGAAGTTGTGAGTATTCTACATCTCAGAGATAAAGAGAAAAGAAAGAAAAATTCTATGAAGAGGATTCCAACATGGCTGCATTATCTGGAAACACCATCTAACACGTAAGAATAGTATTATTTATTCAGACCAAAAGTCACTAAAGCCTAGTTCCCAGTAGAAGATCCTTAGAAAAAGAGTATAACAACAGGACAGGCATCTAGTGTGCTTCTATATTACAATATTTTATCTCTCAGTCATCTTCAGTCAGATATATTCTGAGTTAGTTCTTGGTGGACTTCATGAGTTTGTCTAATTGCTTTTTCAATCCATGCAAATTCTATTATCTACAACCCCCCCTCAGAAATACTTGGGTACTATTATGTATTATTATGTGTTGTTTGATTTTAACTTGCTATCTGACAATTTAATCTGATGCCCATTTTTCTTGTATTATGAGAGACAGTGAATAATTGTTCTCTAATCACCTTTTCCATGCTACTCTGATTTTATGGAGTTTTATCATATCCCTCATCAGTCATCTGTCCAAGACGGAAAAGCATCTAGTTATGCCTTGTACAGAAACTGTTCCACACCTTTGATCATCCCATCTGCCTTTCTCTAACTTTTCATGCTCTGAATCACTTTAAAAAAAACAAATAACAAACCAACTGAACAAACAACACCCCCACCCCCCAACAACAACAAACAACAACAAGGGGAGGGAGGAAAGGTCTAGTGGGTTTTGGGTTTGGGATAGCACTGTGAACTCATACACGATGTAATGATGGCTCCTCTTCCTCTTGTAATGGTTTTTGGTCACTACTGAGCACTGAGCTGTGGTTTTGGTTTTGTTTGTTGGTTTTTTTTCCAGGCAGCTAACTTTTATAACTCCAGGATCTTTTTCCTCAACAGCAATTGCTTGGCCATTCTGCGTGTAAAGTTAAGGTTGTTTCTCCTATGTGCCCTTGAGTTGGGACACAGAAACAAGACCTTCAATATTCAAGATCTGTATAGATTGTTCATGATTTGTGGGATTTGTGGTTTCCCATTTACTGCTTAGAAAGAATGGAGGAAAGCAAAACAAATAGAAAAAGAAATCTCTGTGAAACTTAAGGAGCTTTTGTGGGTTTCCTGTGACTTTAATGCTATATTAAATATCAAAGAAATTAAGTAGCTGTCGGTCTGAAGATGGGAAAATCAATTCTTTTCTGACATTTAATTTGTGCTTTTGAGATGCAACATAACAGTAGTAGAGTATACAGGTTCTGACTTTCCTATTGGTTAATTTCAAAGCTTTGATTAAACCTTTCATTTGAAATAGTTTCAATTTTTTATTTGACATTTTTACCAAGGTTGCCAAATCTCTGACTGTTTTAAATGAGAAAAGAGGGTAAGATGTCATTTCCTATCTGTAGATCCCAGGTTTTTGAACAACATTTCCTTGGAATCTACATCTACATTTCACTAGAAATTCATGATGTAATGAATTTGAAGAGACAGCAAAGTCATAATACAAGTATTTGACTGGCTGTATTCACCACCTCACCCAGTATCAAAATCAGACTGCTTGCAAGACAATGAATTTTTTGGACTTCTCCATGAAAAAGTCTGAATAGTCCTATGCTAGGGAACAAAGAAACACAGGGAGGCCACGGGATGTGACTAAAAGCACAATTAAGCCCTTTACAGTGAAAGTGAATCAGATACCTAAGTGTTTCAGGCTTCACACCTTTATCAAGTTGTGCACTGTATATATTTTTTTTTTCCTATTACTATTTTTTCTATATTTGTCTTTAGAAATACCACTACATGCTGTAAATATCCCCACAGCCACGTTAGTGGCTGTGACTCAGCAATGAAGTCATGTTCTCTGGGCTGGAGCTGAAACAAGATCTAATCTTACTCCCACTGACAGCAGTAGAAATACTTACAATAGAAAACGTGCTCTTAAAATTAGTGTTTCTTTAAATATCAGTTGCATTTTTTCAGAACTAAACTTATCTAGTCATGGATAAAGCCAGATATTTCAAATATTTATAACTCAATGGTGTGCTGGCAGCAGTCTATCAAACTGGAATGAGTAGGACTACTGCCATGAGTAAGTGCTGCATGAGAAAATGAGTGTTGGACCAAGCAAAGCTTCATTACTGTCACAGGGATCTAGACAACAGGGAACTGATCTGGAAGGAAGGCTGCACTTTCGCTGCTTGCCTCTGGCATGCTCTTCTCTGGGATGCTTAGCCACTCACTTTGCTTCTCTTGACTCCTGACATGCTAACACTCTGGTACAGTGCAGGGACAGCACAATGCTGCCCCGATCTTGTTTAGGGTCTGTGGGTGTGAATGGAATGCAAATGTTGCTTTGAGAGGCAAGGTACATACTCATTTTGATAAGTAATAATAGATGAATGTTGTGATTGATGTTTTAAATATATGATCAAGTCAGGATATGAATATATTGTTTAATGAAAATGTGTTTGCTAAATTCTCTCAGACAAATATGCTTTTGTTCTGTCCATGCAGCGCTGAGCACAACAGGGCCCTACTCCTTCTTTAACTTCTCCAGTGTAATACAAGTAATAAATAATATATGCTCATGGGAGGATTTAGTAGTTAGGACATCTTGTTTATTACTTTACAGTATACATAATTCAAGCTTTATTTTTGTTACTTTCTTTTTTTTTTTAGTAGACTACTTTTCCATCTTCTTCAATCAGAAGTCAATAAACTACACTTTTGTCCTATGTCTAACTTGTCAAGGTCTCTAAGAGAAAATATGTTTTAAAGGAGTAGGAGTTAATGGTCACTCCTGCACCATAAATTGCATTGGCAGACACACTAGTAGCTTGTAGAAGTAAGGATGGCTTTCTCCTTGAAAGCTCTAATGAGACTGGGGAATAATATACAATCTGTGATTCAGGTACACTGCACTGCAAATTCAGGAGCTTTTAAACAAGTTGTAATGCTTAATAATACTGGAAATACATTCCATCTGCTTCTTTTCTGAACTCGGCGAGATAAATAGTTGTTATATTTGTGGAACTTAACTGCCTTTGATTTCTATTGCTTTCAAAATACTTAATGATTATTTTATACATGTGAAAGTAAATGCCCTCAAGGATTGTCTTGAACTTAACCACAATGGATAAAAAGGAAAGACACCAAATTCTTCTGGAAACTTCTCGACAGTTTTTTAATAACAAACTCTTAACTCTGTTACTACAAATCTTTTGTAATTCATGTCATTATTATTAAGCATCACAAGTCTCCCAAGACAATTACAGCCAATAGGGGTATATTAGTTTAATTTTATGTGATGGGTTTTCAGACTATGTAGACAACTGCTGCTAGAAGAAGGAAACTTGCAAGGAAGGAAAGAATGAAATTTTAATACTTGATTGAAGCACACTGGGAATGTCTTTTTGAAGGAGTAAGACAACTTAAGACTGGACTTTTTCTAAACAATAAAATGAATCTCACTTCTAAAGACTAAAACTTGGCAGATTTGTAGTTTTATTCCTGCTACCATATTCTTTAAAGCCTGCACAAAACTGACAGCTTGGCAGAAATCATAGCCCTGGAAATTACTCGATATGTATATTAACCCCAGAAGAAGGTTGATTCAATCTATAACCTGCATTCATCTGTAAGCCGCAACCCATTCACAGTCAGTGCAACTAATTGCTTCTGTTACTCTATAAGCAGTACTTTTCATACAATGATTTTGTTTTGAAAATGTGTCAATATGCAAATAACTGAGAAAGAGCCTTCCTAATCTTTAGAGAGGCTCAGACATCACTGGACTTCATATCAATTTCAGTAGTTAGTGACTAGAAGTAGTTAACGACTGTATACGTCCTTAGTGTCAGTCTCATAACCTTCTTCCAAGACACAACTGTACATTCAACCACTCAGAGTTTGTTATGTATTAAAGACTACTGTTTATGATTTCATCTATGTACTTTAAAGCACTTTCCAGTAAATAGCTTGTAAGAATTTCAAACAAAACAAATTCACGCTGGTAGGAAATTGTGAACACTGAAATCCTAAAAGTTGAAACATATCAAATAAATATATAACATAAATAAATACAGATTCATTCATTTTTTAAAAAAGAAATGGTATTTTGGAATTCTTAAAACATAAACTTCTGCCATTTTCATTTAAAACTGAAATTTATCTCAACAACAACAAATTTTCTTTGGAAATATGAAATTAAACCACTGAATTTGTAGTTGACATTCTAAAATAAATTACATGAGAATTATGTTTCCAGTCTCTATTCTGAACAAAACTTTTTTCTCCAAAACAATGCTTCCGAGGTCTCTTCCAACCTTAATGATTCTATTCTATTCTCTTATCTGGAAATCCAAGTTCAGAGCTTCAAAAATTTGGCTAGTCTCTCTTGTCCATGTAAATGTTCAATGGACTCTAGTTGTGTTGCCTGTCCCTTAAAATTGTACAACCTCATTAAGACAGGAGTCAATTAACAGTTGACTACTTTTATGATATGAATACTTATAATTTTATACTGTGTAACAACATGCAATATTAGGAGTTCTGTTTTAAATTTTTGGTTTTGACTGAGGTACAGAATTACCGCCAAACGGAAATCTTTCTGCCATCTATGGTTTTCACCTTGCAATAAGAGATGCTATTTGGCTGAGACAGAAATATCATGAGCTATTGCTAAAGAATGCCTTCACTGGAAGTTTTTTTACCGACATCTTGGAAAAAATGTAATAGTCCATCTTGCCTCACAGTTCCTGCTTTCAAATACTGCTGTTTATTATCCTCTCATTCTGAATATGATTATATATAAAACCTGCTATCTGTTACATGCCATTATTAGAAGATTTTCCAGCTAGATTTCGGGCTCATAACTGAAGAAGCACCTGATTATACTGATGTTAAACTGCTGAGACCACATATTACGTGGAATAAATCCTGACCCTTCAGTGACTTTTAAGAGGGAGATACCTCTGACAGACTTAAAGAGCAGCATGCAAACTTGGCTTATCATTCTCTGCCCATGTTCTGAAGAGTCAGGCTTATTAGCTGTCTTGAAACCATGGACCAGAGAACATTTAGCCCGGTTATCTCATCTGTGTCAGCTTTTGCAGAACATTTACGTCTGGAAAAGTGGAGGCTGATCACATTTAATTGAGGGAAAATTGTTACTAATTATCATTCTGAAAAGAAACAAAATCCAACACTGTACCCTCCATCAAGAACATCTGCTCTTTAGAGTCCAACATACAGTAAGCAGAATTAAAATCTGTCTGGATTTTTATGTATTTGCTTCAGGACATTGAGTGCAAACACGTCTTTTATCAGTTCCAACAAGGTAGGAAATGCATTAGCATTTACTCAACGCAAACTCTACTCCTGCCACCCATTGGGTTAAGGGCTCCATGACTAAACCTATGGCAGGCAGAAGAGGGAGCAGAGCCAGAGCACCTGTATTCCCCTAACATCCTCTCACACTTCAGCTCTGACTGACTTTGTGAACTTAATTCCAGTCATTGAATTACTGGATAGGCCTTTGTCAGCCATCACATCACCAGTGATCTGGTGCAGCATTGTGTTTTGATGATGGAGATGGGCACAGATAGTCTTTTCTGTAGTTGTGTAGTCCTACACAACTTATTTAACAGTGTTTTCTCAGGGTACCAGTAGAGGGTAATTCTCAGAGCCCTTAAATTTATACAACTTTTCTAGAAAGCCTCCAGTAGACATAATAAATTAATTCTTTTCTCTCTAGTGGGATAACCTATCAGCAGAGCTCATTAGCATCTTCTAAAACAAAGCCTCTCCTAAAATCCTGTTGACATCCCTGAAATTTATTGCAACTCATATCATACTATTTTAGAAAACAGTACTGGAAAGGACCTCTGGAGGTTAATCTGATCCAGTGTAACTCAACAGCCTGCAGACCACTGGTGAGCTGCAGAAGGACTGCTGCTTGTGCCAGCTAGCAGGCGCCGCTACCTCCCAATTGTTATCAAATGCCTCCCAGCAGGCAGAGGCAAATCCTGGCTCCTGACTGCTGTCAATACCCGTAGGCGGGCATAATCTGGAGCTGGCTTCCCCCAGCAGTCAGTACTTGCAGGCAGACACAGCTGGGAATCTATAATTATTGCAATGAAATTAAGATATATTTTTTTTAAATCAGAGAGTACAGTTTAATCTAAATGTTAAGTACTTTATTTATCACCCCTCTTCCTCAGCTGTTGAATAAGAGTTGGAGACAAGGTAGTCTACAGCCTTTTTTCAACAGGGTTGGACAATCCTTTGACTACAAAAGATTGAGAAAACCAGAACTAGTTCATCTCTCTGCCAAAGGCAGGATAAATGAAGCCTACGTCATTCTTGCTTCTAAATCTGAAGGTGATTTATTCTTTATACATACAAAAAACCCCAAAACCTACAGACATAATTTTGTTTCCAATAAACCAACTAACTATTCTTGCTATGTTTTATACAGTATTTCATGGCATTTTAAAGGGTATTTTTAAAGGTATGTCTGAAAAAAAAACCCTTCAAAAACCAGAAGTGGACAAATTTCAAAACAGAAATTACTCCAAACTTACTTAGTTTAAAGACAAAAGGCCTCCTATGCAAGAACTGATGAAATACCATATTCTTAGAAAATCAAACTGACAACTTCCAAAACTATACTTGTGCCTGATTTGGTGTATCTTGTGAGATGCAAATGTCACTGGCCTTTCACATCCACCATGGAAAACAGCAAACATCACCACTCCCATGCAGTGCTATGAATCATCCCAGAGCATACTCTGGCTCTTTTTTGGTCTGTTACCCTTCCTTCTTCAGCACAGAAAGTAATGTTTCCTTAAGACTCTATGTAGTATAACAGAGCTATTTGCTGCCTTTTTGTCCTGGTTTCAGCTGAGAGAGAGTTAATTTCTTACCTTGTGGTTGGCCTTTGTTTGAGAAAGAGATTGGGGGAAAAGTCTGAAAGAAAATGTTCTTATGTTAGATCCTGCTGTCGTTCGTGGGAAAGGAAATGCAGGTGTTGTTGCACTCTTGTGAGTTTAGATTGTGTTATCCTCTTCCATTCCTTTGGACAGTTACAGTGTGCTTTCCTAATGTGTACCACGCCTGTGACAGTGGCCAGAGTATCAGAATAGCAACTTTAATGTGGTCTTGGAACTTTTCTTCTTATTCTTCTTCTTCATTATTATTATTATCATTATTATTATTATTATTATTATTATTCAAAAACTTTAAGCACGCTAGCAAAAGTTTGTATTTCACACTTTCTATTTCCCTCCGGGTGCTTGGCTTTGATTAGAGAGCAATGTTTTAAACACTATGTGTCAATAAAAATAAAAGAATAAGTGTCTACGTAGAAGTGTCCTTCAAAAAAAAAAAAAAAGACAATAAGTTGAAATGTATTATTCTACATCTGGTATAATAATTATTGTTTGAATGTCAGTTAACATTAAAAAAAAACCTGAAATATTGTCTCACGCTACCAAATGCTGTTGCTGCCTATTGTCACAATAAGAACTGTGTGTCAGTGAAATTAAAATTAATNACCTTGTGGTTGGCCTTTGTTTGAGAAAGAGATTGGGGGAAAAGTCTGAAAGAAAATGTTCTTATGTTAGATCCTGCTGTCGTTCGTGGGAAAGGAAATGCAGGTGTTGTTGCACTCTTGTGAGTTTAGATTGTGTTATCCTCTTCCATTCCTTTGGACAGTTACAGTGTGCTTTCCTAATGTGTACCACGCCTGTGACAGTGGCCAGAGTATCAGAATAGCAACTTTAATGTGGTCTTGGAACTTTTCTTCTTATTCTTCTTCTTCATTATTATTATTATTATTATTATTATTATTCAAAAACTTTAAGCACGCTAGCAAAAGTTTGTATTTCACACTTTCTATTTCCCTCCGGGTGCTTGGCTTTGATTAGAGAGCAATGTTTTAAACACTATGTGTCAATAAAAATAAAAGAATAAGTGTCTACGTAGAAGTGTCCTTCAAAAAAAAAAAAAAAGACAATAAGTTGAAATGTATTATTCTACATCTGGTATAATAATTATTGTTTGAATGTCAGTTAACATTAAAAAAAAACCTGAAATATTGTCTCACGCTACCAAATGCTGTTGCTGCCTATTGTCACAATAAGAACTGTGTGTCAGTGAAATTAAAATTAATATTTAGTCACTCTGAAGCAAGGGTGTCCCTGCCCATGGCAGGCGGGGTGGGAACTAGATGATCTTTGAGATCCCCTCCAGCCCAAACCATTCCATGATTCTATAATAAGAAGCAAGGATTGTGAATTATTAGCACAGAAGTTACCTTTGCAGATTAATAAAGAAGAAATTTTTTTCATCATGAATTATAATTACATCAAACAATCACAGAATGTTTTATTCATGCCATATTTATGTCTGGATATGATCAATTTATTTGCTAGGTGAGCAGAGATACAGGATTTTGGGGGGATTAAAGGTATGAAAAGGAGCATTTTGCCTTGTGTTCCAACCTCAGATCAACGTGAAAAAATCCCAGCAGCGCACAAAATAAACCTCTGGCACAAAAATATAGTTACTTTCCTGCCATTAATATTGCAGTAGATTGAGCCTCAAAATAATAAAGAAAAGGAGGGTGAAGGGTGAGGTGTTGAAGACACATGATTTTACATGGGGAAAAAGGCTTTGGCAATCCTGTTACACAATAATTCTTGTTTAGCCAAAGACCTGTCCAAGTTGGAACCAAACTGGGGTGCACTGAGAGCAGTAATGAAGAATGGCTGAGGATTTGGGCAGAACTACCGGATACTAATAAGGTGACCACTTTCAGTTGCTAAAAATTTACTGGTGACATTTTTATTTTTCAGTTTTGCCATTTCAATCCTAAAAAACCGATATAAATCTGCAAATAATTAAACACACCCACTCCACTGATATTTCCCATAATCCAGAGAAATAAATCTAGATATATGATACAGCACACATTGCAGCTGAGTTCCCCAACTTACATAACATTTTAAAAGAAAAGCAGAGTAAAAGTGACATGACAGCTCTTTGAGGTCATGGCCCAGTATGTTGATCCTACTATATTTAAAGGGTAAGGCTGGGTCACTAACTAAATAAGAGCAATGCTGAAGAATTTTTTTTGTGTGTGTGTTCATTTCGGTCTTGATGACCCCGGCAGAGGTCTCACTTATTAAAGTATGTTTGTGTATGGAGGCAGCTCCAGAGGGAATGTCTTAGATTATGCTCTTAGAATTGTGTCTGAAATTGGAAAAACACTGCTTAAAGAAACATCATGATGGCATTGAAGGTTCACTCTAGCCTGGTGCGGCTAATGCAGTCACTAACTAAAATACACAGCTCTGCCCTGACAAGAGGTAAAATGCTGGCATTTTTGTTTTGTGCAATGAGAATGATATTGCTTTATGCTGTATTTTTGAATGTGTTCCTGTACATAAAAAGAAAGAACGTGGAGGCTCAAAAGAGAGAAAATATTCCATATTATTGTGGTGTATTCCATCCAACAGAAAACAGATGTTTATTTCAGTATATTAAGATATGCCAGAGGGTCTATGAAGGTATCGCACCAACTTTTAACATTCATATTTATACAAGGAATTAGAGGTACTCGATGAAATACTGTGGGCTTTGATGTTAATTCCAATTGCAACCTTTCCTCCTTTTTCCCTTGTAAGCTTTTTGCATTTTCCCCCTTTTTATAAATAAATTGGAAAAGGGGGAGGAGGGAAATGCAACTTGATTGCACCTTATTTGCCTATAAAGCTTTATTTAAATGACAGTAAAGAACTAGTAGAGGGATATCTAGAGAGCTTACAAGAGTTGGGGAGAAAATCTGAAAAACAAGACAAAACAATGTTCAGTAATGATAACTAAAAAGTCAGATACTTTAGGGAAATAATCTGAAACACAAATATACTATGGAAGGAAGATAGTGTTTGGAAAGCACAAAAAAAAAAAAAAGACTTAGGGCTAGTAGTGAACAGCAAATTAAATAAGGGTTTGCAATATGATATAGCACTGTGAAAACAAACAAATGTGATTTTGGCCAGCATATACAAAGGGATCACATTCAAAGTGAAGCAGTAGAATTATATCAGAGGAGACAAAGTATTTGAGAGTATACTGTAGAAAATAATGGTTAATGTAGACATATACAAGGTGATTTACTGCATTAAAATTCAAATCTATGTGAACAGGTGAAGCTTCATAAAATTTAATAAAAGTTTACCTCATTTTTCTAGAACTTAATTTGATTCATCTTGTTCAGTAACTCTGTGACTTCTTAATTCCCATAAATTTGGGAGATTCCTTGGAATCTCTTATCCTGAAGTTTTAAAGAAGACCACACTGAAGAGCAGCAGGTCAGTGAATAGTTTTCCAGTTCTCCTATTCTCAGCTCCTTTCCCAATTTATGAGATAAGTTTTTTAGGCACCTGTGGGAAACTGATATGTTTGCTAGCTCAAAGACTGCAGGCAACTTCCAAGCTTGGGGGAGCTCACATGAGGAGCTCACTAGCCTCAGTGGAGGCTGCAGCCGACTGCAGGCACAGAGAGCAGACAGATCCTGCCCATCTTCTGGCTGCTGAGAGGTAGAAACATGCAGCTAGAATTCAACCTAAAACCATTTGCTTGATCTTTAGCTCTTTTGTTCTGAAAAGTTACAGTCATGTGACATTATTTATATGGAATTTCTGAAAGCTTCTTATACTATTTTCACATGACAAGCCCCTGTTTAGGCTTGTAACAGCAAGGATTCAGGAAAGCAGCACTGAATGGTTTCAGAATTCTTTCTGCGCAGCAAACAGAGCTGGTCACGCCGGGTGACACAACTCTTAGGGAAAGACTGAGACATGGGCTGTCAACTGCACTGCCTTTGACCTGTCAGACAGCATGCATAACATATGTTACTGGTCCCGATCCTTTGCTAACCCGTGCCTTTTCTGATGAGCTACAGCTGTGCACAAACACTGCAAAACATCAGCACTAGTGTACTTGGAAATTCTGCATGTGGATCATTGAATTTGTGCTTTGCGCTTGCTTTACATCAGTGAAATTACTTCATGAGATGTTGGGAAGTAGAGAAATCGACCAAATACTTGCAGTCTGGGAGTATTAAATCTACACATTGCTGCAGACAACGTTTGCTTCAGGACCCTCATGTCCAGCTAGGTATTCATAGTGTTGCAAGAGACCAGTGGTCTTGCCACTTTGGAGGGAAATGAACAGCTGATTGCTAACAGTACAAGGATGAAAAAAAAATTAATAAAAATCTATCTACTATAATTAAAAGTAAAATCCAACGACCTTTCTGCTCTGTTAGAAGGGACAGGGTAAGCATGTGTAAGGTCAATGCTCAGTGCTCTTAAGTAAACAAACAAACAAACGCTCACAAACACAGAACAGATGTTTGATTCATAGGAGCTTTAAACCAGTGGGGTCATTTCTTGGATGTCTGCCACTTTCCATGTGGCAGTATATAAATCACATGCACGGTCTGTAATCTATATAAAAATCTATATGGCCTAGACAGAGGAATGGGCTACAAATTCGTAGCCCAGGGAAATTTGCTGATGGCATGGAGCATGGTAGCACACTGAAGAAAGAACTAATTTCAAGTTCAAATAAAAGTTTTTAATTTGCCATACAACTTGGCTGCTGTCTGTACCATATGTGTCTTTCAAAGTAATAAACAAACATAGTGTATACACAGGTGACTGCAATGGAATTACAGTGGGATTATTTGGAGAGAAATTGTAAAATAAGGGGATCTTTTCATCAAATATCAGTTAAATGTGGAGAAGCAATTAAATAGAAGAAGAAAAACCACCAGGATAATTCACTATCCAGGTGAAAGAGTCGAACGAGTATTTTTGAGTGCTCTGAGCCAAGGTAGAAACATCTTTGCTTTTACTTATAAACCCCTTTCCCAGCAACCTGTTTTAGCACTTGGGAAGGCACAAAGAAGGAACAGAAAGATAGAGAGGATGATGACAAGCTATAAATCTCAATGCTTAAATTAAGTGGTAGAGCTAGAAATACAGTACAGTGCGTCACTTGTTACAGTGTGACAAATGGTGCTCCATTTGCTAAAGTCATTTACAACTGGCCATTAATAAAGGGGCTGGGACAGGGGATGCCACTTGCTAAAGTTTTAAAAGGAAAGTGATTAAAAGTAGCTGGAAGTCTGAGTATACACTTCAGAGCATTGGCCAGGAAAGGATTTAATTCTTGTTCTCAAACATAAACATTTTACTGATAATGTGCACTGCTCCCCCTAGGATTATAAAGCCTAACCATAACAGACAATACTCCAGATGTGTTGCAAGGAGAAATTACTGGGAAAACCTTAACACGAAGTAGTTACTAAGGAGCTTTACCCTTGTATTATAAGATAGAGGTTTGTGGAACATCCTCCTTAAAACTAATCAAGACTGTTGTAGCAAACCTATTAATAAAAAACCCCAGATAATATCTCAGTGGATATCTAGTTTCTCTTTTCAGTGCAAGAGCTTAGAATTGCAGGCTGTTTACCTGATTTTTCTCTTTCCCTCCATCATGTGGGAATAGGAATTGAAGGAGGCTGTTCTCATACTGATGTTCAAGTAGGTCACCAATTTACTTCCTCCTTCCCCTTCTTGGTTTCTTTCAATACCATATATTCAGGCATTTTTGGTGTATGTTGGTAGTGCCTGCTATTCCAAATTATTTTTTTACGTTCTTTAACAAAAGATATCTGCAGTTGCGTGGGTCTCCCAAGGTTTGGCATCTAATTCCCTTTCAGAGCTGCACTACCCTCTGCAGAGTATATAGGCAGAGGAAAAGCATGAGCCTGTTTCCTCACATGCTGGCGACTCACAGCACCATTTGGCTCACACTGGTGGAGACCTCATGGTCTGTGGTCGTAGATAATTTCACCTGTTGCTTCTCTGTAACACTAGTTTTGAATTTGTTTATTCTAAAATTAAAATCAAATCATCTGGTAATATTGAGTACTTGAGTGGTTGTAAATGTTATGGGTGCCCATCTCTACCAGACCATTAAAGACAGATTTGAATGTAAACTTTTGGAGCCCAAACAAACATACAGGCTACAAAGTACAGGAAAACCCTTCACCTGCTTCACTGGCAGCCTTTTTTTTTTTTTTTGAAACTTAAAGGAATGCCACTTTTATCTGAACAAAAAGTAATACTTACTAATATAGACAACACATAGAAATGATGAACTACATTATAAATAAATAAGCTCAAATTATAACACCAGGGTTATCAGCACATTATTAAAAACAATACATGCATTTTTAACTATAAAAGAGATGTAAAAGAGAGAACAAGGACTATCATGAGCTGTTCTGTTTAATTAATTTCTTTTCTTTTAAAGTGTGTCATTTACAAATCACTGTGCTACACACTTTGCAATATTCCAGGGAAACTGATCTTTATTTTTTTCCAGATCACCTAAAAAGGAGGTGAATTAGTATTCACATTTCTCTGACATGGATCACTTCTGCAGTAGCCCCTATATTCCACATTCTTTCTGGTAACCTTTTAATTATTATGATAATTGTAAGCAAACAACTTGAAACAAATGGTAAAATCAACACGGCCAGACTGCCATATTTTGTTTCTTTTACTATAATGGACATTTGAATGCTGTTTGTTCAGGATGGCATTTGATTTGAATTTGTCAGTCTTGCAGGAAAAACAGCAGAAGCTAATGTTTTATCCAAATGCAGAAAAAATAGGCATGTAATTACAAGTTGTTTCGATGCATTTATTTTCCACAGGTAATTTGATACTCCTACTTTTCAAGAATTAAGATGTCACAGATAAATAATCATGGCTCTTCAAGTTTGCTTCTCAAAAGTACTTAAAATCTTCCTATGCTTTTTACTTAGATCTCAAATATATATGTAATTACAAGCTTGAACTTTTAAAATGTTACATAGATAAACTTCTGTAATGGAAATGAAGTTGGAGATAATAGAGCAGTTAAAGTAAATGGCTGTTAAGAGTAATGTTTATCCAAGTCTACATAAATGGAAAGGAACCTTGCGGATATTATGGTTTGCCAAATTTGTGGTTTTGTTTGCCAAAGTACCAACGTGTTGTCTGCACAGTGGAGTAAGCTTGTTAGGCCTGTTCAAGTTTGAAAGTAGTGAGACCTGTGACTCTGTGGGGCAATTTTGCCACTACTCAGCAGAAGAATGATATGTTAAAACTCTCATTTGAGATCTGTGTTTGCCATGGGTAGAAACCTCCACTGAAGAAGGTTTGAAGCATGATATGGTCTCTACACTCTGAATTTAGGAATAAGGCATGTTAAAGTGTGAAAAATGGAGAAAAGAAAAAGGAGACTAGGAAAAATTTGGTTCATCTGATAAAAAGCAGGAAAGAGACACTGACCCTAAACAGAAACAGGAACTTGCAAATATGAGATTAAAATTTGGATCTTACTATAATCAAGAAAATTGCCCTGTTAAAGGGACTTAATTATTAGTTTTGCTCAGAAATACTATTGCTAGAACCTTTTCATTTAAATATCAAGAATTGCATGTAGGCTGTCATTATTGTATAATACAGATACTATTAATGACATTATGGCATCTGTGTAAGTTAAACTATAAGAAGCCCTACATAATGGAAGGAGGAAAATTTGACGGAATTTCAGACAAAGTTTCCAAGTTTATTTTTTTCTGAGATAAAGCAATTTTCTGCAAAACAATATTTTTTTAACAGTTCTTCTCTGAAAATGGCAACATTCTGGGGCAATCTTGTTTTAGCTGCTAAGTTGACCTACCATAAAAAGTATGGCAAATACAACTCAGTCTTAATTGTCTATCAATACACAAAGAGAAATTGTAACAATGTTATTGAGATGGATACATTTCGCAGATGAATGAACAGATGCCAATTCAATTAATACTTTAGCTGTGTGAATGAAATAATATTGGAATTTGACATGCTGTACACAGAAAAATAAATTTTTTTTGTAAATATCACATCTAAAAGTTTTGATAAGTCCTGATCAGCTTAATTTATTGGAATTTGATCATGGACTTGATATTTTTTTGGTTATTGAAAGACCATGAGAGTACAATCCAATTCAAAACTCTTTCCCCAATGCATTCTTTGTTTAAAAGTGCCTGACAATTTACAATCTACCTTCATTTCAGGGACTATTATTGATGAAGAGGCTCGTGATACTTTTGAAGCATGAAACTAAGAACCCAAAAAGACAACGAATGAAAGAATATATTGGGGTAAAACACAGGTACATTCATCCCTTAAACTGTGTAGCTAGAAAGGTGTTATGAAACAATACCGTCATGGATCAGTAATATTTATGCGTGCATTAGTAAATAAGGGGCAAGGAAGAAAAGTACAATGTTTTAGATGTATAGAGAGTAATCTATTAGATAATATAAGCAAATCAAAAGATGACTATCTTCAGAAAAAATATTTCTTGGGAAAAATTAAGTAGTGGTGGTGATTTTAGATCTAATAGGTTAGATACCTGGGAAAATTACAAAAATTTAGAAAGAAAGTAAAATAAATGGGTTAAAAACTTAAAAAAAACCCAAACAAAACATGTAAATTCCTTGAATACTGAACAGCTAGATAACTATTTTTATATGATCTTTTCCTGCTCCCTACTTACACCTTCCTCTCTGTTTTCTGTAGTATCGTAGTTTTTATTTTAATGGTCTAAATCTTGGGTTATGACTTTAAACTGTATTATTGGTAAATTGAATGTCCATCTAAAAAGGGGCTATATTTGAATGGTCTATATCCCTTCCCTTCATTTTCAGTTAGAATCACAGAGGGCATATTAATTATCTGAAAAGTTCATATTACTTTTATGTACTGGTATCTTCCCATCTACTGATATCTATCTTGGCCTAGCTTCTGTTTTTTTAATCTTTCCAGATTGTTGCATGCACATATATGTGCCATGGAAGACAACAGAAAGCATTATTCCTTAAAACTTTAAGTCAGATTTAGAACAAATATAAATTGGTGCTGCTCCATTGGCTTTAGTGGTGTTATGTGCTTTTTGGTAGCTAAGAAGCTGCCACAATATTTCCTCTTCATTCTTGATATTTTACTTGTTTATTTTTATCAAATGTTGCAGCAGAAGATTGCTTTGGCTGTAAATACAAACAGCAATGCCTGTGGAACAGCATTCATATACTCTGGTAGTGCATAGATTAGATAGGCTCAGTAGATGCAAACCCATGCCTGTATTTTTTAAGGAGGAAGAAAGAAATACATGAAATACTGAACAGCTGGACTGCAGTGATTCATAACTTGCTCTCTGCACTGCTGTGACTTGTCACTGGCTGTTCACAACTTCAGCACAGTCTCTGGGGATTCACAAGAGTTTATGCATTAGCACAGCATTATTTCTGATCCCGCTGAAAAGTGCACAGAAACATACATGATTCACTTCCTGGGCTCTTTCCACTCAGTAGAAAATGGATCCACAACCAATTCAGCTGCATACATAGTCCTTCAATCAAATGAGTATAGGTGCAAATCCCTACTCTACTTCAGACACGGACAGCCAGTCTGTGGGTGTGAGCATGGAGTGCAGACCCACGGTAGAAACTGTTCTGTATCTGGATTATTGAAGAGAAAACATGGGGAGTTGTCTTGCAAATACACAGCCACTCTGCATGCTCGAACATGCTATCTAGTAACAGCCATGGTCAAAATCCTGTAAGTCTTAAGGATAAGTTACAAGAATCCTTATTCTGGGAAGATGACACAGAATGATGCTTTTCATGCCTAAGCATTCAGGCTGTTTCACTGCGACAGGATACAGCAGCTAACAGCTTGTAAGGTGAAGAAGAAATGTATGTGCATGGGCTGGGAACACTAGAGTAGGTCAAATATTACAAGTACTTGAAAAAAGAGCTTTATATCAACTCATCCTACCAGTCTTGACATCTGGTGGCTAACATGCCAGATTGCCTTCTTAGCTGGCAGGGTAGGGTGGACCCGCTTCTGAGGTCTTGTTGATTAGGGGGAGTTACTGAGGAAGGGATGCATTAAAAGAAGGAAGGAAAGAAAAAGGCTTTCCTCTTATCATCCTTCCGTCATCACCCACAGAAAGGAATTTGACCTTTTGATTGAGTTGTTTTCTTGCTTTGTTTGGTAGTGAATTGTCATTTGCAACGGGCCTCTGCCATCCATGAAGTCCTAAGCTCTTTCCTATAGAGATTTATGCTGGAGAAGGAATGCACATCAGTAATAAAGATCAACAGGATTATAGTTACTTAATTGGACGCTGGCTAATAAAATTAACCAATAGATTTAAGAGAGGCTTTGTTTTTTTTCTTTTGTTTAGTATTATCAACAATATTCTCCTTCTGACTAGATGCCAGGAACAAGAACTCCTGGTTTCCTAAGCTTTTAGTGAAGTTTGCTTCTTTTTACATTGTGCCTCTAAATTTAAGTGTAAAGTGTTAATGACTGTTCAAATATAAATTAAGCAGACAAAGTGGTAGCTACATTTTTCAATACAAAGTAATTTAGGATTGCTGTATAGTATCACAACTTCATTGGAGTAACAATAACAAAATTCACAGAAAGTTTCCTGTTTGTTTTTGAAGTTTTGCCCCTCAAGGTTTTAACAGAGGAATTCCATATAAGACAGCAAGCCATAATTCCGTGCCTTCTGTAATGTTTGCTTTTGTACAACCCATTTGTATATCACGTTAATATACTTGCAGTTATTTGATCAGAAATTATACTCTGTATTTTGACTTCTGAGCAATAATTTGAAGTAACAACAGAATCTTAAGTAGTAACCCAGCTGTCTCCTAAGTATTATTAAGCCTAAAGAGTTATTGGTAATGCACAAAACTACAAAGGAATTGTAAAGAAATGATTTCATCTGTATATGATTTTAATCAAGCTTGGTTTGCTGTTAAAAGGCTTGTTTAATGAAGACTGCATTTCCCTTATGAGAGTCCTGACCATGTAGTTCAGTATCAGCCAACCAAAGCTTATTGCCGTAACAATAGCTAGAGGGTTTACCACAAAAAAAAACCTCCAAAAACCACCCCCCCCAAAAGAAAAACCCCAAAACAAAACAAAACCCCACACAACCACCAACCCCCCCAAACAGAAAACCCCTTTCATTTCAGTCTGTTTCTGATCACTTATTTAGAAGATGAGAAATAACAGACAAAAAAATCAAAGTAACTGATAATTAGTGAAAAGACTGCTTGAACAAATATAAACTTATAGAAGTTAAATAATATTTTATTCATATAACTTTCAATCCAGTTATTTAATTAAAAGAATCAGTTCATCTGGGATTCCCTTCTTACGCTACATCATTATTTCTGCTGCTGCAATGTTACTGATTTTAAAAAGTGAAGTCTAACTCTTCGCAGCTAAACTCTTACAAACGTAATGCGTGGATGTTGGATTTAATATTTCTAATGCAAATACAGAGAACTGCTTTACAGAACTATGAAAACAGAAAAAGATGATTTTGTCTAATGCTAACTCGAAACTGAAACAAATGTCTTTATCTTCTAATTTTAGGACATGCTCCTGCAAGCGTTCATAGTATTTGTAGAAAAACACATAAAGGAATACTTTGCTAACGATCCCAACTCCTGATTTTAATAGCATTAATAAAACGAAGTAAACTTCTACATCTGTCTTAATGTTTGCAGTCAGGATTGGTGCTTTAGTGCCAGATTTTGAAAACTCCAATTCACACAGATTGTTCCTTTGAAGTTAATGAGATATTTGTATGAGTAGGGGCTACTCACTTGAGTCAGTGTTTTCTGCCTTAGTCCTTTCTGTTGCCAAGTGTACTTAAGTTTATAAGACCATCCATTTCAACACATTTTGTTTAGTTAAACTGAAGTACTTCATTTTTAAGGAAAAAGTTATATTGCCAAAAAGTATAAACAGGACTAACTTTGACTAATATAAATATTTGAAAACCAGAACTTTCTGTTACATCTTATAGAAACAATTCTAGTACAGATGACAGAGGGAAAAGTGCTTTTATGGAATAGATGGTTCAACTGAAGTACAGCACAGAGGAAATCTTAAAAATAAATATGAGGAAATTTGTCTTCTAACAGCCAGCATATTTGGATCTGGTACAGAATATTTTTGCCTAACAATTAAATGGAAATTCTTTACGTTTCCAGTTCCGCAGCACATTATTTAAACCCTAAGCCTCTCTAATTAAGAGGAATCATTAAATTTATTCCTATTGCTTGCTTTAAAGTTTATTTGCTAATAAGGAACTGGACAAGAGATGTGTGAAATGAATAGTTGAAGAAAAACTCTGACAGCAAAAGAGAGGTCTGGAGGGTGAAGTTGGTTTATTAGGCACTGTTTGTCATGAATGGGTCTACTGCACGTACAAAAGCAAATCCCACTACCTTAGAAGATTAATTCTGAAGGAGGCACTCTTGGGTCAAAGTATACATAAGCGTGTGCCTAATCTCAGAGAAATCAGGCTATTTTCTCACAGCAATTAAGCAGAGGTCTAGGGTTTCACCCACAGTGTATTTAAACACAGGATACAATTAAACCCCAAAGTATTAATATCTGTGCTGTGCAAAATTGCCAGGAAATAGATTTTGCCCTCGTTCAAAAGGAAAGCAAGGTAAATTAAGGAGGATGACTTTATTTGAGTAAAAATTATCCCGAAACAAATGCAAGTCATTCATTTTTAACTGTTAATTCCTTATGTACACTTTTTTTTTTCTTTTTCCTTTTTCCTGCTCACATAATTTACTCTGGAATGTTCAATGTTCAGTGGATATAAATGATCAATACCATTTCATTAAAATAGTTTTGTTTTCATGACTAGTATAATTTCTACAGGATAAGGGTTCAACAAAAGCGTTTTAAACAAATTATGAACAAAATGCTGCGCTGTACTGGCAATCTTTAAGATCAAGGAAAAGAGTGACCGTAACATCTTATTCAGCAATGAGCGGTTACAAAAGATCTCTTTCCTCCTTGATGTCTACGGATTATTGAGCGATGTAAGTGGAAAGAACACTGTGACTTAAAGAAATTTAATGCCAATTTGAAATGTTTCCAAAGAAAAGGGAAAATCTCCTCTAAACACACAACATAATTTTCATTGCATAGGAACTCCTTTGCATAAATGTAGTAAGAATAGAATAATTGTTAAAAAAAAATCTTCATTTTCAGCACCCTAAAAATTCTCTCTGATTTTATGTTCTTTCACATTATCATTTAAAATATAATTAATTCCCAAATCACTTTATAAAAACAAAAAATAAATCTTTCCTTCTTCACTTTAGATCATTGGCATTTCCTATAGAACAACTGTTTATACACAAAATAACACACTCTGCACTGTGACAAATCTTGTCTCCTGTATTTTTATGCTTAGAATTTTTAAAGCTTTACTACCATAGCAAAGTACATAATAATGTAAACAAACTCCTTCTAGATTACAAAGCTTCTGTGTATCAAGTTATAGTAATTCTGTGGAAATCTCGGTATTCTGAGCTTCCAAATCAACGTGTTACACAGGATGTTAATAAATAGTCTAAAGAATGAAGTAACATGCAGAAATGTTTTAAAAGAAACAAAAAAATTACTTCTCGCTGATCACGTTGGTCAGCAAGACAGTATTTTAACCTTTAAAAATGCAGCATATCCCAAAACAAGTTACTTCTTAAATAAATGCTCTTCTGAGTGCAAGTGACCTTTTAAATGATTATATCTCAGCACTTGCAACAAAAAGAATTTCACCTATCACCTTTACACTGTTGATGTGCTGCATTGGGTGAATCCATAACCTTTTCACAATATGTAACATGCTGCAGAACACAAAATTACTTGCAAACTTTAATTAAATCCTTTCAGAAAAGTCCTGCTGACCTCTTACTAAGAAATCTTATTAAATGAAAAAATAAACCCAAACAAATTCCAGATCCCTCTGTATTTGATAGATCTAAATGAATCTGCAACTGTTTCAGAAAATTATCTTTCAGAGCACTAAATAAGTTTTCTGCTCTAAGTTTTTCATAATAAGGGTTTTAGATAAATTTCAGTGAACATTAAAAAAAAATAATTCCTGATTAAAACACATAATCTTTGATTTTTCCAGCAGTCTGTAAGGGGAAGGAAGCTCACTGAAATCTGTGGAACAGGCCTTAAAATAGCAATCTAGTTAGGTCCTCCAGATTGTAAATGTCCCAGAAAAGATTTTGGTATAAAACTTAGAGACGAAATACTTTATTCACTTTCCCTTCTAAAGCAGCAGATTTGGGAGGGGGGGGAATGTTTGGGTTTTTTTCCCCCTTTCCCTGAAAAAACACAATCTAGACCAAAACAATAGATATAAAAGGACCCTGACCACTGAAACAAACAGCTAAACTGCCCCTGAGCCAAATTCATGATTGCTGTATAAATGATTTTAGCTGGCATAGAGTTGTGACCACTTTGCTCAGTATAAAAAGACAATAATTTAAAACTTTAAATTATGTTAGGAGCAAAATCAAACGTAATATATACTACCTTCGAAGTCTGTGATTAATTTAAGGGGGCACAAGAGTTTGCAAATTCTATTTCACTCAGTTCAGATCAGACCTCTAAAGGCAGTTAACGTTTCCTGATTATAAAAAGAAATATAGTAAAAACCTCTGTCTACACACAAGTGGGCAGTAATAATGGTTAAGCATGCGCATGCACACGTTAACATGAGCACATCAAACCATCAACAGAGAGATTTCATACGTGTGTTGTTTCAGTTCACACACAAGCCAGATCTATAAAGCCTACAAAACTTCGTAGTCATCTTCTGTAAGACACAGGTGCTACAGTTTACTTTTGATGCTGAAATGATCATAATTATTTACTATGTTCTCTGTAACATGAATTAAAGAGGAAACCTAAATCTTGATGTGTTTCTGTACTTAGATAAGAAAATAAAATCTTTATGAAGACAGTGGGTTCTAAATGACCAAAATGTCGAACTTCAAATAACAACATTTGATACTGTCTTTTTTGTTGTTGTTGTTGTTAATTCTGTTTCAGACACGGCTAGAAAGGAGCTTATTTATTTCAAATGAAATCTATTGCTGTGAGGGAAGCATGCCTTGTAATTAAAAAACCCCTCAATAATGAAAAGAAATTCACAAGGATTTTTCCTTCTTTTTTTGAATGTTCTGAGTTAATAAGCCAGTGATCTCACAATAGATACAACGTTGTGATGTAAAATCAAAATTAGTGTCCAATGATACACTGAAGTACTGGAACAAGCAGAGAAATGGAGAGACATAAGAAATACGGAACCTGCTGTGGCTTTCTCAAGACAAAGGAGATGAGTTGCCTGATTGGTGTGTAATCACAAAGTTAAACAAACAGCAATAAGGCTAAACTAATTCACTGTCAAGTCTACATGTCATCCTGGCTGGTTCATTATGTGCATTTGTGACAAACAATATGGAAGAGACAACTGTACTGAATCAAATAACTTGCAACAGTTTACACTCCTATAAAACTATTTACATTTTGTCAAATGAATATTTATAACAAGTGGCTTTCCCTTCACAAACACTATAGCTCAAGCAGCTCCCATTCATTATCGTATTTAGGAAGTACAAACACTAATTCTGTGAGTCAGCGACACAGTCTGTTGTAACTTGCCAGAAAACAAGGCCTGCAATACTAATATAAAATCTAGGAGAAACGTGCTGTTGCTTCCAGTTTTTCGAACGTACTAGCATTTTTATGTCTCCCAGTCACAGGAATTCGGTTTCAATATTATATCTGCCCTTCAGCATAGCATGCCCCAATGAAACAGCCGGTGAAGTTTATTTTGCACTTTATCAATACAGTGTAAACCAGCATGTGCTTACCTCCGTGGGGTTACTGAACCCAACTTGTCTGTGTGCACAGACAGCACTTTGGCCACAGATGTGACTGGTTAACTGTACAAGCAAGGAGGATAAATCCGCACAACAATACTTCATTCACCAAAGAAATCTGCTGTGGATTACAGCTTCTCTATGGTTACGTCTGTTCTTAATTTACTGCTTTTATTCAGTTTTCAACCATAAATGAGCCCCTTATGAGGCATTCACTATGCAGAATTGACAACTCTTTTTATCTACTCGAAAAATATTTTTGGATAATAATTTATGGTTACGAAATATTTTAAGCAATTTGAATAGTTACATTATATTCTTTCAGTACTTAATGATGCAGTATCCCCTGTAAAAATGGAGACCTGGGCAATCTATTGATTTCACGTATTTATAACAAAACATAGCAGCCTTGGCCATACAGAAACACAAATTTTAAAACTGCATATATCATGGGAATGGCATTGTGTTTTTTTTTAAAAGCTCTTAAACAGCATCTCATGAGGAAATCCTGGGCCAGAACTGTGACTAAGGGCCCTGTGGATGGGAACATAAAGAAAGTATTTTGGCAGGCATGATATTTTGTTTATGGCTTTTTTTTTTTTTTAAGTTTGCGGTAGATGTATATTTTAAACACTATTCAACAGAGAAAATGTGAAGCTGTCTGCAATGCTGGGGAGGGTTACTGCATTATTTATGTTTTATGTATGAAACTGAAATGTGAGCACGGGTATTTTAATCTTGTTTCACCATCAAAGATAGTCTCTCAATTTGTATGCCGAATTAATGCACTATCTACTTCGTAAAAGCCATCTAAAGGGACTGATTAGCATTGGGCACTAAGCGATGCTTTGGAAAGAAGGTTGTTAGTAAGCAGAGCTGCCTAGGACACTAGCAACGCACTGCAAAGCTAGTGGTGTGAAGGTATATTTTGTCGCATGCTGATACCATCCTTTCTATAAGTTCCCACATACGTCCTCAGAGGGACATCATCCATCGAAACTATAATTGGCAATAGAGGAAGGCAGCCATGTGAATGATATGGAATATTCTTATTAATTGAGACAATAGTGATGAGGCTTTAAAAAGCCTTCCAAGATGACAAAGTCCCTTTTGCATTATTTTAGATTAATTTAAAGTGTTGGCACACAAAGCTTTACAACTTTATTCTTGGCAGAATATGAGCACTTTCAGACTCATTGATACTCAGGGATTCTTCACTATTACAGAGTAAACTCCCTGTAGATAAACAAAAGAAAACATTTGAATGAGGTACTTGCAGTGTTTTCCTCATTAGCAGCTACAGTGTCTTGAGCAGGGAACGAGCGTTTTGGGAAAAGCATTCTTGGCATTAACAAGAAAGGCCATTGCTTTTACAGGAAAGAACACTTTATGGCTTTCTGAAACATCCTATCACAATACCATATGTAATCCAAATAAAAAAATACAACTGAAAGCAAAATTAAGTGTTAGGGTACTTTAAAAATAAGTGCACTTGTATATAAATACAGCAGAGAAATACTGAACTGATTTTAGTTTGGTTGCTTTAAATATTGCCCCTGATGTTTTATGGATTCCAGTTCTTCCTTTGTTTGCCATTTAATTGCAACTGGTTTTGATTTCTTTATAAAAATAAAAAATGCTTTGTTTAAGACTGGATATCCTCATTTTCATTTAGTGGATGCAGTCAGAGCGCTAGGTGTAGGCAGACATTTTCCGCATGCATTTAAGATTCCCCTGGAGTGGCTGGATAAAACACCATGGCAGATACTCAGCTCGGCAATCACAGGGACTGTGCCAGGGAGTCTTTAGAGCCTTCTGAGTATAAAACTTCCCTGAGTTAGAGGTTACCTTTTAATCGTGTGCGCATGCACGCACACACATTCATTTGTGTGCCGGGACTGCAGCTATGCTGTAACAGTCTGTACGCTCTCTTCATCTGTATTTATGAATGAAAGTTTTAAATTTAGCGAAAGCCAGTGGATAGCCGCAGGGCTACTATCAGTTATGTTTGGTACCATGATCCAAACTTAGCACTTACGTCTCACTTATTATGTACAGATTTAATGGATGGCAAAATCTCTAAAAGCTTCATGAGTCTGAGAACTCAGCAACTTCTTTTGCATGACAGATGCACATGTCTAAAAAAATCGGGAATGCCAAAGCAGTAAAAGTTGCTGCTGTTCTGAAGCGCCAAATTGGTTTGAGAAGAGCCACCTGGATCTGGATTCTTGAACAGCAGTTTTCCTTTGTGCTGCCCCAAGAATCTGCATTACTTCTACTACATACCAAGACAGGGCAGGATTTCCCCCTAAAAATCAAAATCTTGGATACTTGCATGTATGTTCCAGCTCTGTGAGGTGTCTAGTTCAGCCACAACACAGAATCATAGAATCATTAAGGTTGGAAGAGACCTCAAGAATCATCCAGTCCAACCATCTCCCCACCACCTATTACCCACTAAACCATGTCCTTCGGTACCAGATCCAACCTTTCTTTAAACACCCACAGGGACGGTGACTCCACCACCTCCCTGGGCAACTCGTTCCAATGCCTGACCACCCTTTCCGAGAAGAAATTTCTCCTCATCTCCAACCTAAACCACCCCATGGAACAACATGGAACAGCAGGAGCTGGAACTGCTGGTAGGACATAAAATGCTTCTGTAGTGCTTGGACATTTTATAGATTTATGTCCTCATAACTGAAATTGTGGAGAGGAGCAACACAGACACCCCAAAGCAGCTGACAGCTCCTAACTGGCCATTTCATTCAAAAATTTGGATAAGGCCACAACTTCATCAATGTTTTTCCCTCCCTTGTTTTAATCCTAAACTTAGTTGTTTCAAGGGCTGGGTAGCAAAGGGCTACTGAACATCACATTGCTTCAAGCCACACGACTGGGGTTTTTCCTCATATTTGAGTTTCATAAACAGCAAGCTAAGTCATCTATCTGTGTTTTCCAGCATAAATACAAGGAATCACAATAATATAATGCTACAGGTCTGAACTGACAACGACAAGGACACTGCAACATAAGATCCCCACTCCACTGTGAATTCAACTTCTACTCGTATGTATTGCAGCGAAGAATGGATCTGTACCAAGATACCTGACCCAGCTGGCTGCTCAGGTGTAATCTATCTGACCCATCCGGCACCCAAGCCAGCCTTTGCTTTTACATAATTTATATTTCAGGGCAATGTGCTAATTTGAATCCTACCCCTCATCGTAGTGCATGTATGAGCAAGTGCTGGTCAGAGGATCATTTAACACTGACTTCTCCCAACACATCACACTTACAGAACCACCTGTGCTAAACAGCTTTTCCATCCCGAGCTACTGCAAAAATCTTCAGCACCTCAGAAGTCACCAAATATATTAATTCATCTTTGATGTGAAGAAATGCAATGTTAGCATATGGTGGCTGAATGACAAAGCACAGAAAAGCAGGTAGGCTTAAACACCACCAAATTATTACCTCTATTCTCATCTATATATTTGCACTTAGGTGAAGTGGAACATATCCTGAAGATTTTGTACATGTGATCTGCTCTACAAGTCAACAACATGTAAAGACTAACACTTTGCTTAATTAGAGTCTGCAAGCCTAAGCTTTGAAAATCAAAAATCATAGAAACATTCATGTTGGAAAGGACCTGGCAAGGTCACTTAATCTAAATTAGTGCTTAAAGCTGGCTTAACACTAAATTTAGACCAAGCCACTAAGAATTCAGCCCTTAAGCAGGAATTTAGACTTTGAATATTTCTTCTCTTGGAGAATCCAATCACATCATTGGGCTACCTTCTACAAAGACTAATTATTTTCATAGCATAAGAAAAAAAACCCTTGCATCTAGTCAAAACCATCGCTGTACCAGTTTATGACTGTTAACTCTCATGATTCTGTTGTACGTCTCCATAAAGAACTTGGCTATGTCTTTTCTGTAACCTCATTGTAGATACTAGAGGGTGCTGTTAGGTCCCCTTAAAGCCATCCTTTCTCCAGGGTGAACAAGCCCCAGTCCATCAGCCTCTCCTCACAGGCCAAGTGCTCCAGCCGCTGACTATCTTCTAGGCCCTCCACTGAATTTGATCCAGTTTTTTAATGTCTGTGTTGCACTTGGGGGTCCCAAAACTGGTCTAGCAAATGCTAATTAAAAGGGAATTATCACTTCCCTTATTCTACTGGATATGCTCCTGGTTATACAACCCATTTATGCTGTTAGTCGTCATTACTGCCAGGACACTGATAACTCTGGTGTAGTCTATTGTCCAACATAATCCCCAGCTCCCTTCCAGAGCTGCTGTGTAGCAGTCCCCAGCCTATAATGATGCAGGAGCATAATTTTTTACAGGTTCAGGGCTTTACAGTTGTTCTTGCTGAAATTAATTAGGTCCCATTGTCCTAGTTCCTAGTGTCTCAAGGTTCCTAGGCCTACAGAATTGATGAGTGTCTCCTCCTCCAGGTCACTGGTAGAGATATGAAACAGTGCCAGCACAGATCACAAAAGAACTATGCTTTCCAAGCTGAGTAGTAACCATGGGCCATTACCTTCTGAGCTGGATGATCCAACCAGTTTTTCACCCTAATACTTCACTCATTTAAACTGTGATGACCCAACTTAGATACAAGGGAAGTTGTTTTGAAAACCTTGCTAAGATCATTGTAGCTGACACTCACTATGCCCCCTGCTACCTACAGATCTACTCATTTCATTGTTGAAGGTAATCAGGTTGGTAAAGCATGATTTATCTTTGTAAATTCCTGTTGATAATTCTCAATCAAGTTCTCCTTTATGTGCCTAAAAATTGCTTCCAAGATCACTCAATTATTTTCCTAGGGACTGAAATACCCAGCCTATAGTTCTTTCGATTGTCTTTCTGGACATGCTTGCAGATCGATGTGACTCTTGTCTCCCTTCAGTCACTGGGGACCTTCCTTGATCTCCATGACCTCTCAAAGATGATGGAGAAAGACCAGTTCACTGGCCACAATGAGGCCAGTTCAACAAGTTGTCTCAGTACCTCTGGATACCTCTCATCTGGTCTTGTGAACTGGTATGGGTCAAGATTTCTCAAGAGAACTCTCCTGCTGCAGGTAGTTTCTGTCCTCTTTCAATCCTGTGTGTCTAGTCACAGCCATAGGAGACTGTCAGTGAAGAGTGGGGCAATGAGTTACAGCCTTATCTGCACTTGCTGTTACTACTTAGCAGCACCCATTTAGCAGCAAGTCCACATTATCTCTGCTTACTGCTAATAGAGCTGTAGTAGCTCTTCTTTACTTTGATAACTTGCCAGTTTCAATTAATCCTAGCTGAGGTTTGGTTTTCCTAACACCTTGCCTGCTTCTACATTCCTCCTTAGTATCCTCTCCTTGTATATGTGCACCTTCTTGTATACGTGTATCCTTTTTGCACTGGAGTTCAGTCATGAATTTCAGCCATCCTTGTTTAACCAAGTTGTTCTCCTGATAGCATTTTTCCTGAGTATCGAGATGAGTGCTGTTGTGCTTTAGAGGAGGCTGTCCTTAGAGATGTGCCAGCTTTCCCGAGCTCCTATGTCTTTCAACACTGCCTCCCATGGAACCCCACCTACCAGTTCCCCTCAAAAGTCTTCCTTCAACCAGCCTGCCACCTCTTCTTTAGAAAAGGTTCCTAGAAGAGTGATTTGAACTGCTCCTTCATGTAAATGGCAGTTCCCCCACTGTCTTATTCCACACCTGCCTTTCCTAAAAATCTTGGACCATCTACTCTACCTGCAGTCCTACAGTCCACTTCAGTCCTACAAGCCACTCCATTGCACCAGTCGTCCCAAAGATGTCGTAGTTCTGCAACTGCATGTTGAGCTCCAGCTCCTGTTTATTTCCCAGGCTGTGTGCTTTTGCGCATAGACACTTGAGGTTGGCCCTCAGGGTTCAATGTAACCTTTCTGGTGCTTCTCTTTCTCTTATCAACCTACTGTATACGCTAACAAGCCCAGCCTCTGTTCCCTCACTTATCTACAAGGTTATTTCCCCATATCCTAGTCCACATAGTTCAAAGCCTTCCTCATCAGATTGGCAAGCTTGTTGTAATTGGTTTTGCTTGCAATAGTTATATGCAGCAAGATGCAGTTGCCTTCTACTTCTTTCTTGAAGTGTGTATGGCAGCAGAACAAAGTTATGAATGCTGGACATTCTGATAACAATGGAAGAGTTTTTTCTACATTGATGCAAAGTTCTTCTAAAACCACCTTTGACAACAAAACCCCTTTACTTCCCTACAAAACCTTACAATGAGCAAAGATGACACAGCTAGAGGGACGGATGACTTTGCACCTATGCAGGCTTCAAGCTGATGCAATGACTCCTTGGTGACACAAAGCAGCCTAAGAACAGGTCTGACACGCTTCATAATTAGAATACTTCAGGATCAAAAAGTATAAAGACTTAAAATCCCCAAGCTGTGCCAACTCATTCTGCAATTGGAGATCTGGTCCGAAAAGCTAAGTATCCATATGTGAGTACCAAGAATTCACAAATACAGACTTAAAATGTAAGCATTTAAACATCACTGAAATGAAACTTTCACATACCAAAATTAAGTATATTTATTAGCAATAGATTCAGCACAAATGAGAAGGCAATGCAGGCAAGCTAAATGGATGCCAGTTTGCCCCTATCAAGGCATCAGAAAAATGGACTGTAGAGCTGGTGAGCAGCTGAAGTTTCAGTTTCAGAAAATGGCTCTGGTTATAGAGCAGAAGTCCTGCTGTTTTGGCTGGCTCCTTTATATTATAGAAACAACAGCTTAATCCTAATTGGCACACATATCTTTTCTCCAGTGATAAATAAAAGGAGCACTGGAATGCTGTCTGCAATTCATTTTAGCTTGTGTCTGGGATATGTTGCTGGCATGCAGTGTGTGGGGCTGTGCCAGATGGCAGGGCTGGCATCTGCAAAGTTGCTCAGTGGGCATCTCACTACTACTTTTCAGGAAGCAATGCTCCATTTCTTTCTAAGATTGAATGCTAGGAGAGAAATGGCAGCTAAAGCCTATTCAGCTGTGTTTTTACCAGTACGATCTGTAACATGCCACTCCTTGGCAATGACCTGCTATAATTTCAGCACCTAAATATATTAAGAAAAGCCAATCCCTTAGGAATGCCTCGGATATTTTTGGAAATGGGAATTCAGATGACTAAGGGCATTTACCAATAGGCTGCAGCAAATGTAATTGCAGAAAATTGCCAGATACCTTCTCCCACTATCTGCTTCGCCCTTCTGCTGAGTACAAGGACTGGAACGCATACGTGCTTCTCAGCTGCTTAAAGGCAAAGTCTCAGAGCTCAGATTAAAGGTGCCTTGGTCAGCAGTTTAAAGTAAAGCCCTCAAACTCCTTACTGACATGACTGAGATGTGGGTGTGTGTCCCAACCTGCCTGCTCTCAGTGGGAGCAGCAATCTCTAGCAGTGGGGAAACAGGGGAAGATGATAATATCTCACACAGCAGTTGTACTGCAAGGGAAACGTGTGCCAGACTTCAGTGCCAAAGACTTCCATGCCAAAGGCTTAGGTGCTTAAAGATACATATAGTATGAGAATTTACAGAACTATTCACTTCAAATAAGATGTTTGCCTTTCATTGAAATCAACATGTATTTATGAAAAATCTCACTGATCACTGCTGTAAATCTTGAGTCACTTAAGTACCTTTAAAAAACTAGTCACACATCAAGTATAACCACGACTAAGGCTCAGACAAACTGACTTTGACCCTTTGAAAATGTTTTCCACAATGGCAATGAAGGAAAATATTCCTGTTTGGGGATAGAACTCTATTAGAGGATGAGAAGTAGAAAACAAGGGGGGAAATTATATTCAAAGAATTATTTTTGACCTTTCAAAGGAAAAGAAGAGTAAAGTTTGGGTCTTAGAACTGAGATTGAAGGTATAGATTAGGGGCAAGGAGCAGAGAATTTTGTGCAAATCTATTTCAAATTAAATTGCTAGTTGATTCTTCCGTTAAAAGTCCAAAAGCACCATGAGGTGCAGTGACTATAATTAACTGAAAGTAATTTGTAGATATCTAATCACACTTTTTTAAAAACATGCAAAACTAATCTCACAAAACTAAATGCAAAATAACAATTGAAAAATGTGTCCTTTAGCCTTTAGATGAATTTAAATAAAAATATGTATTGGATCTGCACATTAATAAAGCCTGTTAAGCTCAGTAGAATACTTTATATTCATCTGTGCTTCATCAAGCAGGTTCACGACCTCTACAGAACTGCAGCAGCTCCCTCTGTTCTGAAAACCACATGGGGGAAGATGGTAAATATTATTTTGTGATTAGAAAATGTTACTGGAATTGTCATAGAGAAATATTTAATGTGGAGAGTGTGGTTCAGGAATTAAAACATACACAGCAGGAGAAAAAGCAGCATGGGGCAAATTTTACTCCTAGTGACAGGCAAGTAAAATTTAAGGAATGTCTATGACATTGGAAATACCGTGCCATAATTTCATAGTTATTACTGAGCTCATGAAGATATTCAAGCACCTGCCTAACTTACACCATGTGAGGATTCTCATTGTTCTTGATGAGAAAATGTGGATATTTTAAATTAAGCAGGTGATTATCTTGCTGAATTGGTATTGGAGAAAAATGTAGTTGAGTTATTTTTGTTTGCTGTCAAATAAGCATACATCTAAATAACCAAACGTGTTAAATACACACATCAATGACGTTTGATGAGAAGCACAGGAATGACTATGTGCAGGAGATTATTCTAAGGTAATACGTAAAATACATGATCCAATACTTATTAAAAGCCCAAGCATCAACTGTGTTTGCAGTTCCTTTTCCCAACTTCCCTGCAGCGTGCATGAATATGTGTACACATCCATGTGCACTTTATTAGTAATTAATCTGCCTCGCTTTTTTCACAGATTCCATATCAACCTATCTTTTTAGATGCAAAAGCCAAGAGGGTTGTCTAAAATATAAAAACAGAAGCATGGTATTGTGGATCTCATTAAACAACCTAAACAGGACAAAGAAGGAAAAGAATGTCAAAACAGCTTCTTAACAAAGTCAACTTTGATAGGGCTGAGTCTAAATTTCTTCTCCTCCCATTCAAATTACACCCATGCAGAAGACTCAGAAGACTCCCAGCTCTGCTGCAGTCATTGCAAATGTTGCTTCTTTCTCTTCCACCAATTTCAGCAGGGCCAAGTCATAAGCATTATTTTTCAAAGTTTTCAGTTGAGTGTTTCAATCCAGCTTGGTTATGCCAGTAGTTTGGCATGTAAACATTCATTCTTCAGTATATTTTTTTCCCATTGGTGAAATATTCTTGATTAGTATATTGTTGCTATATATTTGTATTACATGTTCCATCACTATCAAATGGAGACAAAAGTAGCAGTGATGCCTGTGTCAGCACACACACACAATTGCTTATGCTCAAATCCTTCTTATCTAGAAAATTCAAATCACTGTAAAGGTTCCCTGCAGCTAAATATTGCTTTCACATAATTGCCAGGAAAGGGCTTCCTAAATTATAGGACAGAATAAATTATAGGAGAATCATGTTCCCTACAATCCAAGGGGGGAATTAACACAGTCTGTAAAGACTCTGAAAAATTACCAATCTGAATTTAAATTCCACATTTAAATGGAGCTAAGCTAACTTCAATGAAAAGGTTCTCTGCTCTTGAGAATGTCTGTTCTGGAGAAGATTAATAAGGGCTTTCTAGACTTGTAGTCAGAATTTAAGGCAAGTATTCTATTTATTAATAACTAAAAAATGCAACGACCACTATAGTTTTCATTCAGAGCAAAACTTAAACAGGAAAGCAGTATGAATCTCAACAGACTGTTTGAGTTATCTGTCCCTTCTTTAATCTGAGAGATTACTCAACAAAACCAATGTTCATTCAACAACATTCATGAAATCTGTTGTGGATTACCAATATCATCAGTTAAACCTGTTTCAAATTTATTGCTTTCATTCAGGTTAAATAATAAAAGAGTCCATTTGTACCACCACATGTATATACATGAATTCAGCTTTCATCATTCTCTACAACTTTAATCCAGTGATTTATGTTTTTTAACACAGTTTTGGGCAAATCTGTTGAAGAAATTTAGCTAGACTGATAGAAGAGTTAGACTGGATTACTGTGATGTGTGCCATGTTTAAAACCAGCCTGTTCTGTTTGGAGAAAGGGAAAAGTCAAGCATTTTAACACTGCTTGAAGTTCTAATCATTTTAATGGCTTTAGCAAAGGAGAGCAGAGCAAGGTTGGGAGAGTTCAAAGACAATGATCTTTATTATTAGAAATACGTTAGAACAGCAAAGAAGCAAAACTGCTTTTTTCTGCTTTTTCTTTAGTCACAGCAGGAAATAACGCTGCTTAGATTAGAGTTTTCTGACGTTTAAGCAGTCATGGCAGTGGCTACATGTTAATTTTTTTTAAATCATCTCCCTTTTGAAACTCTCTCCATCTACCAATGTTTAAAAAAACACACACATGCAGAAAATTAAATCTAAAACGCTTCTCTTATGTTTCATATCATAGCTAAATTTTTTTCATTTAAATTGAACTGAATTGAACTGAATGGGTGCACAGCACAGCCAAGGGTTTTGCTAATGAGATACAAAGCTTTTTGCCTTCAGGTCACTGGTTCAAATCCAGGCAAGGCTAGAAACAGCTGAAAGCTTTTAACCACCTGATAGCTATGTGATATTTTAACATGAAATGAGTTTGTCAATCAAAATCCAACTTCAGGAAATAAGTGTTCCCACAATAAAAACAACCATCACACAATTAGGATTATTTTCAGTCTTCTGAAAGGTCAAAAATTAATTACTCTGCACCTTTAGCAGTGATTTTTTTTTGTTAAATGTAATGACCGATGTTGAAGTATGTAAAGAGTGAAATATAGAGAAGTTGACATTGCTGATACATTTGCGAACAGAGCTTTTATAGGTAAAAGAGGGTTAAATGACTTTCCTTCCTTAAAACCAGCATCAGCTGGTGTAGCATGTGCTCCTCTAGTAATTGGCACAGATATGGAGGTACAACCCATCTCAGTCATGTTGGGAGGAAGGGAGAGAAAAAGGTTATATATCTGCCAGAAGACAAAAAAATATTTTAAGTTCCATATTAATCAGCTTTTAAAATTATAAAGCTTTTGAAAGTTTTGAAGGAATGTCAGTAACCTGCAACATCCTCCTACAATTCATGGGGTAGTCTTTTTTGCATGTAAACAATTCTTCGCTTCCAGGAACAATTGATCGTGCTTGAACAAAAATGGTTTTAGTGAGTGATAGGTACAGATCTCCAATTTCTCCTACAGTCAAAAGACAGAACTGCATATCAAACCAAATAAAACTGATAATTTAAAGTTTTTGCCTAACTGGAATTTTTATTATCTCATCAACTCCTTATATTTTAATGTTATGAAGCTGCAAGAAGCTCAAACAACAGAAGCGTATGCTGTTGGAGCCAAGTCCAAACTCAAGGACCAAAGTTAAATGTAGCCCACATCCTAGCACTGAAACAAAACCAGACTAGTTTTTATGATGCTGATTTTAAGTTAAAGGAGACTGAAAAACTTCAGTACTTAGGCAGTCAAATCACCTTTTTTTTTTCTTTTCAGATGCTCAGGTATGAATATGGATGCTTACCTTAAAAACCTAAGTTTAAAAAATCTGAATAAAATTTAAATAATGTCACTGGCTGTCAATGTGAGTTGGGTTTGAGTAGTTTTGGACACTGAAGGAGGATTTGAAAATCAATCATTTAACCTTCCTTTCTCTTTCCTTTACTTTGTGTGAAATCAGACAAGACATCCTGTTTTCAGTGGCACCATTTACCTTGTAAAAAGCAGTGTTTTTACAAATCCTAACAATAAAATATTTATGTTTAAAAGTTCAGAGACACACTTACTGATGCCATTTCTGGGAAAGAGAGAGAAGCAATACCTAACTTTAGTTCTTATCAGACTGGAGCAAATTAGCATAATTAGCATTTTGAATAATCCGATTATCTTTAGAACTGTGCTGGTACATATTACGAATCAAAAAACTATTTCTGCTTCAATATTCTCTACTTCATATACAGTATGTAAAATTAATTTCATGGGGAGAGTCACAGTTCACATCACTGCACATGTAAGAAATGGTGCAAGTAGCCCTTAAAAAGTTGTAGAAACCCTTTACAAGGTTTTAAAACAATCCTGAATTTATGATGTAGTGATTTAGTCCTAATGTATCAAATCCTGCAAAATTATCTAAGATGATGCATAGTAAATTTCCAGAAGATGCCCAAGAAATATCCTCCCCCCCCTCAAGAATGCAAGATTGGACTCTCAAACTTCAAATATCTCTTTGCTTTAGTTTTCCAGCAAGGATGTTCAAAGAGCCAATGCTGACATTAATTTTAACTTTTATCTTGAGTTTAGATTCTTATTGCTTTTATGTCTTCTATGACACATCATTATTGGACTGATTTTTTTTTTTTAATAAGACAGATTAGTTTGTTTAGCTTTCAATAAGCATGTGATGGTAACAAAATCTTACAGTTTTGCTGGAATCCAGCAGAAACTGAAGCCTGCAGAAAAAGACTGGGATGTGCCTTAGCACTTGTACTTTAATTCCCAGGATGTTTATACTGCACAGCTAGCTCAGATGATTGGCATCTACATCTGAACTCACAGGTTAGCTCAACCTAAGTTTAAGGATTCCCACAGCAAGGTCTTTCTGTGTTATACATCCTTGCTATTTCCACATATCTCAAGGGCATACCAAACTATTATTTATGATGAAACTCTCTAAAATTCTTTCCCATTATGAAAGTTAATTTCTACTGTGCATGTCTTGTCCAGAAGATTTGCTGAAAAGATGCAGGCTACCAGCACTCAAAAGATTGTAACTTGTTAAGTACCACACTCGCTAAAATACAACTTAGACCCTCCAGTTTTACAATCAATGATGAAAATTGCTATGACTAGGAGCCCAACCACTTTGCACAATGGGAAAGAAGATGAACACAGTCATGCTGGGGCTAAAACTATAGAGATGACGGTTGAGATGACATAATTGGGGAGAAATTGTGGAGAGTCTAAACAACAAGGATGGGTTCTGAAAATCACTCAGTTGTACCAATGAAGTGGCAGAACAAATCAGTTCAAATAAGCTGCAGAGGTAAAGCACAGCTGGAACAACCAATTGATTCATTGGGTCATGATGCACTCATTAGATCAACCTCATCCCAGCTTTCCTCAGCTCTGCTTACTGAAGCTTGGAGACCTCCCTAGAACCGTGCCCCAATTCACTAAGGCCTTTTCCAGTCATTCGTTTTTTCCTTCTGCTCAGTGGAGGAAAAGCATTTTGCTTTATTAAAGGCTCTCTGTACCACTAAGGGGGATAAATGTGTCTCCTAGACCCTAAAAGCAAGATTGAACTTTTCAGTGTGGTCATGAATAAGGCATAACATGTAATAGCAGTGTATTTTCCAAGACTGGAATGTTAAAAATAGAAGTTCACAGGTTTCTACAAGATTTGTTGCAGTGGAGGAGGGATCAGTTCAGGGACAGTCTATAGTCTGTGTTACATAGAATATTACAGTAGTCACTTCTAGTTCTATAATTGACATAGCAATGAAACTTTTCAATTGCTAAGAAATAAATAATTCTTCACTTTCTTTCCCTTTGCTCCAAAAAAGCTATGTTCTTGCAGTTGTGAAAGTAATTTTTTCCCCCTCCTCTGGCTTGCTAGCTGTCCTAATCAGCTGTAGAACAGGGCCTGTCTGGGGGAGGGAGAAGAGTGCTGGTACAAGGCCAGGCTCATCCTTCCTTCTTTCTACCCAGTTACACATAGAGAAGAAATGGATATGAGGAAATAGCCTGGCTCGCTGTACAGCCTTTAGTTCGGACAGCTGGAACAAGGAAGTGAGTGAGCAGCATTAGCTTTTATTTCCTTATTTGGCTGATTGAGCAGGAGTACAAGACATACAGAATAGGTGTAAAGGGATATGACAAGAATTTGGACATAATTTCTGTTTTCCTAAGAACTGCAAAGAGGGGAATGAGTGAAATTTGGAAAGATGTTGATGCATTGTGCTCTCTTGCCTCCAACGCTTTGGAAGCTTTACTGACAAGTTGTAAAGTCTTTATTGGAATCCAGCAAGCTGTGATGAGGAGACCTTGCTTTCCAAATGTTAACACTGAGACTCCATGCTTGAAAGAAAGATTGACAACAGACACAGGAAAAAAATAAATTAATAAACTGCTTCTTGTCAGTCCTTTGGGATTTTTGAATAGCAATTTGGCATCCTTTGCCATTTTAGTAAACTGAGAAGAAATGTAGGTCTGAAAATTGAGAAAGGGATTGAAGCAAACTTGCCTGCAAATCTTTCATTATAGAAATTTGGAAATGTGGCTACTAATGTTAGATAAAGATGTCTTACTGACAAGCAGAACCATTTATTATCCGTATTCCGTATGCAGCACTGACTGAATAAGGTGTGTGCTAATAGTAAGAGTGTTTGATAGCATCAGGAACAGCTGTGAACATCAGTCTGCCTCCCTGCTCCAGGAAGGACAGACAAGTTTCTATTTCTAATAGTCGGCTCCACAATTAGTAGCACCTGTCTTGGGCTTCTCACTTATACTGACCCTTCAGTGGCCCACTTAATGAAAAGGGAACAGATTCAACAGGAGTCTTTCAGGAGGTAATGAAAATACCTACACTGATGCAACCACAGTTTGAGTGGCATGCCGTAGTATAAAAAGGATAATTATATATTATCTTCATCTGGATGACAGGATGTTTACCAGACTTTCTGAATTTCAGTCAGTGAGTGTACATGCTTTTAACATATACACACTTGCTCATGCACAGTTGCTTATTGTGGTGAGTATATGGACCACAAAGCTGCTGTCTGATGCAGCTCTACTTAAACCAGTGAGAGTGCTGGGCCTTTGGGGAGAACCTCCACCTTTATGGAGAGCAAAAGCTCTTTGCATTGCAGCTCCCCAAGGCCCAGCGGTTCCACCAGAGGAGGGCAGTTAAGGTTATGGACTGATGTATAAAAGACACACCAGCTATGTGGGGAAGGAATTAGCACATACACTAACTATACAGCTCTGGTCCATTACTGGGTTTGGCTGGAGTTTGCCAGCAGATGTTAGGTTTTAAATATTTGACAGCACAGCCAGGGACACCTGTCTTTGACGTCTTGCCCTTCATTCACCCATTTAATGCAAAATTTGACCCTGTGTCCTGAATATGCCAGGAGAGACGGGCATGACCCTTTGCTTAATACAACCTTTCTCTGTAACCAGATGTTTTAATACAACCAACGCTATTTAAAACAACACAAACATATCTCATTATTGTCTGAGGAGAAAAATGGGCCTCTGTATAGCACACATTTATATTCTGCAATAAAATTGGCACCTGGTATAGCAAAAAGGATATCAACATACACGTTACATGGCTTTCAGACTTCATGTGAATAATGCAAAAAGTATTAAATGAAAGAAGCACTGAAATTACCACTGCCGATAATTTTTGAAGAGTACAGAATAATTTCTTGAGAAAACAAGAGGCACTATTCATTACACTCTATCACATCAGCTCTGCTTTCATTTTTTTTCCCCTGGAATTAGTTTTGAAAAATTCAAGGATCCCAGCTGTTTAATAATGACATTGTTGTACTCATGCAAATCCCTCAGACCTTATGTCAACATTTAATTTTACAATAAATATAAAAATAAGACTAGTTGCCTCTGTAGTCCCCTGGGTTGTTACTGACAAATCATCCAAAACATCCCTCTCCTGCTTCACTCCTGAACATCCTTGCTGCTTTAGAGGTAATAATAGTCAAAAGGAAAATGTTATCATTCGTGTGGTGTATTGAGAGAAGTTTATAGATATTGACAGTAGTGCTCACGAAATAGATTATATCAAAACACCAAATATATTACCTTTACCCCAGTGGTAAGCTTTTGTAAATTGAAGTCAAATATGTAATCGTTGAACTCTGCAAGGATGATAAAGGCAGCATAGAAAGGACTTCAGGCACTATAGATTTACAGAAGGAACTGTTCCCACTAACCATTTACTCTTAATGATTTTCAGAGAAGAAAAGTTACTTATTTATTGAATGACACTTCAAAAAGGATTTCTAAATTCTGAGCTGTTTGCATAAAGAATGCAGTATCTGTAACTCCTTCTAAAATTTTGCCAGTGCATTGAACACAAAATAAAAAGCAAAGAAAATTTGGTTTATCATAAAAACAGGTGCCTAAATCCTAAAAGACAAGTATCTTGAAGAAGAAAACAAGGCTGCAGAGAGAGTAAATATAATTAGGAAGAAATTATTCCAAAAATTTACATAATAAAATGTAGAGTTATATCAAATAAGTGGAATTTTAAAAACACGGTAGAGCATTTAACAAAGAAAATTCTATACAAATATTATTCTTCATTCAGTCCAACAGGAATTTCCCGTAAGAATATATTTGCTCAAAATATGCTAGATGTTCCTCAAATGTCAACACAACAGACTGTTAGGCAGACAGTTAAAAAAATCTCTCCTAATTCTGAACTTTGAAAGACTAAAGCAGCATTGGTAGGACTGCCTGCTTCAACGGATGCAGAAAGCTAAAACTAGACATGCTGGAGTCAATGAGAAGCATATCAGCATCCCCTTTGTGACAGCATTAAAGAAAAACTGGGATTACTGGTAGCTGCTCACAGCCTAAATGAAATTCTGGTTTCACCACATCTATGGGAGCCTTACTATTAATGTTCAAACGGGTCAGGATTGTACTTCATGCATAAAAGGATGACCTTCCCAGTAGGTTTGAAAGGTCACATCTTCTAGGCAGCTAGGATCCAAATAGGTGAGTAGGCTATGGGAAGGACAGCAGGGATGTTTCTTTTGGCTTGGCCCAATGTAAATTCAGCATGTGTCACTAAGTGTCTCAGACTCCAAAGGCTGATGCAAAGAGACGTCTGCTGTTTCAACCTAAAGCCTGTAGCAATAGTTGTGCACCATTTACACAGGTGCTTTGGAGGAAGAATCTGTCCCACAAACTTCCACACATCTCAAGCTAGCAAAGCCTTTTCTTGCACTCTCAGCTCAAAACATCAGCACTTACCTTATGAAACACCTTTCTGTTTCTTTAAAACAACCAGTGATTTTTGCTCTTCACATTCAGGGATCCCTGTAATTACTCTAACCCACGTACACCTCCTTTCTGGCTTCCTGTTGCTTCCCCAGACACTCCAGGTTCACTCTGCAGACTCTGCCCTGTGCTGTGCTCCTTTTGTCTCTTTGCGACTTTGTACTCTCTTCCAGGCTGCTGCCTCCGCCTCAAGCAGTCAACCCCTTTCCACATTTCCCTAGTGCATCCAATGACCTCATTCCCCCTCCTTCAGCTCCTCATTTTCTTACTTCAGTTTTCTTTATCCTCCCTTTCCACCTCTTACCCTTGCTTAAGAACAGCCCACTGCCACTCTTTTCTCCTTAACAGGCCAGTATTACTAAAGCAATTATGCTAACAAAAATCAAACAAAAAAGGAACATTTCCTAGGGAACATTTCTTTTGCTTTCACGCTTTTTTTTTTCCCCACAGAGTTATGCATATGTTTATAGTGGCTTTGCTTCACATGTGATTTGTGCTGATTAGCTTAGATTGCAAGATGCCAAGGATAGGGGCCTTGGATTGCCTTTTATCTGTGAAATGCCAGGCATGTAACTATGTGGTATAAATGACATAATACTAAGACAATAATGAAGACAGCAGTTGTATCTCTGTCATATCCTCCGACTTGGAAATGCTGTGAAAGGTTTTGAATGGGATTGTGTGAAAGGGTAAGTTTATCTTTCCAATTCCATGTAGCTGGTGTCCCTGAGGAAGTGCTCAATACTAATGAAAAGCTGAATAGTTTCTTTAAAACCATAGGGATCTTCTATCAACCATGCCACGTGTACCCCTGTTTTGTCATCCCCTTTTTATATCACTCTACTCCTTTACTTTCAACTTCCACTGTGTTAATTACATTTAGTCCAAGTCTTCTCTTCTGTGATGAGAAACCTATATAACAGATATTTTGTGTATGTGGATATGTATAAAGAGAGTACGTGCATGAGAGATCAGAGATACGTCTGGTTTTCAGCTGTGAGAAAAGACTTCAAATGAAGTGTAAACACTATAGGTTTTGGTGGGGCATTAATGATTTCCAAACAGCATCTTTAGCACTATGCTATTGGAAGATTGATTCCAGCACAGTTACTTTGGCACCTGACTAAATCCTCATATAAACTTGGGCCTAGAATGACAAACCTGATCTTGTGGATACCTTTAAGATACTATCAAAACACGAGCAAAGAATCCAGTAACCCAATCTACTCGGAAAAAGTATATAAGAGGAACCCAATACCTGTTAAAAAAACAACTGAAACGAACGTGTTTGAGGGAAGCCTGGGAAATAGGAGTGTGCTATTCCAACCTACTTGTGCGTATTTGTGTTCTTTTCAGTATTTAAGACTTAGAAGAAGAGAAATGGACAGGGTAATCAAAGCAGGAGTACATTTTTTTTTTTTTAAACTGCAAGCTTTATACTTGATGTGAGACATGCAGAATTTGTTCTAGCTTTAAACGAGAGCTCATTTTTCAGCTCATTTACAGCTGTACAAGAGATCACAGTACCATAATTTGCCCTGGATCGTGAATACACTGGATCACAACACAAAGATGCAGCGAGACCAGCACTTACCTATTTTCTCCTGCATACACACGACATTCAGTGTCCGTAGCCAGCAATCCCCACAAGCCTGGCAAGGCTTGGAGATTAGTACACCTGTCCCAATTCCCAGCAATGCTCCCTGGAGCAGGTGCACAAAGTCTATGGTTTAGAAAGTCTCTTCACACCTGCGCCTCTTAACTAATGACCCTTTTTGTTTTCTCCTTTTTTGATCTCCTGAGTGTGAGAGATGATGCTGAGACAGCAGACAGGCAGGTGTGGCAACCCCAAGGAGAGGATAGAGAGGGCATGTGCCTGTGTGTGTGCCTGCCAACAAGCCATTGATTTTGTCCTTTATCTTTTTGCAGGTGACTTCTCATGGGACTAACAAAAATACTTGCACTTTTAGGAGCTTGTGATTTCACTGCAGCCTTGCATGTGTTCACGTTTCTTTGAAGCAGGAAGAACCCCTTGAACCAATTCAGTTAATCCTGATCCTTGCACTTGAGAATATACTTAGTTAATCCTCATTCTACGTATTTCCTCAAGTATTTGCAAATGATGGGTACAGTGTGATGGCCACGGGTGTCAGCACGGGTGTCAGTACTCTCAGGTGAGCAGACTGTTATTTGGCCCGTGGTCAAAAACGCTGTGGAAGAGCGAAGGAAGGCTACCCAGTGGGGTCTGATAGCTCTCAAATCCAGGAATTGGTCAGTCAAGCAAGCGGGTGAGCCAGGCTGTATATACAGCCTGTTCCATTTATTGCATACAAATAATCTTCTTTTGAATTTAGCTTTTATTCTGCTTATAACCCTTCTATAAGCTAATCCTGATTTGTGGGTATGTTTTCAGGATTCAGGACTAATCTTGAGTAGTAGAAATAAACAGCTCTCCTCCTGTGTGTCATCCATAAATTCCTCAGTTTCACTGTTTATTCATTATTCTGTCAGGGAGCCATGTAAAAATCCTCACTCCTTGGAGAGAACTAAAGTATTTCACACAAAACACTGATGCATACCACATGATCAATACTGTGTAACAAATACTTTTGCTTGTACCTATACCTGTATTTTTAGTAAGAAATCCCATACTACAGATAGGAACAGTGACAAAAACCTGTTTATATCTAACAGCAATAAACACTCCTGTTAATGTGGTTTGGCTTGATACGGGTTCTGAATTCAAATGGATGTTTGTGCTCACAAATTCATTGTTGTGTGATTAATGTATAAGATCCTATGGGCAGAATAAGTAATATTTGAAATAATCTGAATGGATTCAGTTTAAAGTCATTTGCCAATAACTTGTAATCAGCATATAATCTTTAATGATGATATTGCTGAACTTTGCCCATAAACCAATAAGCAGTTTAAGAGCTACTTATATTTCATAAATTAAACATTATCTGGATAAATATATGTCAGTACAGAAGCATTTGTGTCTCATATCTTTTTCTTGGTTTAAATGGGTTCATCCAATATCAGCTAGGTAGTGAACTTTGAAGCAGAGTCCACTGTAATAATAGTAAAGTTTAATGATGCATAGCTTTGTGAGACTGACAAATTCCCAGCCAAAGTATTGATTCCTGGAGAATTTATGAAGCACAGGCTCTATTCTATGTCATTATGGTCCATTTTTGGCTGAAAGAATCATGTAAAATAGATTTTTAAATGAGTGGTAATAGCCAGACATAAAGAAGGTATTGATGTGTGTCATGAAGGGTGAAATAGCATGCCAGGTAAAGGCATATAACAAATTGCAAACAACAGTGCTGAAACTCCTACAAATGTAAATTTGTTTTTAGTTTTAATCAAACCTTTGTTTCAGTAAGTACAAATTTTGCCACAGAACTGAAAAAAACACCCTTTTTAAAAATGTAATTATTTACAGTTCGATTTCGTGCATCACTTTGGAATGTGTCTATAAAATGCATATCTCACAGACATGTTAATCAATATGAATTGTGTACTACATTACAACAAAACTATATCTGAGATTATTAGGGAAAAAAATCAAATGCACATAGTTCTGCTTACTTGAGCAATATGTGAAAATTAATAGCTTGAGCCTCTGCAGAACTGGCTGTTAAAAGACAGGACACCTTTTTTTCTTTCCNTTTAATAATACTATCTGAGGTATTTTCTGATAAGGTAAAACCAAATTATGGCACAGGCGAAACATGAAATAGGAATAAAATCTGAAAGAGCAGAAAAACTGACAAAAAGATGGGGAAGAGAACTGTTGATTGGGTTACTGGGGCTTTACAAGAAAGTAACGCTGCATTTTAATTGCATTCCAGCAACCTCTTTTTGATCTAGAAAGAGGTCACCTAGGTCTAACAATGCAAGGGACCTTCATAGTCCAGACGTAAATATATCTCCCACACACCCAGAAGTGCCCTGAGAATTAGCTAAATCCTCCTCAGAGCAGCTGCTTTTCAACAATTCAGGAGTTTATCAGCCTAATAAAAAAAGTAGCTGGCAGGAAAAAAGGCTGACAGTCTCAATAGGCTCTTCTGTGGCCTAGTGGGGCTGAAGAACTCTTCAAGGTCTTAGTCAACACTGAACAGAGGTCTCTGAACTGGCACACTCATCTACACCACAAACAAGCTGCAAAACCCGGAGAGAGGTCATTCTTTACATAAATGGTTTTCCCAGGCAGAATGCGACTGGATTCAAAGGAAATAGGTTGAATCCAGGTGCAAGGTTAGAACAAAAGTACTTTCAGGCTCAGAGAAGCAGGGGGGGGGGGAAACTTCCCACCTGTAATACAATCTAATAGTAGCACTATCTGCTTCACTTTCACTTCAAATCTTTCTCTATTTTTGTATTCTGAATGTTCACTATGGTTTATAAAAGCAGTCCTCATCTCTCAAATGCAGCTTTTTTGTCTAAGGTCTAAATTTCCAGTTTATGTTTTACAACGATTTCAAGCATCCGTCTGGGCACACTGTAAACAGGTGATAGCGATCTCACTGTCTTATTTTTTTTGTTATAGTTGTAATTAATTTTAAAATTAAGTTTCCACAGGCTATTTCACCTTAATTCACATCTGCCTGACTATTACCAGTGTAAGACAGACTTTTAAAGTTGCTATAATGTAACTTCCACGTGTTAATGCCCAAACATATAGTATGTATAAGAGTACATAATTACTGTACCTGACTGTAACAAATCAACTTTACTAAAACAGAACTGTCCTTTTATCAACAACATTAACTGCTGAAAAGGGGAAAATAAGTCTATTTAATGGCATATTAGATTCAGTAAATAAGCTATTCTACAATTACTAACTCACTTGATGACAGGCGTCCAAAGAACCACCTTTGATCACTGACAAGGCCCCACAAAATCATATGAACTATGATAAATACCTATAATTAACAGCATGAAGTTATTTCTGACCTACAGCAAAGAGATGACATCATACACAGCAGAATTTTCAGGCTGTTTGCTTACTGATCCACGTGGTTCATTTGTGCCTTAAGTTTTCTGGACTGATTTTCTAAACTTCATGCATGCATCTACACGTACAAAAAGAAATTTGTAGCATAGTCTTAATTTTCATGTATAATTAGCGCAATTTGCACATGCAATTCAGCTATTTTTGTGGTGTTGCCGTCCAGTTTTACATCTAACTGGTCCCATGAAAAACTACTGAACACGCAAATTAAATGCATAGTACTGAACTATTTGTGTATTCCCAGATCTTTGCTGTCACGATAGAACTACAAAAACATTTTGTATTATACCTGAGAAACAGTCTAGCAAGCAAAATAAAAATCGCGTCAATGTTCCTCACATGCCCCAAATTTCACTAAGAAAGTGCTCTGGCACCTTATCCTTCCCAGGCTAAGCTAACTGGGATTTAACTATTTAGGTGCACACAAGTGGATGGTTAATACACATCAATAGTCTGTGGATGTAAAACTCCACATGTCAGTTCTTTGTGAACTCTCAGTTATTTTCATGCAAACCTGAGTTCACTGGAATTTTCATAGATTCAGATTTTTGCAAAGAATATAATTTAAAATAACATTTTAATGCATTCAAAATCACTTTCCTGAATATGAAAGAAACATTAGTAAGAGACTGAAAAGTACTTATGGCTAGAATGAGTAAATTTCAAATTTGAAGAAAAAACACAGCCTCTCTGAAAATCCAATGAAGGCCCAGCACAAAGAGGGAACATTGGAAAATTCCCCTGATTACGTATGTAGGAAATAGAGCAATAACTTCAGCAACAGTCAGAAAAACAGTCTAGTTTTAGGGTATCAGTAAAAAGAAACAGCTATTTAAAGATTTCAGTGTTGAAAACAAAAATGTTTACATATTCTTTGTCTTTGTGAAGCTGTCACTTTAAACATGGACATCATCATTAATGTGAGAAACATGCTCTTTCCCTCCCAAGTTTCCATTGCTCTGTATTTTATATATGGACTTAAACGAACAGAACATAGCACCGAGTCACCGCACCAGAACGTCAATCTTTCAGTTTGTGCTTAGCCAGACTTTTTTGGCCGGACTGATGTAATGCAACCTCGTTCACCACGGTCTTGTCACTCAGTAGCACCAAGCGAGCAGGATGGTGTCTGCACACACTTGCTCATTGTTGTTACAGCTGGTGTTGCAAATGCAAGGCCTGAATAAAGGTTGCTTGGCTGGGAACTCCTAACTATAAAACAAATTCTGTTGAGTATGTTGGGTCACTGATTTCATACATGTTGTATTACGTTTAGGAGAGAACAAAAATGACCTTCACTGAACAGAGCTGCTTTTAGCTGCAGCTACAAATCAAGGCCACCAAGCAAAGATATAATTCCTATAACTGCCAAACAGAGGAACAGTGTGCATCTCACAGGCAAATACAGCCCCTTTTGAAGAGAGGTTTCTTTCCATCCACATTCAGAATTGCACAATATGATTTTCAGTAGAACAATACTGTGTAGTATTCTGTTTGATGTATGTTTATTTCACATTACTTGAACCTACTTTTGTGGAAAAAATGTACAATAATGTTTCCCATGGGATATACTGTTACTGTCACGAATGGGTATAAGCAAACTGCTTTCCAAAGGAAGAGCAGGTCACAGCTTACCTAACAGGATTCATCACAGAGGTTAAAGGGAAAGATTGCCTTCTACACGACCATTTTTGCCCTGTTATTTATCATATATATAACTCTCACCAAACTGGAATGCAAGATCTAGATGCTGCTATAATGGGATCTTTGATTATATCACTCAATAAAAAACATAGCGTAAAAAATAGACAGGAAGTACAACACAACTGATCTTCTATTACATTTTAACAACGTTTAAGTTATGTACAACCATATCAAAGGACCAAGAGCCTCTGCTAGGTGCTTTGAAAAGGAAGACCTGCATAGAATTTTCAGAATAAAGGATGGAAAAGTCCAATATGAGACATCTAGCCCTTTTTTTTGGTAGTGAGTCATAAAGATATGGACTGCAATCTCTGCAAAAAAAAAAAAAAAAA
>VWZZ01005027.1:1526950-1841131 GCA_013399095.1 Psophia crepitans
AAAAAAAGGAAACAAAAGTAACCATAAAAGGAAAAGAGTAAATTTGCAAATAGTATTTTATAATACCATATTACTAGAGCAAATTTAGTCTCCCTACCAATTTATGTACAACAAATTAACAAAATTAATTTGAAATTAATTTTTGCATATTTTCTAAAGTATGTTGAACTCAAACTCAGTAACGTGCTGAGATATCATTCATAACTTACAAATATTCAGATTACTTTTTATATTTTGTTGTAAATTCTCTACATATCTGAGGTATAGAATTGTAATAATAAAAACCAATAAACTACTCAGATAAGATATTCCAGTATGTATATGTTATGTTCCAGAAAGGCACACAAAGCATGTATGGGTACATACGTATATATGCATAGGTAATATAGGTACACAATAGTCTGAAATCTAGAACACTCACAAACTTCTAAAACTTCAGAGTAAAAAATAAACTTTGATGACCACCACCTCTTTAAATTTATGTGAAATAGAGCATGCTGTTTTCTCCAACAAGTGGAACACTTACACACGCAAGATTCTCAACTCTGCTTCTTCATCTTCACTTTATTACAATAGTTAACTTCTATTTTACTTATGAAGATATATCCCACATATACTGTATAAATAATATCAGCTACATTCCTTCACCGATATCTGTATCTATATGTCAATACAATGGCTTTGTAATGAATGTGTTCTCGGATGTGTGTGTGTTATGGGGGGCAATTATCTTGTCAAGCATAAGACACACTGAAGAGAAAAAGAGTGCAAATTGCACTCGATAGCCTTAAAAGCAGTACTCTGCTTGTAACATGTTACACATACCCCTGGAAATGGTCCAAAACGAACTCTTTCCTGAGGTCTGCATTTTGTGCATGATAAGGAATAATCAGTCTCATGTTATATAAATGCAGGTGACAGCCTATGTGCTACAATAATGCAGATATAAACTAAAATGATGATACAAACCCCTCTATTAGATGTAGATTAATGTCACAAAACATTGTTTTCCAAAGGTCGTGGTCTCCAACATACTTCTGTGTCTGACAAAGCTACGTTATTGATACAAAAGCTCCCACTCAAATATTATAGAAGACATACTACACTGCTTGACTTGTAAATTTTTTTCCCAAAGATAATGTTATGTCAGGGTGTCTGCAAATTTAAAGCATTTGTTCCTGTTAAAAACCACTCAAATATCTTTAGACCTTCACCAAAATATAAATAAATCTTAACAGTGTACACACCGATAAAGTTTATTAATGACTAGAACATGCTTTTCAAATATAGCACTAAGTATACCCACTCTTCAGAAGGGATGAGATACATAAATCACCCACCTCTGTGAATACAGGATTTTTTGTGTAGGGCTCCACCCACCATCATCCCCTCTGTCAGGTCCTTTGGCTCTGGACAAGACTGTGACCATTCTTCCCCAGTAGGGGAAGTAATCTTCCCCTAGTAACCAGTAATCTTCCGGACAAAAGACAAAAAGTGCATGTGTGCAGTCATATTGGTTAGCACAATTGGCATGAAAATCCCAGTGACCTCACCATTGTCAAGCATTTTTGTAATATCACAGCAAAACCTGTTAGAAGAGAGTTAAAAGGAGGCTATGTTTGTGGATGTTAGTCAGACATCTTCTGAAGCATGAGCAGCAGTACGGTGACGGCATAAAAATTTCCATTTGCAGAAATAACCACAGGAAATAAAGATGCTGCCATCATGACTACTTAGAGGCAGGAGTCCATGTCTCCACATAGCAGTAATAAATGTCTAAATCAAACTATTTAATCTATTAGGACCAAGTCCTGCAACTGTGCAATGCACAGAATTGTTGAAAGTTCAGGGAATATTTTATGAAGAACATCAGTGTCAGAACATCCCTTCTGAGCTGAAATTTTACCTGACAAAAGTGTTAAACCAACTCATTGGAGAGCTACTGAATATGTATTTCTAAGTCTCCTACTGATTTAGGAGTTAAAATATTAAATTGCTTCTCTCACATTACAGCAGAATGTTTGATAACTGTTCAAGATAAAATAAGGATCTCAAGAATGATACTTCATATTTTTCCTAAAAAAGTCATAGGTACATGGATGCCGGTACCCTCTTGAAAAAGCATACGCATTTAATGGACAGGGAAAGCCAGCTGAAGAACTTCCAGAGTGCCATTTTTGCCAACATAAATCCCTAAGCCTTCAAGGCCTGATTCTCCCTTGACACCTCTTTTGTACAAATTCCCGCTCCCTTTACACACAGTAATAAATGAACAGCATAACTCTAGTTTGTGATGAACAGTTCTGCTCACCATCAAGTATCATATTACCTCATCTTTTGGACTATTTCTGGTCTTGGCCATTTTGGATGACAGGATATTGGCAACTTTTCTTCTACTGAAATACACAGCAAACACAAAGTGTCTTCCCAACGGAATTTTTTCCTTCAGTCTTGTCAGATGCCATAACACCTCATAGTGCAAGACAGACTGAAGTCATGTCAATCTCTCAGTTATTCACTTCTAATCAGGCAGCTGTATCTCAGTTCCCAGGCTGGCTGCCTGAGAAGCCAGCACAGTGCTCCCGCTGTTCCTGTTCCTTCATGAGCAATGCCAAACCTGTCCCTTATCTCCACCTGAGACACTGGGAACAACCACGATCGGCACATGTCAGAGAAGAGGGCTTCAATTTTTACGTGCTTACAAACTATTGCAGTAAGTTACCAGTCTAAATGCTGTATTTTTGATACCTTCCTGTTCCTCATTCCTTGGAATTGTAAACTTTTCTGGGGTGGTTAAGAGGCTTCTTTTCAATTCTGTGCTTTGTACCTGACAACAGTTGAGAATTATGATCTTACATTGACTAGATAAGAATGCTGCTGCCTCAGTTCAAGCCCAAGGTAGGTATTCTGATAATCTTGTAAGTAGCAGGGAACACTCAGAATTTAATTCCAGAGGTCAGTGCATCCAGGCAAAATGGGCTTAGGAATCTCATTAAGGAAATATTCACAGTTACTGCTGGTTATCAGTGTTACTGTAAGTTTAATTGTCAAGCCATTCAGAGTTTCTATGTGGGTGACTTCTAATTGCTGTTGCATCAGAATGAATAAACAGTTCTTGGGCAAAGACCTATGATCCCATACAGACAGATACTGCTGAACACTGCTTGAAGCATTCTGCATTGCGCACCTGTATCTAGGAAGAATTCTAATTGTTTTATATTAAACACTATTGATACACTATTGATAACCCTTTTTTTAAATCCACAAGTAATAAACAGAGTATTCGAAATGACTGACGTTTCATTACTTGTTTCTCCACCAATATGTCTGCAAGTCTGATGTACTGTCTTCAGCAAATAACCCTGACGGGAGTGGTTGATCAAGTTCATTATTTTAGTAAATGAATTTGAACTTCAATCTGATGTTTTGTGTGTGTGACCTGTTCTTACATTGACACGAAAAAAAATTATGTTCTCGGAGCCTGGCCATCTGCTGACTCCGGTTTACTTTTTAACATTTATTTTGAAATTGTTTAAGGTTCTCTCTTAACCATGTGAACTAGAATAATGTGAACTAGAAATCAAAAGAATGTCAAATGCATTACACTTACAGTTTATATTTTTTGTCAATATCATGCTGGAACGTGACAGATTGGTTTAGGAACATTTTGTAAAAAGCAGAAGTAAAAGCAAAGAGTTAGGAAATACTGCTGTAAAACAGCAAAATAGAGTCCTGTGAAGCCGTCTTACCCATTTTTTTTTCTAGTTGCCCTGACCAGCTTCCTGATGAGAGACATCACTTCGAAGCAAATTCAGACTTCCTAAGGAGTATTTTCACAATCAAACTCTCTCTCCAATTGTGATGGTCTCTCAAAACCTCTCTGCATATGGATATAAACCTGGGGAAACCCACTTTTAGTCCCAAATTTAAATGAAAGTATTAAAGGAATTTGAAAAGTAAAAACTGAACTTGAGAATTTAGGATTTTAGAACCTGATTTTACTCTTCTTCTGGAAAGGTTTTAAATCAAGGATGGATGTGAAGATCCAGAAAAGAAGTTTTAAATAATTGATGGGTGTGGGATAGGGTGATATTATCCAAGAGGAAGGCTTCACAGTCTACTTTGGGAATGAGTCAGTCCAACGAAAGCCAAACAGGCTACGCAAACTCCACCTTACTGACTAAGACTTCTTTGTAAATTCTGCTAGTGTTAAGTTTTCCATTGTAATTACATCTCCTCTTCAAATAAACAATATGATGCTCATCTAAAATAAATTAATCAGTTATTTCATCTAATGCATTTGAAACCGGAGTACTCTCTCCTTCAGGAAGCAATTTTTGTTGCTTTACTTGAGCAGACCGTATTTCTTCAGTGCTGGCAGAGAGGAAATCTTCTGTCTGCACCATCCTGGCATAGTCTCTAGTGCTAAAGTAAAAGAAATGCAAACCTAAAGGGCAACTCCCTTTTTCTTTTTTTTTTCCGCCTAAGAAGAATAAAATGTACTGCTGGCTGCAATACTATTACTCCATTCCTCACAGAGCAGCACTAGTTAATACCTCCTGACAATTACAGAAACAAGTAAGTCAGGATCATCCTGAACTGGATTGTGCTAACATCCAGCTGAGGATAAATTTGGCCTTGATTAGTGTCTCTTTACTCAACAGTTCACATTGCTTTTAGTCAACTTGTCCCATTCCTTGCTTAATCTGACCCGGGATTATTCTGACTCCTGTAGGCTGAGCTGGAGAGAGCCACCAAAGTGAAAATTAGGGGGTTTTGGTGCAATGAATGACATTTGTGTGGTGTTTAATAGTACTCATTCAAATACTCCCTTTCACTAAGAGTATTGCCCTGAAGAGTCCTCCAGGGTTTCCTGTATTTCCAGCATCCTTACTGTCAACATTAATTTCCAGGGCCATTAGATCAGTCATTAAAATTTGCTTTTAGCTACATACTGCGCAAACGCACACTGAGAGCAGTAAAAGACCTTTGCTTAAAAGGGCACAAGATATTGAAGGACTACAACTCTGCACAATTTCTTTAACATTGTAACTTTGCCCAGGAATTTAAAGTCATTTGGCCATAGTTTGAAGCCACTGGTCAGACAACACTGGCAAAGCCTTTGAGTTCTGTACAAATGGGGTCCAACTCTCACTTCCTATTGCTGCGATTGATACACCCTGTGCAAGGAAAACACCACTAGAACATGAATTCTTTCATGGGAAGCAGTAGCTTCACATAACTTTCCTGCTGTGTATTTTTCTGGGGGTTTTTTTGGTGGCTGTGGTTGTATGTCTGTGTGTGTGCATGCACTTCATCTCTGTAATATTTAAAAAACTCTCCACTCCTCCTGGTCTGCTTTAGTGAGCATCTGGTTAAGCCATTGTAAGGCTCACCTGTGTTGTACTAACCTTGACGTGCTACACAGTCTTAGGAAGGGGAAGGCAAAACGCAGACTGTCAAAAACATCAAAGCAATAGCTATTCCTATTTCATGTAATTTGGAAAACATCAGAGGTAATTAAAAAAAACCAACCCTACAAAATGGCTTGACACAGGCAGGAATTTTTCCTCCTCTCACAAGCCCAGAAAAGAAAAATCGCCTTTGAAAGTCCTCTTTAGCAGCCTTTCATGGTTACCAGAAATTATAAATCACGGACTGCCTAGCAAACATATATACGCTTCTTTTCATAATGTCTGATTCAACACTCTGTCATCTGGCAGATCTCCCACTGACTTCATTGCACTTTTACCTAAGCAAGGTCTGAGTAAAGACTGTAGAATACAGTCCATAAGCTTTAAAAATACACTGTGTACCTTTGAGAAGGATAATCTTTCTCTCCTTATACAGCCAGTGCCAAGTTGGACCTGGCACTGACAGGATTTTTGCTATTAGCCGACAATAGGGACTAGGTTAAAAATAGTGTAGCCACGAGAAAGCAATGATTCTGATTAAGTAAATTCCATTGAACTCTTTCTAGTAAGCATTATTCAGGTCATGAATGCTAATTTGTCCTGCAGGGGGCTGTGGGTAATTACCCAGAAAAACTATCAGCTTTATTGAGTTGCTACAAAATAGTATTACTGAATGGAATGCACTGTAAAGGGAGACAACCTTGATATGTGCCCGTAGAACTAAGCAGTCTTTTTCTGGAGATACCATAAGCTGGACCAGGATCATAGTAACTTTACTTTGGATTAGGATACATTTTAGGCTACTTTTATGTTTCTATTAAATAAAATTAACATGCAAAATTATGCAGCACAGAAGTGCCACTATGACACCTAGAGCAAATTTAGCGTTCTGCATATTTAAAGTTGTGTAGAATCAGAACCATCTTAAAAAATGAAACAAATGTGGCACATTGGCTGCATTCCAACAGTCACATAGAACTGCTGACATTACTAAAATCTAGATAATTTAGTCCCATATGGGAATCCATACCACAATTATATTGTCCCTGTTCCGACACAGTCCTGATTTTGCACTTCTTTAAGCCTAGCTCTTTATAATTTTAATTCCCTCCACCAATAAAGCAATTTGCATTCACACAGCCTTCTTTGCTAAGTGAGAGTGAAGAAGAAATCTGTTACATGACCTTGGTCTTTTTTGCAGTTGATTACAAGGAAACAAACTCTTCAGCTAAACCGTTCTCTCATCTGTTTTTAATTGATGTAGAACACTGCACTACAAACCATAGGAGAGAACTAAACAAGTAGCACACCATGGCAGGTAACAATTCACTTTCATTTAAGGAATGCATACGTGAGGCAAATCCTCCTGCACGGAAAGAGACACAGTACACATACTGGAAGTTTTCCCAGGTATACACATGATATTTGCTGCTTGCCTTACTTATTAAAACCCAAGGAACTATAAAGTGACCCCATTGAATCTTGCAGCTCTGTAAGCATTAATCTGATTCAAACTCAGTTGTACACACAGAGCGGAATCAATATGTGCATGTTCTCCAACCATCTATCTGGGATTTTGGGGCATCTGATCAGAACTAATGCTATGATCCTCCCTGTGGATGTCCAAAGATCCATTAGATTACTGGTAACGTGACATGGTACTGCCAGGAGTGTTAAAGTGAGCAGGTATATCTAAAGGAATGGCAGGAACCAAAAGAGAAGGATTATAAAAGAAGGTTTCCAACAGCTATAAACGTTGACTCTCTACTGGAGACAATTAAAATAATCTTCCTTTTGATTCAACTCTTGATATAAATTGCCAGTCAACAAGGACTACACCCAAGTGCTATCATGCTAGTCCCTACACAGACAGCTGGGGTCTTCAGCCAAAGGATGTGCAAGCAGAGGCCGACATTTCCACCCAGGTTCTCTCCTACAAGAACTGGGATCCACCTCACTGTCATCTGATTAATCTATGGCAGTTAATACTCATTGATGATATGGCCTTTATCCTAAAATTTAGTAACAAAAATTAATTCCAGATAAATAACTCTTTAAAAGCACTCCAGATACTAGCGACATGAATCAGGTTTGTTTTGTCACTTTTTTTTGACATTCTTAGGTACTGGGACAAAACAGAACCAGCATGTGAACAGTATAATGAAATTAAAAAATAATTTAATTTTAAAGAACAGAAAAATTATCCCCATGATTCTTACTAATTTCTGGCAGTGCTGGACAAGGAACTTCTTAACATGTAGGACTGTGGCAGATATAAGGAGTATTTTTTGGAAGTTTCAATAAATAGAGAAACAAGCAGCAAAGCTTGCTTATTATTTTAATAAATGAACTGACAGTCCATTCTTTATATTTCACTTTCTCTGACTTTTCACTCTTTTTTTCCTTTCACACAGGCTCCAAATAAATACATTTCCCTTTACTCAACAGAAGATTAACATTCCCACAGTACCAGCACTGTTGAAATTGGCTACTGTAATTTGTTTGAAGGATTGATTTCATGTTCAAAACATTGGAACAACAGTGTTTGTCAGTAGAATAAAATATTGAACATAACTTTGAGTTGGACATGATATTAATTAATTATGTTTTTTCAGTGCCTCACTTTCCATAAAAGGTATGGGGCTTGGATCAAAGATCAGAATGTAACTCTATACATTTTTCTGAAAAAGGCTCATTTTGGTGCCAAGTATTTGAATGCAGCTGGTTAAGTTTGCCATTCTATATCTTTGTGTTTGATTTAAAAAAATACTTTTACTTATTTTGAAAATATTATATTCTCCTGCTTTACTTTGGCAAAGAATAAACAAATTGTTTCATTTTTACAGTGAATTGTTTTAAATGTATCCTGAATAAACTCACCAGCTATGAACAAAGACAACCAAAGAACTGTGAAGCTAAAATGTTCTAATGTACTAAAAAGGAAATACATTAAAGTAATTTTTTCATTCTTTTTGCATCTTGACAATAACAAAATTGAACAACAAAACTCCACCCTGAGCTGTTGTGACTATTGGTAACTCTCACTTTTCAGTGTCACTAAAACACATAAGGAATTATGATATTTCAGCTTAAAGTTTCTCTGCTGTCACTCTATTTTGTTTTAAAACAGTAAGATCCGAAATGCATGTCTGCCTCAGAATACAAATTCTTCAAAATATCATATTGTCTCTTCTTGTGGTCCTTATTTAAGAGAAAATGAATACTGTGTTAGTGAGAAATCCCAGCTATGAAGAGAACAAATATGGTTTTAACATTAGATAGGCCCTCTGTTTTCAGAAGTTTTCCAATAACCTTTTTGCTTACTTGGAGTACATATGAAGTATACTTTCCCCTGCTTTCAGCTGACAGATAGGTGCTGCTCAATACAATTATCGCTGTGTATTTTGTCTCCATATTAATATTAATTTCCCAAACAAAGATAATACTGCCAGAGTCCATAAAATTAATGTTACTATTAGGTCATTAGTCACTACCTTGTGCTCAATCTAAAGAAGGCAGGAAGCATTAATCTGAGTGTATTACATGGGATTGTTGTTCATCTTAAGGAAAAGGTTAAAAGAAACCTTTTATTTCAATAGGGGCATTAACGTAAAGAAAATATAAACACACTTAGAGCAACCCCAACAAACTCTAAAATTCTGTTTCTCTCCTCAGGCTGTGAAAGGCTGAGAGCTATTTCTCATCATTCCTGAATGTACTCTGTTGTAGAAAGAGCCTAACAAGGATTAAAAAGGCCGTTCTATGCATGCACTTTGCTAAATCCCTGCATGCCATTCTAGGGTGACTGTACTGTCTGAACAAGTTCTCCCTGTTTGCATGTAAGAAATAGCTGGCTCAAACAATTCATCTGATCAGTGAGGCTCAGCCAGAGAGTGTGCCAGTCCAACTATACACAGCCTAATACTCTTTCCATGAATGACAGTTAAAAAGGGCTTTCTTGCTTGAATGGTCCTGCATAGGATGTGGAAATAGGCTCAGCTGGGGGAGGAAGGCAGAAAAGGAGGGAAACCAGCACCAAACAGCACTGCTGAGGTCCTGCTGGCTACCTGGCTTTTACTACAGTGCAAGTAGACAAGAGATTTACAGTAAATTCATATAAAACTGTCTGTCAAAAAGCTATTCATTCCGTGTCTGTTACAAAGCAGTTATCTGAATGGGGCAGGAGGTCAATGTAATTGCATGAAGGCAATAGGACTGGGAAAGAAATACACTGGGGGGGGATCCTTCCTTCCTCTCATGAACTCTTCTCCCTCCCACCACCACCCCAGTCACGTGCATTTTTCATTTCAGCAATTTCCCGTGAAATGCAGACAACATACACAGACCAAAGGGCTGCATGATGCTTAAGGATAGAGCAATAGCACCAGGCAGAAGGAAAGGTGCCATTCTGCCATCTGCTAAAATTATTCTGTGCAGTGTGGTCACCAGTCCTAGTTTTGAGAATTCATGTACAGTTATCTACTTCACATGAGTTTAATAATTTTGAAAAATTAAGATGTGGAAATATCAGAACTGGTCTGCTAAGTATCATAAACAAAATATAGCTTGGATAATAATTTTTCCACTGAGAGAGGAGAAAGAGAGGCATTTTACCATTACTACTGCATAAACTGTAGATGGATAAGAACTTCACACTACAGATACAATAAGCACACTGTACTTATATACTGGTCCAACTGGATTGAATACATAACAAAACCAGATTAATTCCACTGAACTCAATCATTATGTATTAGTAAATTCAAGAGACTCTAGTTATTCTCATCAAGATCTGAAACTAATTGCAAACTAATTTGTTTTTATATTTCACATGAATATTTCACCTTCTAAAGGTTATGACAGTAACACAGTAGTAGGAAATAAATGAGGCAACCCTCTTTACTATATGCCAGGCAAAATGGAGACTATCTCAGCAAGAACGTCCCTGTATCGCTCCACCAGTGAACTCATTACTTGGAGAGATATTCATCTGTAAAAGTAAAAGTTTAACAAGTCTTCCAACCAACTGGCCTCTAAACCCATCTTCCTTCGAAAAGATAGATTAAGCCTGATGACTGTCAAGCTCATACACAGAAAGCAGCTTTCAAATCATTTACAGGCCAGGTACAAAACAGGCAGCTGCAATGCGAATTCCCCATTACTGCCCGCTGAATACATTTCTACTTTCCCACTGGAATCTCTTCTCAGTGACAAATGACTCACTCTTCATGCTTACTCAATTCTGACCTCACCTGAACACATCAATTGCACCAAATAGTGCAAAGCTTTCCTAGTTTTGCGATGTGGTCAAATTTCAGACAGCTGAACTGTCTTCACTTAAAAGAAGAGGTGATGATATTCCAGAGACCTGAAAGGCAAGTGACAGATGCTTTATTCAGCAAGACATCCTGCCCTTGGAGTAAGTGTATTGTGATTCGCCCCTTTTATGAATTATGCTACATCCTCTGTGCCTGTTTTTATAATTTGACAATTGTGCAAGGTGATCTGGATATTATTTCATGACATTTTTGTAAGTTTGTGGGGTTTGGTTTTGTGGTTTTTTTTTTTCAGTCTGTCTAGTGCTGAAATTTCTGTTCCAGGTTTCATGTAGATGTAAAAGATACACATGTGCGTAATGTTACTTATTATATTTACTGTCAGTATCAGTGAGGCATACTGTACCTGGCCTTTCCACAAATGCAGAGAATGGTAATTCACCACAAAAAGTTTGCTAAAGAAATTTCCATAGTTTTTTATTTCTCTTCCTTTCTATATTCAGACTCCCATCTCTGGACACGCATGGGACTTACATTTGGTGAAGAAATATATGGCAGCTCAGGGCTTGAAAGAGCCATGGAGGAAGTCAAAGCAGTCTCTGGATGTGTTAAGCTGTCAAGGAGGTCCATTTTATAGAGAGATGATATTGAGACACCCAGAGTGCTCATGTTATGGGAGACAGGCTTCCTGTGGGCTATTTGTTGGAAGATCCTATTGCCCCTGTTATTAGATACCCCATTAAAATTAAAGTATCACTGTTTTTTTAGTGATTTATAGTGATTAAAAAGTAGAAGTCTTAATTGCTGTGTGCATGTGATCTGCCAACAATCACACAAGCCCACACTTTCTGCTCTGGTCACTGTAGGAACCTCAGGAGGTTGGTGGGTCCAGATGGCTCAGTTTATCACAGTACACTACTAAGTCTCTTAAAGGAGCTGCACACCATCTGGGCAGATTTAAAGGCAAAAGTAAATACGCTGGATCCTATGGAAACAGGTCTCTTGCACACTGCCCTTGCAGACTTTTCTATCATCTACCTGTTCCTCTGACTGAAGTATGGGTAAGAAGCTTCATGCGGAGGTGCAATTACCAGATCTTAGTCAAATTAATATCATAATAATACATGACCACCCAATATTATTCCTTTCTTGATTTCACTGTTTCTCTTTTATTAATCATGTCTGATAACTGACTAAGGGTAAACACAGCAAAAGAACAGATGTGAGACTGGTCTCTTTCCCTGCCAGGGAGTCCAGAACATTCCCAACTTTGTGGAAGCACAGTAAGTGTAAGTAGTTGAGGGTTTTTTTGGTGTGTATATATACATATAAAACTATTTACAAATTAAAATGACACTGAGAATACGAAATTAACATCACCACTTTCTATTTCATTTTTGCAGCATGTTTCTTACTACCTCAAAAACGCTACAGCTTGGACAGCTGCATTTTTCCCCAGCATAGCCAGAAAGTCTATTGAGTCAACCTCACCTGTGCTAGAATCACTAGCAGTTGAGATTAAATACGTACACAAGCTGCTTCAAAATTTTGTGAATCATTTTATATATATTTAAACTCCACCTTTTCATAATTTAAGTAACTAAGAAGTATGTGATCAATCATTCTAACAAATAATCCGATTCGACATTGTACGAAATGCACAGCACAAGCTCATGTGATGGTGCATATGAATCACAGCATTTATACTGCCTAAGGCACACGAACACCGAGGAGCAGCCTAGACCCAGCTGATTAAGCTGTAGTGCAAAACAACACCTCAGTAGTCAGAGGTATGACAGCCCACAGTGGTTTATTGGACCAAGGAGTATAACACTGTAATTTACTTCTCTAATACGTGTCATGTTCTCTCTTATTGTTTTCTCTTATAGAGTGAAATATATAGGTAAGAGATTGCTGCACAGTTTCATGTGTTATGTCCCTCCAAAATTAGAGAGTAACAAACTGTCTTTATTAGCCGGTACATTTGGTACAGTGCCATAAATCACTGAAAGTGCAGGTGAGCATCTAGTGGTTTAAAAAGTCAAGAAAAACGAAAAGACTTCATGTATCTGCCTAAAACGATTTTAGAGCTACAGTACAGCTAGACAAAATACTACACTTTCTAGCCCTGCCTATTTTATTGCATGTTTCTAGCCATTAATTTTTGCTATTGACAGGAAACCCATGATTTATAGAGTCTGGCTCAGGGCAGATATTTAAAAGATCTTTTTTTTTTTTTTCCTCCCAAAACATATTAATATGGGCCAAAACTATTTTTGGTGCCTGCTTTTTTTTTTTTTTCAGAATTGGAACCCGTAACCTTCTTCCAGAAGAACAAAGTAATGGTCACAGACAACTTATAAAAAAATAGCTTGCTTGTTTATGAAGCAAACACATGTAAAGCTGATGAAATTATTAATGTCACAGTGTTAACTTTCTTCTCATAAATACAGTTTAACAGTGCTGACATTGCAATTACAGTCAAATGTTCCGGCTCTTTGCTTATTTGCTCAATCTGTCAGTCCACCATGGGGGGAGACAAATTGCGGTGAGCATTTGACAACGCACAAAAGAGATATAAGACTATTCTGATTAAATCTTGGTGAAAGAATAAATGACTCTGAATACTTGCCAGATTTTTCAGACATGACATTTTTAACCAATGCTACTAAAATATTCTGCTCACCAGAGGTCTGAAAACATATAGGGTAAAAATAGTGTATGTAGCTCACAGACTGGCTGGTTGTTATGTTTTGGAACCGACAGATTAATAGCTGCGTTCATACTATATATCTCGGTGATGTGAATTATGTATTTTACTGGATCAAAACCTATAGCATAGCTCATCCATACTCAGACGACAAACCCCAAATGAATGAATCCTCTGACAAAACTTTCTCACTGACATCAGAGTGAGAACATTACAGATTTGACTCTACGGTACCAAGGAAAAAAAGTATTAAACTACTCGCAAATTTAATCATCCATGTAGGAGGACTATCGGCCAGGCAAATTTTGAATAGACTAACTCCATGCATTTCAGAATCAGACAATTATTAAAAAACATAGAGCTGTGACTTCCATGAGTTAAAAATGCATGATAAGATTTCTACTGACTTCAGCTGTGTAGGACTGCGTCCTTATGTCCTTACTACATATTTTGGCACATAATCATAGAAACAGGTAGCATGGAATGGGTGAGCTAAAAATACTTGTTTACATTTCTGCAGGTGATTAAAGGTCTTGACTGTCTCCAGACAAAAGCATACAAACCATGGAGGGCCCACACTCCTTATTATGGTTGCTAGATACTAAAATGGATTTTGTTCTAGTACGTATTGTATTCATATATTGGACTATACAGAATATTGGTCTACTTGTAGTCACAGTATAAGAAGAAAACCATGTATAAAATTTAATGTTTCTTAATCAAGGAACTGTAAGTGATGACATCAAATGTAGGGGCAATAAGGCACTAAACTCCCTGTTTATAGAATTATATTCTGCATTCATAATGCAAAACACACATTGAAACCCCTTCATCTACACTGCTTTTATATCAACTGAGGACTTGGTCTTAAATCTGTATTTTAATAAGACTTTTTTCTTTTCTGTTTTTTTTTTTTTTTCAAACCGATATTTTTGTGAAAGAATAAGACCCAAACCGACAGTTTGGGCTTTCATTTACAATTGATGAGACACATTGAAACTAAAACACATAAATGACACATTTCAAAAGTCTCTAATAGACATATGTTTACCTTCTGAGCAAATGAGAGTATTGTATTTGCTTTCTGTTTCATTAGATCTGAAGGCTGAAAAAAAGTCTCATATGCTCACAATGAAAACATTTTGATTTACGATTTTCCAGATTTCAGTGATGACTTCTTTCAAAAGAGAGAAGAATCCTCTGTATGGGTCTCATAAAGTATTTAGATAGCATAGAACAAAACCAGAGAACTGCAAAAATGCAATTCTCAGTTTAAAAGAAAGAAATTAAATTGAAAAAAATTCTTAAAAAGCTATTTCTTCGGTATTCTACTGTTACAGGCACCACAGACATTCATTAAAACTGATAGGAAATGGTGAGCTGGGAAAAAGAAAGTAAGACCTTTTTTGACATTATCCCAGTTCGATAAATTGAAATAACATCAACTCTCTCCCCCCAACAAATTGTTATTACTTACATCTCCCTGTGCATTCTTTTCACATTTGCAATATATAGAATTTTTTTTGTTTAATTTTTACATATAAAAATCTACATGATTATATACTTTTCAGATGTGATAAATGAATAAGCAGCAGTGACTTCTAAGTCCACCTTCCAGCAAATACTTAAAATATATATAAGTTCAGTAGAGTGAGCAATCTCAATCGAAGTCAACATATTTGGCAGAGCTGTGTGTAAAAGGCTAACCTTACAAAAGATTTTGTAAATTTACTGCCCAATCTTGACCTTAACAACTTCAGTGGTAAAACTCCAGCTGATAGCAGTGACAGCAGAATCAGGCCCCTACAGCTTAGGTTTCTAAGGTTTTCTCCCCCTTCCTTCCCCCTCCTTCTACAACAGCTTGAATTCCTGTATTCTGATTAAGATAGATGGAGTATTTGCATCCTATCCATATTCATAATCCTGCTTTTCAGTGTCAACCCAAAATACTGCATTTGTTGCCCAGGCAGACACATGCAATGTCTTCAGAAGGTTTTGCATAGATGGATAAGGACACATTCCTTTTCAAATTTTGCAGAATAGGTGGCCACTAGGTGAATTCATGCTGTTAAAGTGCTAAGAGACCAGAACAAAACCCATGTCTTTTGTGTGTGACAGAAACTGTAATTAATGATTTCTCCCCTTTTTGCTAAAGAGAAAAGGGAGATGTGCTGTTGACAGGCATTTTATTAATGGTTTCTACCACCTTAGTATACATAAAAGGCATTATTGGTTGCAGTGGTAGTTTAAAAGATTTTTTTTTTCTTGAGGAGATGTTGAAGATGTTTCATGGATGAAAAATGAAGGCAATCTGTCCACTGCCACTGAAAGTTTAGGTTTCAATAATAAAATTGAAACTATTGTGACAGTTCCTTTTGTATTCTTTAACCATCTGCCTCCTGCTGGCACAATCAATGATGGCATCTGCAGGGACATGGTCACCCTTACCTAGATTCTCTCTTATTTCAGCAACAAAACCTGTCAATACCATGTCTCATGGCTGCTTTTCGAATGGGATTTATCAACCGTCTAGGTGATGGTACTTATTTTAGTGACTGTTAGTCTGTTGTTGTATTGGGAGCCAATAGGAGATAAATATTCAGCCTGGCACACAAGAAATTAGACATGCATTTTCCAGTTGCAACAATGGCAGCTGACTGCCTAATCCAGAGGCCAGAGCAGCGACAATTTACTCTTAGACCTTGCCTATACTATGGAATTAAAGTGAATGAGAATAACAGTATCTCATTACTTTTTGAACAATGTTAAGTAGGAGAATGTGACAACCCTGCATGCAATTCTTGAATTTGTGCTCGTTTTCCTTGAAATAAAAAGTAAAATAATTTTGAAATATCCTAAGCAAAAAGCTGAAAATAAGAGGCCAAATCCTAATTTCGTATAAATGAAAGGCGGCAGCTTGACTGTTCAGATAGCGCTATGCTCATTTACACTGGCTAATGGGCTTCCCATTGCTTATGGACAGACAAGAAAACAGCCATTTGTCTAGGTTAGTTCTCCTTCTGCAACACTTTGAGAAAATGTTTTGCTTTGCCACTGATTTGCGAACAACTTAATAACTTCTGTGAACCAACAAGGAAGGAGACATTTACCACATGCGTTCACAATAATGCAATCAGAAAACATGTCGGGGAAGGGATTTACAGCAGCCTGCACACTCCTTCCCAGACAGAAACAACCGAGTAGCAAAAGGTTCTTCCTACAGTTTATTGAAGGTTTGCTGATATCTTAATTTTAAGCACAGAACTTTGTGACTATTTAGCTCGGCATTACAACTGACAAAAGTGTTAAATATAGCTGTATTAGTTAATAAAATATCTGTCCCTTCTTTAAGCAAACGTGTGATTCTTTTAATTCAGTTTCTCAAACTTCATTTCTAAAAGTCCTGGAAAATCTATGTTTTGGGAGGCAGCTGGAAGTGCACTGTTTGCACACTGATCTATACTAGCAGCCATTCATTTTCTCTGGGAATTTTTATGTAAGCTCCCTTATTGGGAATATGCTAATGACATCCGCCATGATTACTGATTTTCTTTGAATCGTTATTCCTCTGTGGGCAAAGCAATCAGAAAGGGAGAAGAGGAGATTTACTTCTTGCTTGTGTGCCTTCTTCAACCATCTGCTCTATCCTGATTCATTTGAATAAGATCTGCAGTTTTAGATTCTTTACTCTGCAATTCTGAAGCATTTTAAGGCTTAAAAGGAGTTAATAGTTATCTATCAGTGTCACAAATGTGGTACTGTGATGCATTCTAAGAGCAAGTCTGCCTTCCAATGGTTTACAGGGCCAGATTAATTTTATTAAAGTAAAAAATTACAATGTTCTTTAACAGCTTCATTATTTCAGACAAGTCTTTTGTGAGCACATTTATTATCTGGAGCGTGGAGTATAAAAGCTGAAAGAAAGGGAACTAATTTATAAAGCAAGAACATTTTAAAAATGAAAATTGTTAATCTACTCCCCTCCCATACATGGAAAAAATAGAGGGCAAAATTGTGATCAATTTAATGAAAATACAGCCTTGTAAAATGCACTGCAGTTACTGAGTTCCTGTACCTGTTCTTTTACCTGGGTGAATTTCTGAAGTGCATTTACACAAGGTCATTTTGATTTTAGCAAAGGTGCTATTTAGCTATATCAAAATTCAATTAAACTGTTCTCTCAAATGAAGTACTGGCCTCCTATAACAAGTTTCCCATGCATGGTGATAATGATGTGCATGTTTTTTTTGTTTTTTTTTTAGGAGATGCCAGTTTTCTGCTATTTTATACATACACGCCAGGTTTAAAACAACAATGCTAACTGCCAGAAGACAATTTTGTACAACAGTAACAGAAAATAAGCAAGACAACAACATTGTAGCAAGACAGAACTAAGCACAAACAAATGCAGAGACAGCATTCAGAGAACTGCATTGAATACTTAAATGTAGTCTTTCCACAAGGAAGTAACCTTTGAAATGTTAAGGAAAATTAACATTTTGTTTCACAAAATTTGTTTGTGAAACAAAGACTTCTTTAGTATACTTAGCCTCTCTTATCCGTCCTGTAAACATAATATGCCTATAAAAACAGAGACCTTTCTAAAAAAGTAGAGATGATCTTCAGATTAGCAAGCAATATATAACGATCTCCAAAGTACAAGATGATCCATTTTGTCACTTTTGAAACCAGAAAGTTAAAGTAATGCAAAATTATTATTAAAATGGAACAGTTTATCGGGCCCTTTGGCATTGCCACAGATGTTAAAACGTCAGCCTACCATTTCTACTATTTTTTTTTTTTAAAAATAGTCTTTTCTGGCAGTCCCTGTTGATTAGTGTTCTGATTTCTCCTTATCTTTTTAAAAGTAGAATGACAATACAAAAGACTGAAATGGCAGTGACCTCTCTGCTAGAATTAGTTATCGCAAGCCACTTTCTATCAACTAACTTCAGCTCCTTTCAGAGTTCTCAGAAAGAGAGCTGCAATTTGTGTGAAGAAAGAGTGGTTATTTGAGAAAGGGTTTGCCTGTTCTCATTCAAACGAAGGGAACTTACAAACACACTTTGTGTTTGCTTTTAATTAGAGGTGCAACTAAACTGAACCATAAATTACAGGGCTTGCTGCATTTGTGACTTGGTTATCCTGGAGATTAGAAACGGTGACCACAGTTTCTTTTGGTTTAAAGATGTATCAGTCTTTGAAATTCCCTATTCCATATCTCACCTGGGGACCAGAAATACAGATTTAATTTTTATGGTGGTTTTTATAATCATCAGTGTGGTTCCACAAATTTCAAGGATTGGTCTCAACCTTATTTTACTTTGATATATTGTACAAAGCAAGCAGTTCTGAGAAACGTAAATAAAAGTAGAAAAGCAGAATTCTATCTTAATAATTCATAAGACAAAATTCTTAACACCAAATTAAAGATAGGCAGGTGGCCAATGAAATACAGAGGAGAAGAAATCATAGAAACAGCAGTCCTGTTTTTCATAACAACATAGGCACCTCACTATTTTGCTGGTCAAGTGAACTACACATAAAACACATACAGGACAATATTACATCCTTTTAATTGAGAAACATTTTCTCTTGTTTTGCATTTGTATTTCTCTTTCTTCCTAATGAAAGCGTGCCTTATGACTAAAACTTCGTGCAATATAGCTTGCTTATTTCATGGTTAAAGCCACTTACCACATGAAGCTCTGGCTCTTTAAGTGCACAGCCTCACAGTGCAGTAGGAATACTTTAATCTCCTCCTCAATGTGTCTCTGTAGTCTTAACCATTTTTAAGCTCTCTATTTCTCCTAAAAAACCCTGCAACCTGATTACCTATCCAAGCAAGAAGTTTCTGAAAAACAAAGCATCAAATGCTAGTTCCTCTTGAAAAGCTGAGTGGAAAGTAGGGGAGGTTGTATGTTTATTCTCGACAGAGAATCACAGAATATCCAACTGAAAGGTACAGTAATAACACCAGTTAATAAGTCCAGCCTGCTTCCGTACAAACGGCCAGCAAATCCAGGAAGGCCTACCAAGTACATTTAACCCTGTTAAAAATATCTCATCTCCACTTCTGCAATGACAACTGTACAGAGTGCAGCTTTGGGGTACCTGGGGAGAAATGCAAAATACCCCCGTGTTAGATCTCCATAGGCTGCCTTATAACAAAGTCGGTGTATGGCAAACTTTCAGCCCTTATTATAATGCTCAACTCATGAATATACCATTTGTTGTAGGCACTTTACATAGTCCTAATTACATTAATGTTTGAGAGCATCAAGATCTTTACAATTATTAACTCAAGCATATGAAATGCCAGTGATGAAGAAGAAACTTCAAAATTTTTATCCAATTTTGCTGCATATCTATTACACAATTTACCTAAACAAAAAAAAACACCTTAAAAAAAAAGAATGACCTAGAGACCTAAACTGCTAGTGTATCCTGCTGAACCTGAGAATGTCTTTTAAGCAATAGACAAGTACTACAATTTTTCTCTCTGGAATTTGAGGTAGATACATGAAGAGAATGTTCCATTAATGAATACTGAGAAATGACAAGGAAAAAAACCAACCACCAAAAGAAGCATCAGAAAGCAATCAGGTATACTCTTTTGGAATCCCCAAACGAGATCTAGTTATACTTGCTCTTTGAGTCGCTCCATAAGGATATTTGGATAACATAGAATAATGTCCCTGTGCCCAGTTTTAAATGGTATGTATCAGTTTATGTTTTCTTGTGTATTCTTTAACATTCTGATTTTAGAGTGAGAACTATTTTTTCAAGTGTCCAAAAGAGATAACCATGCATAACCGTTGGAATAATTCAATTTCATGTAAGTTTTCTTATATCAGTGAGAGTGGGTATAGACAGACTAGCAAGCCACTGGCATAGCTGCATTTATGTTTCTTTTCGGAATACACTGTGATTCTCATCTGTGCTATAAAATGGAAAAAGGATTTCCTTTCATTTGCATATGATGTTATTTGGAACTGTTAATCTATCATGTAGACACAGTCAAATGCACCTTGTAATTAACACAAACCAAATTCATTGCACTTAGGTAGGATGCTAGTTGATGTACACCCCAGACAATTGTTCATACAGCCTGCTCTGAAAGTTGAAAGCCTTTCATTTAATGCATACAACAAACCTAATGTGATTTGTAAAGAGGCAGGTTTTTTAAATAACCTGAAGAATGGAAGGGGGGAGAAAAACACAGGAATAAAATTCTTGGCTTACAATGCTTCAAAACAAATGTTTCCCAGACAACATGTACATTTTTTTAATATTAAAAAAATGATGAACTGGTGAAAAAAATAAGACTCAATTCAGAATCTTTTGAATGGTCTCAAAATTCGGGTCCAGTTCCAGAGAATACCAAAATTTTCTCAGATTATATTTTTGGGAACTGCAGGATCCACAGTCTGATCATTTCTCTAACAAAGGACAACATTGTTGTGTTATATATATAATATGGTCTGAAATTCCTGACATCTCTCAGCACTGAAATTTTCTGGTTTATGCAGCCGCAGGGATGTTTCCGTAGAATTAATTTATGTAATATGCAGTTAAGTGCAAAGATTTTCTCCTCGTCACATTCCAAGAAACAGTTTCAGTAATTCAGTTAAGTTGAATCAATGGAAGTTATACCTTTGTGTACGTTACGGGCAGTCATTGACTGAGAAAGGAGACTCTGACTTTGGGAGTAGTAGAGAGATGTCAGGATAGCTGACAGCTTGAAGACACAGAGAACACCAGATTCAATGTGTGTGTTTGTGGCAAACGCTTCAGTCCAGTTAAAAAAGGCCACATAGCACAAACCTGACTAGACTTCTGTAAGAAAGCATGATCCAGGACAGAGTGAAGGTAATGAAAACTGTCTCTCCGTGCCTCTTTGCCATTAAAATTTAGCAAACGCCTAAGCAAAATGTACAATATATTCTTGCAAATCTCTGTGCTGACTATACAAAAAAATCTCACATCATAAATACTGTGGTCAGCTACAGCAAAACCTATTTAAATACTTAGGCAATTGATGCATTTTAAATCCCAGCCATACAATCTATGCACAAAATACCTTTAAATATAATAATAAGGGGCAAAGGAGCAGAAACCAAAATGCTGCAGAAAAACATGCTTGAATTAATCGTTAATTATCACTCCTGTAGATTAATACACTGATAAATAAGCTTCGTTAACTACTAAAGAAATGGTTTGTATTTTCTCGAGTCATACACTAGTGTAAAAACAAGGACAAGGAGCAGCCTCAACCAAGCTTTATATGTGAGTTAATTAAGCTTTTGGAGTAATTGTCCTCTCATAAACCTCAATAGATTTCTCTCAGTTCCTTTCTCAGATACTGAATTCCCTAAGGATTTTAATTTCCTTCTCCAGTTCCTAATTACTGTACTCCACTCAGGTTCTGGTTATCTTGTTTTCCTTTTCTGAGTGCTGTTTTACTCCTTTCAACTCCTTATTCCTCCTCCTCAGGATTTAGTTTCCCCATTCAAGCTGTTTTACCACGTTATTCTGGGGAGTCATTTAGATTGGTTTTTTATTTAATTTTTTTCTCACGTACTGATGGAAATCCTTCAACTATTACTAGCAGACCAGATTTTGGGGTAAAAATAGAACGCTGTTCTCAGCACTCTGCATTAGCCAGTCTTCCTTCCCCCCAGCATCAATTCAGCCGTATTTGTGTGCAAGCTAGCTTATGCTTTGGGGTTACTTTACTGAGAAATAAGCCCATCTGCTTACGAAATTTTAACAACAACATTACTTTAGGTGGAAATGCACAGATCTAAGATCTGCAGGCTGCATGAGCATATAAAACTACAGCCTAATTTATCTTTCTCCAGAATGACTTGAATGCTTCCCCCAAAACAAAGACCAAAATCATCAACAAACAAAAACAACAAACACAAAGCAAAATCCAAACTCTCCAGTCACCCTGCAATTTCTTTTCAAGAATGATACGATTTACATCATCTTGTCTCAAAGCACACTGGCTAAGAAAATTTAATTTTGTATGTAGTCTCGCTAAAAAACCATCATAGCAAACAATGTTTATGGAATAAAAGAACACTATATCTTTTATGGTACAAAAATCAAAGGTGGCGCTTCCTGCTACTGGTTTTACTCAGCAGTAAAGAGAAAACCTTGCAAGTGTTGTTTACACAGTACTAAATCTTGTAAAGTCATACTGAAACAAGACTGCTATCTGACCTAGCCCTTAGGGCTACTTAAACACCTGTGGATTTATAGAGTTCAGATGTCTACAAGGTCTGTGCCGAAGTTCATTTCCAAACCTGTGCCCCATGTGAAGTGCTTTGTTGGCACAGTTAAGCCATTACTACTTGTTTCTGGTTTGTAAGGCAATCACATTATGAAACAGAAAGAGTTCAGAATTAAGAATACTTATCTTTATACACAGACCGTAAATGTGCATAATGGCTAAATACTCAACGTATAAGTTTTTATTTGCAGAAGCTTAGCTTCACTAAAAGCAAAGTGATGCAGGGAAAGAGCGGAGTTATTCTCATCTGTATACGTATAAGTACTTCCCCAGCAGAACATATACATATAAAACATATATCAGACCATCAAATTTAAGTAGACCATGCTTTGTGCTAAGATAGTAAGCATTATAGGAGAAATCACCAATAACTTCTCATCCCCCTGTCAGAAAATAAACTCTCCTGCACCCTCACAGTAAAAGCAGCATAATATAATCTTATAACTCTCTCCACCACAACTGGCAAATTTCAGGGTTTCTATGAGGTCTCCAAAGGTTTCAGAAATAATGGCAGCCCCTGTTTAGAAGCCTGCACTGCCCCAGCAGCCATAGGAGCATTTGGCCCATCTCAGCTGCAGTGCGCACTGGTGACTCATGGTTTATTGAGATTTCATGATTCTCACTACTTTTCAGAGCCCCAGTTTCCTAAAATATCAGCTCAGGAAAAGCTTGAAAATCTGATCCTAGTGTATCCTAAAAGCTCATAAAAATGAAAGCAAGTAATAATAAAAAAAAGGAATACATCTTTTTTCCTCCCCCTCTAGTTCTTTAATTTCATGATTTTTAAGCCAATCTCATAACGCATAAATGTGCCACCTTAATTTGCTAATGCTGGGACTGGTGAGATTGCTTCCTGGAGCTCTGAGCAAATGCACGCTGAGAAAGAGCTCCAGGAAAGCATGCAGTCAGTGATCTTTTATTTTTTTTTAACTACTAAGCTAGCTTCGCTACACAAAAGAGAGCAAAAGCAGCAATTGTCTTACTGTCGTCCCACATTTCTGCGATGGCTTTAGGGAGGTTTGTACTGCCAATACTGAGCAGCGAACAGTGGCAGCACACAGCTATACCGAAGCTGGTTCTCGCACAGGGGGACAAGGGACATATCTCCGTGCCCATTCCATGTTTAGTGCTGTACTAACCTAGAGCACAACAGCATACCTTCACGTATTTAATCTGAGCCACTACTGTTGTACATTGATGAATTAAGAGTTACATAAATGTTAAATGCTCTTAAAATCAGACTCACAAAAACCTCAGAACTCTTGTGGAATGCAAATTCCAAATTAGATGCCTCTTAAAGAGCAGAATAATAAAAACAGCCATCACAAATTTACCACTTCTTTCTCTTTTACATTCTGCTCAGTGTGGCTTTCAGTAGGTAGGTGTGTATAATAAACCACTGCCATGCTTGGCCTCTTGCGGATCTATTCTGTTTACGCATTGCTAAATCTTTTTTATTGCTTCTGACAATATGTTGTTTCATACCTTTATATCTGTACTTATATTGGTTTTATTGTTGGGTTTTCATTGTGGTGCTGAATTACACTGAAAAAACCCATATCTGTTTATCTGATAGGGTTTGGCTCATACAAACATTTTCATGATCATAGTCTTTTTTTTTACCATTTATTTGATATACATTTATACACAGATACATGGTTACTCTGTACCAACCAGACTAGAATGTAATAATTGCCATCAGTGCTACTACCAGCCAAGGAAAAACCGACACTTTCTGGCAAAAGCAAGAGATGACACAGCCAACGCAAATTATTTATCTCAGCTGTTCTCCATGCTGAGTCCTTGAGGTCTATGGAGGAATTAAGTGCCTAGCAACTAACAGACAGTCCATGCTACCACTCTTTTCTTGTCTGTCTTTATGTGGAGAATTGGGCCCTCACCAGGAAATATCTCTTATCTCCACTTAATAAGATCATCCTCATTTATCACCAATTGTCAGTCCACATAGATCTCTCCATCCACTCCTGTGTATCAGCCATGCTCAGAAAGACTGACTACTGTGCACTACATAGGGAGAGTCAAAATAAGTGAAAACTGCAAACAACTTCTATTCACATAACTATACCGCCAAAGGTCATAAATTACCTTTGTTCTGACAGCTGCTGGGAGATGTACAAGTAGCACCAATTCAGGGAACGAGATGAATCTAACTAATCTTCTGTCTGGAAATTTGGGAGAAACTCAGAATTGCCATCTACAGCTTTTTACCAGTGGCACAAAACCAAGGCAATACGGGAGCAAGGAGACACAGATCAGCCAAGTCCACATACTGAATGTGAGATTCATGCACCTGACTGCCTGAAACTCCCTGTACGTAGACCTTTATCAGTTGTATTTGCTAATCAGTGGAAAGGCTTCCCCTGTGCTCTGTGCCTGCATGCACCAAACCTGGCATGTGGGGTCATGCAGCAGAAGGCAGAAGCCAGGGGCTCAAAGTCAAAATACCCCTCATCCTGTCTCACAAGTGTCTCTTCAGAATACACCTCGGCCCAAACACAACCTCTCAAATGCTAGAGGAGGAGGGTTAATTTGAGAGCCCCAGGGCTAGCTCAGTACTCGGGTCAGGGGTAGTCAGTAACAAGACAGAGGAAATTGCCAAAGTGGGATTTTGGCTATTAAGGTGGGAAGGTAACAGTGAAAGCTCCAGAAAGAGCTTTTAAAGTATGTGTTATAGAGATAGCCCACTTACTACATATCTTCTTGGCTGGTAGCACAAGGAAGCTCCCTGTGGCACTACAGCAAAATGGTTTTACGTTGCTGGAGATGAGAGCAGTGTGAGGCCATAGCAGAAGAGCAGAGAGGAAAAATGAAGGGTAATGAGTCTGAATTAAGATGAATAGAGCAGTGGACAATTAGGTAGTTTGTCAAAGGAACAAACAATCATTAAAGGAAGCCTTTCACAATGTAAACCCCTTTGTATATGGGATGCAGTAAAGGGGACATCAATTTTGCAGGATTGCAATTGAGCTTGATCTTATTCCTAACAAGGCTGATTCTCAAAAACTCAGTGAAATAATCAGTAATTTCCCACCTTCAGTGGGAATGGAGCACTAGATCTTTGATTAACCTTCATTCCTAATATTTGGTTTGCTGGAAAAAAAATGGGTTCTGAATCATTAGAGTACTTTGATGGGACAGTTTGTTTCTTCCTTTTGAAATATTTCCTACTGCCGAATGTAAATGTTAAAATACAAATTTTCAGAGAGCTAGAGAGATATTTTTAGTTTTTCAAATATTAAGAAAAAATGGCATCATTTTGTATCTAAGTCTGAATTTTAATGAGCAGCTCTATTGATAATCATTGAACATCTATATTTATAGAAAAATGGAATATCATAAATACAGGATTGTGCCATTATCTACATATGTTGCATTTCTCCGTACATACAGAAATCAGAGTTTAATTTCTAGAGCAATGGAAATATGGCAATTTACACCAGAACTATTAGTCAGAATGTAAAATTAGATCTAAGCCAATGTGTTGGCTTAGTTTTTAAAAGTTGGATCTAGCTAAATTTTTCCTTGTGTGCTTTCATTTCTGCCTCACTGGAGGAAGAGAGGCATAATTTTGTGCTCACTCCATAAGGTCATTATAGAAGGTTCTTAGACTTTTAATGCAATTTATTGTGGTGCAGCAGTACTTATGACCTAGGCCTTAAACAGCATTATAATGCACAGCAGCAAATCAGGAAAGCCCAGTAAAAAATTGATAGAATTTTTTTTTTTTTATGAGTTCTATTTCCAAAGGTTATTTTGGTGTCTGATAAGGATTAGTAAAAATAATGAAAGAAACGAAAAAAAGACTAGCAACCATGATTTTTGATTCCTACTCTACAGCAAAAAGAAACATGATTTTTAATTCTGAGTTTGCACAGTATCTAACTTTCTGTAAGTAAATATACAATAGCTGCTCTGTTAAGATGGAATCTCGCTAATTTAGTTGATTCTATAACTAAGTTGTGAATATGGGGTACATATTCAGAAGAAGAAAGCTTTAGGTAGTAATGCGGGAATTTTGAAAATAGAAAAGCTGATGTGCAAATTCTTAATCCATTTTCTTAACACTGTACTGATTTTGGCACACACTTTCAAAAGCAGAAAATGTACCAATTAAGCAGCATACCTTTTGTTCTTAACAGTGTAGATGTACATAAATAAGCCTGTAAGAATAGACTATAATGGACACAGCTAAAAATGTTGGAAGCTGGTTTTCTAGACATGTTTCTATAAGCATAAGTACTTTGAGATTCTTATACAAAAATATAAATACATACCACGACTCACGAACATTATTTCATAATATAACAATTGGATAGGCAGAAAAAAAGTGTAATAAGCTACAGGTATATTTATATATAGCATGAGCAACAGAATGGAATGCAAACTCAAGAAAAATGTCTTTTTTTTCTCCAAAACATGTCAGTGTTAATGAAAGAATTAAAAACTTGCAAAAAACTGACTCTTTCTCCAAACATATACAAAGTTCATATTTTTGCTCTTTATCTAATTTGCAGCTTAAAGTATTTTTGTTTTCTTTTAAACTTCAAACTTTAGTGACTGTGGGAAAAAATTTACACACTGAGCAGGTTATTCTTTTAGGTGCATATTTTCTAGCATTGTTATTAATAATAATAATAGAAAAAAGTGTAGCAGATCAAACCAGAAGGAGCCTTGAATATATTTGCTGGGAATTGCCTGAGGCTAAACACCAGGGACATGAAACAAACTGTTCTTATCACCTTTTTCCAAACACAGCGATTTAAATTTACAATGAAAGTGCCAGCACCAGCTGCACTTTAAGAAAGCACCACATGTCTTGATGAGCTCCAAGAAAATGGAAAAAAGCCCAGTTCAAGTTGGAGGTGTCATCTTCCTCTAGCCAGCTGGGTGACACAAAGCTGAAAGCGATGAAGTGCTAATTAGAGGTTGATGAACAGAATCTCAGAGTGGAAACTTGTCGAAATAGCCTCTACTGAATCATAGCCTTATAAGTCTGCCCTTATCTCCCCATACAGAACACTGTCAGAGCCAGAAAAAGGCAGCGTGAATCCAAATATCTATATGGTTAGGTTATGTGTTTTATCTCATACCATATGTCCACTTTATCTTGGAGTTATATATCTGTATTTAAAAATAATAAGGTAATTTTTAAATCTTTTCCCTAGTTAGAGTTAGTTCTCTTAGCATGTCTAGACGCTATTGCAGAAGGAGCAATTAGATTTTTTTTTAATAAAAAAGATGCCTTTTATAACTAATTTCCATAAGGAAAAAAATTGTCTTCCAACGCTTAGTGAGAATAAGCAAATAGCTATTTCTTAATGAGACGTATGAATAAGATCACACACACACACAAAAAGAGGAAATGTACTGAAATACAAAAAAAAAGATCATGCTTAGAATAGGTCTGAGTTGAGAATTGTTCTTCACTAAAAAGAAAGGTGGTGGTGGGAGGCTTTAGCTGGTAGGCGAATTTGGTGGGTTTTTGTTCTTCTTAAATAATGTTGAAGTGCCAGCTTTTTTTTTTTTGCGAGTATCGTGTTCTAATTGGACCAAAAGCAGAAATGTTTAGCAGTGCTGACAGGCAAGTACGGGCAGGGCGGCTTCACATCTAGAAACAGCAGGAGCTACTGCTCGCGCAGCAACAGCAGGTGCTCCAAGCTGGGCTGGCAGGACACCGGAAGGTAACTACAGCATTTTTATAAACGTGTCTCTCGCTCTTCCCTCCACCTCACATTTCCCCCTTTCTTCCCCCTTCTCTATCCAGCTTAGCTATTGCTATCCTTACTGAGCAAATGGTAGCGTCACTACATCCCTCCACGTCCTGAATCAGCAAAGCCCTTACACACGTGTTACCGGCTTCAGTGGGAGACAAATACATGATGAATATTAAGGCCAAATGCAAAGGTTCTGTTTATTCTGGGTGACAAAATCCAGTTAATAAGAATGAAAATCTGAAGATAGAGAGGAGCGTTGAAACCATTCCCACGCTAATGTAGATGCACGACACTGCAGCAACAACTACTCTGTGTGTGTGTACTACGCTTGCGCCACATGTATTTGGGTCATCAGCTTGGCATCAGAATATCTTATCTGACACTTTTTAGAAGCTTTTTCAAATTACACGGCACTAGCTCCTAGAAACTAACTGACTTTGTGACAGATACCTGTTTCTTATTGATATCAGGCATTTTGTAAACTGTATGTAGTAAAATGATCATCTTGTGAACATCGTGTGTTTTGAGGGATAAATTTCATCAATAACTGAGTAATTCTGGAACATCTTTCAGCCCATATGCTAACAAGTCCAGCAAAAACAAACTACATAGAGCTGAAGCATTCACAAAAGCCCTTCCCTTTGTGCTCTAAATTTTATTCTTGGAAGGCATTACACATTTCAGTGCAATTTATGCTAGTTAGTATAATGTATTTTTTAATATAATCTCAGTGTATTAAGATCTAAAAATATCAAAAGTACATACCTTTGTTGATAGGCACAGAAAAGAAAAACCTGATGAAAATTTCAGAAGTTAGTCACAACATAAAAAAATACAGCCCTTATTCTAAAGAGCACACAATTTAGGAATAAAAATCCAGAGCCATGATCGTTTTATGTAAACAGTATGGGCTATACAAAAATCATACATTAAATATTTAATAACTTACAAGATATGAAGCACACTTTCACATCTGTAATTTCAGCCAGTGTTCTGTTAGCCTACTGCTTCAGAAACCTAGTTCAGATTAATTGTTGTCTCAAAAAAAAAAAAAAGAATCCATGCTCTTTTGAAAATGTCAACTCCCATTAAACCAGCTCTCCAAAATAATGATGTTCATCTGATTTTTCCCTCTTTGATTAGGCTTGTATAATTCTGTATTATCTTGGTAGCTTTGATGCCAAACAAGATTAAATTGTCATGTACAGTATATTAAATTTATAATCTGAATAAAAAAATCACTTATAAGGTACTCAGAATCAGTATCTAGGGACACAGCTACTACATTTACATAATTTACACCACTGACATGCTATTATTTCCTAATTATTTATGGCCAATTATCAATTGCTGGTCAATCCTTGGAATCAGTCATTATAATTATTTCCCTACGGCCTCTTGTTTAGATGCAACAGAGTTTTATCATGCCTTAGCACAGCACCAACATATGCATGTCCTCTGCAAAGTGATAATATTTTTTTGTGGTTTTACATGTGATTTTTTTCTTCAGCATGAGGAAAAATATATTTCAACTGCAGACTCTAACAGTTTAAAAGCAGCGTTTTGTTACTTCTAACACGTATTCAAAACTCCTGTACAAAACACAGAGACGATTCCCCAGAAAAAAAAGAAAAAACCCGAAAACAAAAAAAAGAAAATCCCCACCAAAACTGATGTAGTAGGAGAATCCTGTTCAACAATAATGTGAGATTATTGTCTATCCTCTTCTGTTTTCCATTTTTTCTTTTAGCACATTTTCATTTTTTCCTTTTGTATTTTATAAAAATAGACTAAATAATAGCTGATTTCTGCCCTCATATCTAGATTTCACTTCCACTCAAATCAGTCCTAAAGCATGCAAACAAAAATCTGCATTTGAATTCCTAATGATTCCTCCTATTGTCTCATTGCTGCTACAACCTGTCAATCACTGCTGAAAAGTGCTAATCACTCACAGAAATCCCAGTCTCACAGACAAAAGTACCAGCCACCAAAAAAATAATACCAATTGGTCATGGATGGAAGGCAAATCTCACTGGGGATCCAACTGCACAATGGAGTTTATTAAGTCCATTTTGCTATAGTCTAGCTCTGCTAGCAGCATCCAACGGTTTCAGACTTTAATTTCAAAGTCAGCTAAAATCCACCAAAGTAACTTATATTCATTAGCTAGGCTTTAACTGAACTGCTGTGAAATCTCTTGGCTGCAAGGGCCTTTAGTGTAAGTGGCAGCTTTCATTTTCAATTTAGGGAAAATAGATCTAGTCAGATGTTAGGTACTTCTTTCTTAATCAGTTTGCTTTTTACAGGCACTCAGTTCTTTACAAAGTTGTTTCTTTAACTAACTGTGTACATCTTTGACTAGTAATACACATGAAGGAATATCTTGTGCTTAATACTCTGTACCTGACCAGTTCCCCTCTGTTACAACATTCAACTTTAGGAGAAAGAAGAGAAAGAAGTAGTAATGATGAGTATATACCATGCATCATAAAGCACTATTGCCTCAGGTCACAGAAACTGTATTTTATATTACAAAGGGGAAGGTGGCTAACTCAGTAGTCTTGACATCTAAACTGCTGTATCCTAAAAGACACTTTTTTAAGCCTCAGTGCAGATTGCACTGTTTGCATTTAAAACTATAAACACAGACTGTGTTTTCCTGTTACATCAACTAAATACTTAAGTATATTTGATCTTAATAAACTATAATTAAGCAATATACAGTAATTACCTTTTAGAAATCCCTATAGTGATTATTACCTCTGGAGTTGACTAGAGGAGGCTAAGAATGCGCAATAATTGATTTTTATTGGTTATATGCATTCTACTTCCTAATTCTTAGAGAAGCAAAATATTTCGGATGTGTGAAAGTAAGTAAGGTTCATCTGGCTTTAGGCAGATACTACTAAAATCAGGAATTTTACAGAAGTTGCTGTTGAAGCTATGTTTACCAATTATTGCAGTGGCAGGACCACCCCTGAAGAAACTGTGATATTTACATTAAAAGCTGTTTGCAGAGAGGCATAATTTGTATATAGCTTTGTGCAATGTGTGTCTGCCTACTTGGCGTGGTTAGATTTCAGTAGGCTTACAGCCTGTAATTCTGAGTGCTTCTTACTTCAACAGGAACCTACAGCTCTCAGCCTTGGAGTGGTCCCGGAGCCTGCTTGGTGCCTGCAGTCCTGGAGAAGTATTTGGGGTTTTTTTTTTTTACTCAGTGTCCAACATCTGAAAAGTTTTTTGTTTGTTGGTGTTTTCTTTGTTTTGTTTTTTTTTTTTTTTCTTTTTTCTTTTTTTAACAGTTTATGCCATTTAGGTGACTTTCTCTTTATACAGTTAAAATAAGTAGCAAGCTTCAGCACAGTGACTGCAAAGCAGTATATAGCTCCAAAACACAGGTTCATCAATATATGTCTCACATGACTACTGTGCCCATTCTTTTGGATTTCTGATTTTAATACAAATAGTAATGCAACTCAAACGACTGCACACATGGTAAATCAGGATGGGAAGCAAGCCTGCACTTCAGATATGCTCACTTTGTGATACAAGCCACTCTAGGCACATTAATTCAGAAGTACATTAATCCACAGTGCCACCTAGCCACCTGTGTATATTTAGTTTAAATGTGACAAAAAGAAAAGCTTTCTAAACTATAAAAACTGTTAACCCTCTCCCCTTCCTCTACCCTCCAGTTGCTGGATGTAGACGGAGTAGAATAATAATAAAAAAAAATAGCCCGACGTGTTTATAGCAACTGTTACTGACCTAAAGGAAACCTGCAAATCTTCACTACAGCTTGGTGTTACACTGTTATTACTCCAAACAACATAAACTGGGATATTAGCTGCACTGAATTAAAATGAAGCATTCTATAAACACCTGCTTTGTTGCACAAAATTTGTTTCCCTGAAACATGGAACCTCATTCCCTCCCTTCTCTTCTTTTCCCTTCTTTTCAGCTCTAGCCTTACAACTAAATTATATTTTACATTATGTTTATGTTGCAAGAAGATTTCAAAGCTTCAGCAAGTATCTAATTTATTTTAGGTCTTATTATTGTAAAAGTAATAAAGTCAGTCTAGGAGATATTAAAAGACATCCTCCAAATATACATCTAATAGATATTCTCAACCAGTAATATTCCCACAGCAATTTTAATGCATATCCCGAGTACGCCAAACCTCTTTGACAGAATGCTCAAAGTGCAAAGCGATAGGACAAGGGGCAACGGGTCCAAGCTGGAGCATAGAAGGTTCCGGATTAATATAAGGAAAAACTTTTTCACTGTGAGGGTGACAGAGCACTGGAACAGGCTGCCCAGAGAGGTTGTGGAGTCTCCTTCTCTGGAGACATTCAAAACCCGACTGGACACGTTCCTGAGTGATGTGCTCTAGGTGGTCCTGCCTTGGCAGGGGGGGTTGGACTAGATGATCTTTTGAGGTCCCTTTCAACCTCTGCAATTCTGTGATTCCCAGCTCAAGGTGTGACAGAAAGGAGTTGCTTTTAAAAATTCTTTCTCCTTTGTCAGAAACTGCACAACATTGCCTGACTACCTTTACAATTTGCACAGGAAAGAAAGTACAAGAATTTAAATGTCCCCAAAAGCTATCCAAAGCAAAGCCTGAGGTTGGTGTCTGTCCCACCCAGCGAGAGGCAGAAAGTGCAGAACTTTTTCCTTCCTGACATATTTGCACCTATTCGAGGCAGGACAGAGTTTTGTTGAACATTAACTTACTATCACAATTCTAGTGTGAGGGACAGTGGGTTGAGGCTATGCTTGGAAGCACTCCCAGTCACACAGGGCTTTGGCAGACAGACTTTCCCATTTGCAGGCTTCTGGTGAGGGTTTGGAGGCTGAAAAAGGCAAGCTGACCCATGATCTGAGAGGTATCCCAAAAGCCTGGAGGAGACCTTTCCATCCCCTCCATGTGGCAGTCTACATCCAGCCTTTTTGTATGTTAGCACTGACAAGATGTATGAACATGATTTCAGGACAAAAACTATTAAAAACAGTTCCAGTAAACAATAGTTTCTTTAGAATCCTGCTAATAGCCAATATATAACATTTGCAAAAAATCTGCACTTTCAAGAGTATCTTTAAGAAAGTTGAATAGGGGGAATCACTCAGGTCCCCATTATTGTAAAATCTGTCATCAGTTTCTAATCCATAAAAAAAAAATCCTGCTCTAGGCTCTCCACCTGACCGGCTTCCCATGCCTTCTGTCCCTGTCTAACACCACTTTCCTGTATGCCTCAGCTCTGCTTCCTATTATCCTCACCACAGATTCATCATTTCCCAGGTTTCTGATACTGCTATTGTCCCAACTTTATCATGTGAAGGAAGTGCTACCTTTTTCTATACTCACCACCTACTCTTGCTTTAATTCTTTCCAGCTCCCTGGCCTCCACGTTTTGCCTCAGGTCTCCCAAGCCCACAACAATGTTGAGACCTCTGACTTGGCCCACCACGCTAAATAAGGGCCAATAGGCCAGTCTACCCGGAAAATGCCTCAGAAGTTAATTCTAAACATTATCCTGTATGCATTTAGTTAGACCTCCGCACAAAGATGGCACAGAAAGCCTAAGGTGAAGGAAAAACGAAAAACCATGAAGGAAACCTTTAAGATATATTTTTCCCACTTTTATACAGAGAATATTTTACCCTTATTTAATTTTCTGTGAGTAGAACCAGTGATCCCTCCCTGCTTTTCGTCCCTTTTAAAGAAAGCAAGCTGATTTAAAAAAGCTGGCACAAAACCCCACACTTAATATATAAAAAAAAAAAAAAAAAAAAAGCCCCAAAGAGTAAAAGACAAACAGAGACGGGTTGTTTCTGCCACAAAACACAATAAACAGTTCTTACTTCACAGTTTTCTTGTGAGTAAAATGGCCAGTCACCGGTCCCCTCCTTGATACCAAACCAAGGGTGGTGCCTATGGTTTTTTGGTGGTTTGTTGTTTTGGGGTTTCTTTGTGTGTTTGTTGATTTTAGACTTTTTTAATTTTTATTTTGATTTTTAATTCTCTTAATACCCTATTTTGATGATTCTTTTGTTAACCTCTTCCTTTCTTAGCACAAGGTAGATATGGAAATATGTGCTCCTGCTCTTCTCCTTCCTTACTTCTTGAACCTTCTCTGGCATCTTTTTCCTATTAAACACTTGAGCCAGACAACAATATAAATCTGAACTAATAGGCCAAAACGTACTGAATGTACTGATGAGAAGAAAAAAAAAAACAAAAGAGTCTTAACTGGCAAAAAATTAAAGGACACACAGTAAGAGAACTTTTTAAAAATAATCATGATTTGAAAATTAAATTTTAGAGGCAACCCTTCAGCCTCCATCATCAGCTTCACAACAAATGTCACTGCCTACCACTGGCTTGATCAATATAGGGCATGAAATATTTCAAACGGTCCTGTCTGTTTCTGGCAGAAGTAAAAGTTAAAATTCAGGGTTTCCTTCAGATCCTAGTCTGACCCTCCCTGATGGAGTGCTTGTCCTTTCTACACAACTTCAGTACCGGCTATTTCATACCAAAGTAAATGCAGTGGGCAGGATCATGACTGACACCTGATCCAAGACAATGGGGTAGGGACCCAGTGCCTGGTAGCCTTGTGCTTTGACAGGCTTTTTCTCCTGGTGACTGTTAGCCATTGTTTGATAACTACAGACTTCCCTTCCCACAGACCTTTCTGAACTCTGCTGTCTTTGAACAACACACGAAATACGGAGAAAAGTATTTACCAGCCAGTAATTACAAGACACCCCTCATGTAAAGGTAACCGGTAATGAGGAATGTGCAAAGAATAGCCAGCACTGTCAAAAGGAAAAAAAAAAAAGCTTGTAAAACGTAAAGCCATACAAAATGCCTTATAGACTTCTCCTGCAGTAACTGTATCAATTAACCATGCTAAAAGCCCTAACTCAGATGGGCACTGCACACAGCATGTCTGCCAGTGTTTTATTATCAAGTCCATTATGATGAGTTCTTGTCCTAGACAAAAGGAGAACAGAAAAAGAATTCAGGCTGACAAATTAGACTTGAAATCAGTTTCATTTACATAACGACTGGAAGTTCATTAATAACAGAGTTTTAATTATTCATGCTCTTGTTTCACTAGATACAGCAGTTTTCCCCCTGCTGTGCTGGATGTCTGGATTAGCTAAAATGAACCATAGCAAACTGATAGACTGCCCAGATTTCTTAAGTTCTTTGCTGCTTTCAAACTACCAAGGAGAGCACTTGGGGGGGGAGGAGTGGGAGGGGGCAGGGGGAGGGGAAGAAACTCTTTCCTTCAGCTAATGTTATAACCTGCTAAAGAAGGAAATATTTGAATTCTGTTCTGGGTGAAAACTTTGATTTGATGAGAACTCAGTCTCAAAATCCAAGAAAAAGTTTGAGAAACAGATTCCAAAGTCTGTATCAATTTGCCAACTTCTACTTCTTTATTTAGATCGCTTTAGATCAGTAGCATGAACACTGGATAATTATATTTAGATAGCTAGAATGAGTAGAGAGTCCTTCTAGAAGATAACCACATTTCAATCCCTCGCAAAGCGTTGTTTAGCATCTATGCTAAAATCATGGTGATTTCATAAACTCAGTTTTCGCCCATTTCTTCTGTGGGCTTTGGTTTTGTATGTGTTTCCTTGGGGGTTAGCTTCATTAATTTTGAAGTGGAACAAAGGTCAGAAGTTAATATATTTTCTAAAGAAAAAATGAGATTACTGGGACCTTTGTAAAAAAATTCATCAAAATGCAACAGTGAATGGACAGCTTTATCTTGTAAGGATAAGTTTTTCCCATCACAGCATCTAACAAGTAACTCCCATTGACTTCAACATATCCTGCAGTGAAAGAATAGGGCCCGTGGATTTTACATGACTATTTGCTATTCAGTGAAACCTGAGGGCCCTACTCTCCCGCTGCAGGATGCATGTAATACCCATTGAAATCAATGGGAATTACTCTTATGTCCTGCAGCACAACCAGGCCTCACAGCTACATGTCGTGAACTATGAGCACTGGCAGGTGGACAAAGTGAGGGATATATTTGAAGAACGATGCTTAATAAAAGCTGTAAGTTATACATTGAAATTCTTCCTTTTTCTCATAGCATGTAAACTAAGGCATGAGATCACAGGTCTTCTCTTTCAAAACCTGAAAACAAAATAATAAGTGGAATAAAAACATTTTGTGCAGAAATAAAAGCAAACAAGTGATCTCTTAAGCTTTTACTGTTCCATGTTTGCATTTTGCTGGAAACACCAGTAGTTTTTTTGCTTGCTTTCTCTCCATCCTTGAAAAATTAATAATATAGCTAGAAAAAACAATAATGTTGAAAAAAGTCAAAGACGACAGAAAGGTAGAGGTTCAATAGACATCTGGATCATGTTTGCTCCAATACTTTTTTTTAAAGAGTTTTACTCTTATGCTGCTGTGGGAGGCAAAGAGGAAAGGTTTCACTTGTGTTTATATCTGAATTCAGGTACAAGTATTCAGTCATCTACCTTTTGCCAATATGTTGCATATTGTAGTTCTGTTTATTGGTAGATAATGTGAACATCTTGTATATCATGTCCATAATAAATGTCACTGCACACAATTCCGCCCCCCCCCCCCATGAAAGCCAATTCCTAACTAAGAGGAAAGAGGAAAACAAGGCTGGAAGTCAGTAGATTTAGACTACACTCCAGCTGTATCACTGTTTCTCATCAAATAGCCTAACCTGCTGACCCTGGGCCAAACCACAAATCCCTCACCCATGCTTATGGCTAAGGAATATATTCATAATTATGCATAGCAATTGTTATGCAGAACTGGACAAAAATTCTGGGAATCACCAGTGTGAATAAGGAGTGCACAGAGCAACCTTGTATTTTTCTGACCCTCTCCCTGGAAATAAGGCAACAGCGTTTTCCTGACTGATCAGTTTACTCCATGAATACATTCCTCAGTCAGGTTATAGTGATGAACACAGTAAAAATCTGAAATGAAAAGAGCTACTAGATTCCTGTTTGAGAAGATTTGGTTGATGTGGACAATTTCCTATCAGTCTGACAGTGACAACAGTTACATATAAAGGCATGAGGGGTGTATGGATGCATTAACCGTGTAATGTGTTTTTGATTGGACTTTGTGAGAATAATGTGAGTTTCTTACAGCCAGCTCCAAATTTAAGTTGTTCATAAAGAAGCTAGTGCTAAGCTGACAGACTTGATACGGTCTAGTGCAAAGAGGGGTCTGCTTACCACAGAGGCTTTGCATGGACAGAGACCTCTCCAGAAATTTGTCAAACAGTGACCAAGGTTATGCCAACCTAGTCTACATTTAATTCTTATTCTCACCAAGTTCCCAGACATATGATGTGTCTCACATTCCTATGGGAGATCCCATGTTTCTAACCATTCTTCTAATCTTTTAGGAAGCATACCAGGCAGTTCCATCGCACAGATGGCATGCAGTGCCTGACTGAACTAGCAGACATGGTGCTGTCTCAATGCCTTTTACTGGCAAGAAATGATTGAATAGTCCTGATTGATACTCTTAGTACTAGCTGGACAATCTGCCTTGCTATGTTTAATCCACAGACCATGTGGCTGTTGGGAGACACTTTTTTTAACAGCTTTTTGACAATTTACAAGGGCAGCTTTTTTGAGAAATTATCTTTCCTGGTTTTAACATGTTGCTGTCTCTACACGTTCTTCGTCTATCACTGGGTTTTCTAAAAAAGCCCATCCCTTGTATCTCAGTGTGGTTTATTTTCAGTTGTTTTGAAGTTTTAGAATATAACTCAGCAGCACAAAATCCTGGAGAATAACTTAGCGAAAAAGTATCACAAATGCAGTCATGAAAAAATATGGACACACATATCACCTCCCTGTCATTGACAGATCACATTGCTGAAAAACCTAACAAGAGAGAAGCTTTAAACAACACATTAGAGCAAATTAAACAGACTGAAAAACTCCCAGATTGCTGTCCTGGCCCATATTTTCAAATATTCTAAATTCAAAGCTAGCCAAGACTTGACTGTCCAAGGCCTTAAGCTTACAAATAGAACCCTTATTTTTGCATAAGAAATTAAAGATAAAAAATTACTTGCTCTTGATCCATTTTTTTTCAAAGAGTGACCTATAGCCACATTTTTTAACCTGTCAGACCTAGTAGTTTCCTTTAAATCAAGTCAGAAAGTCAGTCCTATTTGCCCCACTGCACAGTATGTGATGCAGTGAACATGCATTTTTCCACACAGCTAATAGGAGAATTATATACTACCTCTTCTTCAGGGAAGATACTTAGGTAGAGGGGAAGAGACAAAACAAAGTTGTTTTTCAGATCTAATCTTTGTTATCTCCATTTTCCACATTTACAGTCCACATGGTCTTACCTGCTCTCACCAGGTAATTTCCAGTTATTCACTAGTTTCCCTTTAGCCTCAATAAGGAAATCTTCAAGTAAGGTTAGTGCAGAAGATTAAGACTGCATTAAGATTAAGTCTGAAATGTTCTGCTACCAATTAGCCCTCTAGTATTTCTGTAAGCCTTGAATTTTTGATGCGATCAATGACACCAAGTGGAGCCATCTTCTGTGGAGTGGTTATTAAAGATATAAAAATCAATACAAAGATGATACTTGGAAATCTATATCACAAGATAATGAATCACTATGAGAGCCGGCTAAGAAGGAATGTCAGCAAACCAAACAGAAGGTTTGTGCATAACATATTATTTGATGCCAGTACAGTTTAAGCTAAATTTTGCATGAGACAGAAGTCTTCAGGCAACACTTATGATACATTTGCATGGCAAGGTTTTAATGAGATGAAGACACAAGACCAACCATGCACAGGGCTTTTTGTGCATTAAAGAGAGACAGAAGGAGTGAGAGATGATTGAGACATATGGGATTAAGACAATAATGCTATAATTTGACTTTAATGACAAAACAGCATCAAAAACTTTCTCTGTCAGTAATCCTCATTCAATTTCTTTTAAATGAAACATTATTTGCCTGCACCTTAAGTGCTGATTGTTATTGGAGTTGTGTATTGGAGCTTCACAGGATACTCCAAATTTAATTTGAACTAGGGATTGATTTAGTTGGCTTCAAAGCCAGGTTTTCCTTTCCAAAATTGAACTAGTGCATGACTTTGCAAGTTCATTTGGGTTTACAGCTTGACACAATTGTATGAGACTTTACAGCGTTTACGGTATGTTTTGCCCTGCTGATCTCTTGTTCACTCACATGTACAGACACACATACAGACAGAACTATTAAAACAAACACTCTCGCTGCCCACCCCTGCCTTTTCCCTGGGACATATATTCCTCACTAAAAGCTACTGATTCAAAAGACTCACACAGTTCAAATCCATATTATATGAAAAACACCATCACTTTGAACTTCTAATATATCAATTAGAATGCTCTTAGAGCATTTTACTATCATTAGTTATAACTTTTCTGAAAGCTGAGAACAGCACATTCGTTTTGCAGACCACTCGTTGTACTGAGGGATGTAAAAACCGAAACAAACTAACGTTAAGGTATGACAAGGTCTTAGGCCACTTGAATTTTCTTCAGTTATGGGACATGCACCTGCTAATTGTTTACCTTGTCTATATAAACTGTAAGATCTTTGGGATACAGCTAGATTACTATGACTGAGTCTCAATCAGGGCCTCTGAACACTAATGGCATTCAAATAAATATGTTAATAAAGATCACATAATAGTGTCCCATAGGAAGTCTAAAAGAACCAGAATGACAACAGGTCCTATAATGCATTGTGTTCTGCTGTAGCTACAGAGCCAACCTTACCCTAACATACATATAGCTTTACTCCAACTTTTTTTTCTAATCAATCTTTTTTTCTGTACAAACTGACTATATTAATTTTTAGGCTCCATGTTCCCTTTCAAGGGCTATTTGCTCTTATTCAGTAGGATTAGGGCACTTTGAACACACCTATTGTGATACAACAACAAATGCTTGTTTCCTTTTTTTTTCCTAGGCACACATAGCTTTCACATTTGCAGCCGGTAAGTAGCAACACTCACAGATAATCATGCTTACAATCACATTTTATTGTGTTTTTAACAGGACACTAAATGCAAGCCCGTTATTCTTTGTTAATCAGTAACTGTCTGTTGGTTGACAGCCACTAGATTATTTTTTTTCCGATTTTTTAGTGTGCAATTTCTCACCTATGCCAAACCTCCCCCTCTCCAAATCAAGAGAGAAGGCAACAGCAGTTCAGATCCTCAACATGGTACAGGCATACCGAAAAAGGCTGCACCATTTTAAGGATTGGCCCTTTGTCCTGTAAGCAAGAATAACACCGAAACATTACAGCAGCTCTATTGCTATCTGCTGGAGGTTGGCTGGCAAGTTAGTGAATCAACTATCTAGTTGCATAGCAAAGCTACTTCAAAACTAAACAGAGAAATAAATAAGAACCATGACACACTTTGTGCAGTTTTCACCAGTCATTGCAGTTTTGACTTAATTTGTTTCCCTCCCTCTTTGCATCTTGACTCTTTGAAGGCAAATGAACCATTCGGTGTCATAAAACAAGGAGAACTAGAACAGCCTTCAGTAAAAACAAAAACTAACGGAAAAAGCAGATCTTTTGCAAGCAACATTTCACATGGCTCAAAACGTCTTTGCTGCTGTTTAAATTCTGCAGCCTTGCGATTGTTCTGACACATCTTTATTGTTCCTTTTAAGTGCAAATGCCTAGGTAGCATCACTATAAATGAAACAGTAGTGTTCACAGATTGCATTCAACGGCTGTTAGAGCTTCCTCTCCTTCATCTGCACAATTTGCATCTATTATAGGCCCAGGAATATAGCTTTTGCCGCTTCTCAGTGGCCTCAGAAGGGCACAAGATCCCCCCCTAAAGAACTGCAGTGAGGCTGATTTTTTTTTAAAGCCCTTCCTAGAGGCAGCCCCGCTATGCTGCTTACTGAAGGATGGGAGGAGGGAAAGAAGCTGGTACTGTCAACACTTTGAAGGACACCACTATGATGCGCAATGTAAGTTCTCTGAATGATCCCATCTTGTGATATCCACCACAAAATTTAGAGTGTTTAATTTGAATTGCTAATAAAGATGCAGAGCCCTAGCCTGAAACTGCAGCACAGCATTCACAGCCTCTTGAGCATGGCTCTGAGGGGTTTTGCACAGTGATTTGTGCAGTACTCTGCCTCTGGGGTGCAAGAAAAAGGTGGGTGAATACATTTCATACCTGTGAAATTCACATTTCTTTCACATCACCTCAGGGAAAAAGAGTGTATGGAGAACAGACTGTATCATTCCTCTTAATTCCTTATTATCAGTTATGTGCCGAGAATATTTTAACAAGGGGTTTCTTCAAAAATTAACCACTATGGCCTGAGCTAAACCCCTGGCTGGTAGCAGGGAAGTGTTTTCATGCAGAGCAAGATAAGATACAGGAGATGCTCTATGTTTGCTTGCTGATTGCTCAAACCAAGAGAGGAGACAACCGCTCTTAACAAATCAAATACAAGCACAGAAGCTACCTTTTTTTTTTTCTAAGAAAATAATATTTTGATGATTTCATTGCTCTCTTAGATAAAGAAAGTTTTGTAGATGAGATCCATGACCTTTGTCCCTTTTGTGGAAATATATGCAACGATTGATGAGTATATCCAGAATGGCACATTCCAAGAACTAAAATAATAAAACTGTGAGTTGCTTAGGGAAGAAACTTATGGTATTTATGTTTAGTACTTTGAATGGGCCTGATTTAGGAAGGGAAACCTTTAGGTATGATACCAGTCATAACCAGCCTAGGGTGATTGCATATTGAACACGTTTTTATTATCCTGTACAATTATTATCACACAAGTCCAACACTTCAACGGAGTCACATTACAGCATGTGATGCCATTGATGTTCAGGTAGTATACACAATCATTGTCCTTTCTGTCATGAGACTCCACTATTACAACGTTCACATAAGGTGAAAGCAAAATGACTACTGCTATGATTATTATTATTTTTCTTTGTCGTGTCTCTCGGGAATCAGAAGATAAACCAAAGCCAGGAGACGGGAATTCATTGTACTAGGCCACCCCGCTGATCAGCTAAAACAATAAGTTATCATATGCTTTATCTCCGTGACAGTGCAATGGGATTATATTATTTTATCTTGTTTTACTAGCAAGGCATAATTGTATACAGTCCCTCCATGGAGCAAAGTACTGAGACTGGGAATTTGAAAAAAGGAGCTAGGTGTATGGAAAGACATTTTCTTGCATTCAAATCACAGAACAAAAATCTGAAGAATCACTGACACAACATCTTTCATATTCTCATTCTTTTTCTAAATAGAGAACATATTTCACTTACAGAAGCAAACTATTATAAATGCAGTTGGACGCTGCATTATTTGTCCTTTGGATCCTAGTCATCTGCTGAAAATCTTTGTCATACTTTTTTATTTTAAAGGAAAAGTGTTAGATAAAATCTCTTTAATAACAACAAGAATTTATAAGCAAATACCCTATCTGCATATCTAGCTTTCACACAATACAAAGTAAACCTCTCTTTGAACACGTAATAGACAACATACTTGTTTCAAATAATGTTTTGCTCCATAGTTAAAAAAAGGTGAGATTTCATCACATAACCTACACAAAAAAATCTTGGGAAAGACTAGCTGCACTGACTACTTATCTTTCTAATTTAAAGTGACACTTATCTATTACTGCCTTAAACACCTTGCAGCATGATTTCAGAATCTCACTACAGATATGCCACTAAATGTGTTGCAATTATTCTTTTGTAAATTTGAACCAGAGACACAGAAGTGCAAATCACGATGTCTCAACCTTCTAAACTAGTCAGTGGCTATACAGAATATTGATTTTCAACCATTCTAAAGATTCTAGCAATCCATTTTCAGCCACACTATTTCCCTACCTAGCACAAAATTAATTTATATAACATACGTTGATTCTCCAAATAAACTTAAAGACAAGTTTTCTTCTATCAGGAGAACACAAGTCTTCCTGATGAAGTTACAGCATGCTGTTATTAGTATTCAAAGGAAAGCGAGTACTACTGTAGCTTAACGTGAAGCTACTAAATTTCAGGAAGTCTGCAGGGCCTACGCTTGTTACTGAGCTCACTTGCTGCCCAGTTGTCCCTGCCCAATGACTTAGAAATTGTCTATTATTACTAGAAAAGAGGAGTTGGGTACAGACACCACAGAAGATGTAAAACAAGCACAGTACAAGTTTATGTATATGGATGAATTTCATGTTCATATTCCTCTGCATTTCCCACTAAAACTGTATTTGAAACAAGGTAATTAAATTAGACCACTGGTAGAACTCCAGGAGAGATTAGCTCAATCAGACAGAAAAATCCCAATAGCTTCATTGATATTCGGTTGCGCCCTTCCAGACAGAGAGGTGAATACGGAATAAACAGATGCAAGCAGGAAGATAACCACTTGGCAAAACCTGGACACAAGAGCGCAGTAGCCAGCTAAATACAATTATCCAAGTAGGACCAGGAGCACAAAAACCAGATCATTAGGAACCCCTGCAAGGCTTTCCAGCCTCACGTGGCACCCTTTTCAGCTCCTTGACACCAAACGCCAAATGCTACTGGCCTCTCTCAAAAGCAGCACTTTTTTCAAGTTGTCTCCGTGGCTGCACTAGCAGTGCCAGGAGTCACCCATCTCACTTGCCTCATGCTTCCCACCACCTGGTGCTGGCAAAGATCCCTTTGGCTGGCAAGGCAGTGGGACTTCATTTTTCCTTGTGACTCTTTTGTAAGGGGTACAATGCGGATCGTTGTCTCCTTACATATAATTAAGTCTTTAAGTGGCAGCATGTCATGCTGCAATGTTGGGATCTGAGCCTGGGTCCTGAGCTAGCTTGCAGGCTTACAGGGTTGACAGACAGCATTGCACTGAATAACAGTGGTGAAAATTGCCAAAGATAGAGTTAATTCAGCTAGGGGATAAATGCACATGCGAAATTTAGAGGGGTCTACCTACACCTCAGTTTGATCAGAAATCCTTTAAAGAAAGGATAAAAGAAAACAGTGATGAAGAAGCCACCAAATTGAGTCTGCTACAGTAGGACCTCCAATCCCTTATGGATGCCTTACCCAAGATTAGGTCTCATTGTGCCCACATTCAGGTGAAGTGGTGTCCGCGGAGTGCTGTCACCTGCAGGAAGCACAAAACCAAAAAAAGGACAAAATATTAGTGGATTTTAAATACAAATATTACAAGCATTTAAAAAGCAAAACATCATAAATTCAATCACATCCCTGACTAGAAATGAATCTATATTTATCTAGCAAAGGGAAGTATGTGGGGGACTTTTCTTCCTTGGTTAGTGAACCTTGAAGAGTACCAAAATGTTGTTGCAGGGAGGGAGGAAAAGGTGGCTGAACGAATCCAGGAGCTTATCTAGTGGCTGAGAGGAGGTGAAAAACTGCTGAAACCCATGTAGCAGTGGAAGGGGGTTGTTAAAAAACAAAACAAAAAACCCCCAAACTTCAACAATTAGTTATTTGAGGAGAGCATTGTTGCCACCTGCCTGTATTGATCATGAAAATTTAGGTTATTCAGTGGAAGGCTGCCACCACCATTAAAACTGAATATCTTTCTTGACCAAGGTCTAAATTCTTCCCCAAGCACGGATCCAGTGAGAAAGACAAAGGGGTTATTTTGATTTGCACACCATTGTTTCCTTTCATTTTTTTTTTTTCCCCTTGCAGTGGCATGTGCGCCTTTAAAAGGAGCAGGCTCTCAGCTTGCTGTGGGACCCCATTGTTTTCTATCCATGGTTGAAATAAACCTCCCAAAATAGGTTTGGTGTCTCTTAAATTTCAAAGTGGTGGCCAATAGTCAGCTGCAAATGGGTTCAAAGTGATCTTAGCAAGTGCAGATTTAAAACTCCCTCATCACTTGCTCTGAAACAAAACACAGTGAACCCCCTCTCATTATCATCATCTGTGAAATTCTGGTCAAGCCTTACTTTCAGCTATGCTCATTCAAACCTGGAGATGTTCTTTAGAAATCAACACAGAGAATGTTAGATTCCCAGCTAATGCAAGCCAGCAAATTTCCATTGGATTCAGTGAAGTTACTTCAGGATTTGGCTTTGAGGCTAAGCTCATTGTTCCACAGGCTTAGCCGAGACCACAGTATCCCCAGCCCTACATAATCTTTCCATCCACCTCCCTCTTACTTTCTCCTCTACTTGCTCCTGGTATTTGATAACAGACTTATTCTTTGCCAAATGAAGCAGAAAAGTGTTTCCTTACTCATTTTTGTTATTTTAAACATGTTTATCTTATCCATGGGTCTGTCTTAATAACAATTAATAAAAAATAAAGTGATCTGCATGTGTCTGGGAGCCAAAAAGTTTTCCACTCTTTCATAAATTTCTGATCTGATCAGAAATATTTTATTAGAAGAAATGATTACATAAGGTTTATGGGGGAGGGGAGTGTGAAACTGGTTATTAATAACTGAGTATTCAAGGAATTCTCCAGCCTAAATTGGCTACAAGAATTTGATTCTAAGCTGAGACAGAAGATCTTTAATATTATTGAAGGAGAGAAAAAAAGAGGATAACAGCTTTGCAGCAAAATAAACATATGAATAAAAGCTTATTTTGGAATTGATACCCAGACTAGTAAATGAGAAACTAAATCAAGCTCACAGCTAAGACACAGGAGCTCTATTCTTCTATCAGTTTTGATCACTGTGCAGCCTCAAGTAAGAAGCCTCTTTAATATCTGTAACTAATGGATCAAATTGAGATATTGATACCATCTTCTTTAAAGAGCTTTAACATCCTCAGTCCTAAGTATTATTATTATGGCATGGTCTGTGGCATGGTTATTGAAGCAAAAGCTGCTAGTTTCAAGCAGAGAAGTAGCATATGTTCAGTTTAAAATTCAAATGTATTTATAACTGAATGCTAATGGCAGTGTCATTTATTCACTTAACAATCCTGCAATAGGCCGTATGAGGCAATCCATTTTTTAATAAATCTATTGGTATTGAACGGAGAAAGAGGAGTTAAAAAGTAGTTAAGATTCATCAGGAATCGCAGTGTACCATAAGGTGGTGAATGCTGCCCTCTGGCTCAGGTTGGCAATGGCCACTCTTTGGAAAGGGTCTATTTTTAAAGTCTGGGGCGGGGGGACAGGCAAGGTTAGGGTTCAACAGCATTCCTTAATACTTCAATCTGTAATAGTTTAATGAAAAGTCTAAATGCTTAAAACAATATCATGTTAGAAAGAAATTTCCTCAAGGATTAAAGGTTGCAGTTATTTTAAAATTATGTTTTTCAAATATCTGCAACACAGAGAAGGAGCTATTTTCTTTCATGTGTCTTTATCTTGAGCTGTATAAGAGTCATGTCAGCATTAATCTTACGGGGCATAGAGGACAGTTTCTTTTACAAGGATATTTTTTTAATGACTCAAGAATGCATACAACTTATTTGAATGTATTACTTTACAGTTTTAGGCAAGATTTAATTCCAAAGGAAAGGCACAGTATTCTTCATCCATTTGTACAGTGGAGGAAAGCTTAGTCCATTTCACTGAAAGGTAGTGTGATTGAGATGTATATGTCTGCAACTTAAACACAGCAGTTTTAGAATTTGCTAAAGATTATGCTTACATTATTCTGCTGTAGATACACCATTGCTTTTTAAAAAACACACGTGAACAAGTTTTAAGAAATTGAACAAAATAATTTTATTGTGCTCGATCTCCTAGAAACTGGGGGCCACCTTTTTCCTTAAAACTTGCACCTTTGATTGTACTGCCTGCACCCTTTGCAGTAGTTGGAAATAAGGGCAAATTTCCCTTACTTTTCAAAGTGAGGGAGAAATAATTTCTGTTACAGAAGTTAAACGTTAGGCACTGCTCCATTGCCACCCTCCCCAGAAGAAGTCTGCCCCACTGGAAGCCCAGAGCCTACCTGCCTTCTGCCTTGCTGATCGCTTGCCTGGCATGTCGATTCCCAGCAAAGAACCATTAGACCTGGTGTCCTTCTGAGTGCAAGACTCAATTCTATTTTTCCTACCTCCTCCCACCTAAAATTCAGCATTGCTAGGGGGTGGTGGAGTACATACAGAAGAGATGGTTACAGGCCACACGTTCAATCCATATATATAGCAAGTCGGATTTCCTCCCCCTCACCCCCCGCAATTCTTTTATAACCTCACCTTATATTCAGACCAATACGGTACAACCATTCTGATATGGTAGCATTTTATATCCATCTTGCACTCATGTGAAGGACTGTGTAGGTTTTAGGACAATAGGAACTCCAGCCCCGTGACTAAGTCCTAAAGCTCATCTTTTTAGAATAGAAGCTGGAAGAAAGACTGGATGCCTGTCTCTCAAGAAGATAAAATGCAGTGTTCTGAATACATGGCAGTATTATTTCTCCTGGGACTGTTTCATTTTGGGTAAGAGAGCACTACTCTTTTCCATAGCTGAAGAGAAAATTTTGTTTGTCTTAAGGGACAAAGTTCAGAGCAGCTTTGGGAACAACCATCTCAGAATCAAACTGCAAATAGAAATGAGAAATTGATAGAGCTTTTTGTTCACTGATCGTACACACTGACATAACAGTAATTAAAAAAAAAAACTTTAGTATATTAAAAGAAAAAGGAAACCCAAAGCAAACATTCAAAGGAGGATTTGTAGAAGCTATGAATGCAATACATGGATTCAAAAGACCTAGTGGAATCAGGTAAGGAGAGCAAAATACTCTGGGAAACCACATCATGTGCTCTCGGCTGCACTTAACAGTGAAATTTACACTGAATGAGTCCTAAGAATTCCTTCCTATAAAAATGAGAAAAAAAAATCAAAGTAACTTTCAAATCTTCTAGCCTGAGTTTCATTTCTGAGAAAGGAAAATGTTACACTAATTCCATATCCCTGTAAGTAAGGAGATATAGAAAAGCTTTTAGCATGCAAGATATCTCCTTTCCTTATTTATTCAGCAGGGGATATTTAGCATCAAGTGGAAATTACTGCAAGTGAATCTGAGTTTTTCAACCATAGAAGTGGCTGTTTTGGAACACACCTGTTTTGAAAGAAGCCACATTATTAGAACTGATGAGGAGATAGAAAATCCTTCTTGCAGCAACACTGTGCTTTAGAAACTTGCTATTGCCCGGCTTTGAGCTCATAAAAAGCCTTTCAAGGATTTGCAAAAAACAAAATAGTATTAAAATCGTTGTTTTGAGACTCGCTGTAGTATGCTGGGTATGCTCTAATCTGACCAGAGTTTTCACACTGAATTTTGGCAGAACATAAAGCTGAACCTAGTTCATAAGTTTTCCCAGGCCAGGGCCATAGTCCAAGGAAAAGTCTCTATAGTTTGATAGAGATATTTGGGATTTTGAGATGGCGTGTTTCGGCTTACTTCGCATGTGACACAAGTCCCCATTTCAAGTTTTTCCCTCAGTGACGTAACAAAAAATTCAAGTGGGTGGTGCTGGCACGGAAGTACCACTGAGATTTTTGAGGTGCTGGAAAAATCACTATGTGCACGCAGCCTGATTGCGCCAAACTCATTAAAGGCGTCCTAGGGACTTTGAGGGCTATATACAGTAAGGTCTCTCCCCTATCTTCATGTTACAGTAGAAGACATCTTTCTCAAGCCACTCAAAACATGCAGTTCTGTCCTTCACTTTTCAGCCCTTCATAGATGTTTTCCTGCTGAAAACCACAGGCCTCCCCTTGTCCCCAGCATCCCCTTCTTGTTTGTCCTATGCAACAGCATCTATTCACTTATCCACATCTCCCCAGTTTCTGAGAAAATGCATCAATGGGAAAGAGGAGAGAGAGAAAGGCAAGGGACTTAGGGAGCTTGAGATAACACAAGGTCAGAGTTCTTGAGCATGACAGTGGAAGAGAAAAAAGATACAGAAGACCCTGTGCAAAGCATGTGTTTCTCATCCTGTCCCTTCCAGCCTTGGTGTTTCCCTGAACTTGTTTCTTTGTGGAGGTCCCAGCTGATTTTGATACAGCAATTTCCAGAAGCAGAAGCATGAAGACAATGAAGGAATTTTTACATTTCCCCCACTTTTATACTCCAGCTAGAGATTCTCTGATCTCCTAAGTACCTCAATAAAATTTTTACACAGTATATTGCTATCAAATCCTTATTTGTAGTAGATTTACATCATAAAGTAAGCAAAGGAATAACTAATTCTCAAGGAAGAGTGACAAAGTCCTGTTGTCGTGAGAGTTGGTAACTTTTCTCACTCCTCGTGTTACATATTTCACTGCTGACTTGACAATTTCAGAGCCTTGAGTGCACAAAAATCACGTAGCTGCAATTTTCCAAAGGATCTCAGTGGCAAGGACCTCAGCTTCTTCCAACCAATTTACCAGAAAAGATTCCAATATATTTTTCCATTTACTTGAACAAGGAGCTACGTTGCACAGCATACAATCTAAACCTCTAGCTTCCCTGATGAAAATCAGAGGACTTGTGCCGGTCACTGTTGACACAGAAGGTACAAAGTGAAAAAGATATGCTAAATAAAAAGTCTGCTTGGTTCTTGGTGATTTTGGAAACCGCAGTTATCTCTCATCACCTGTGAATCTTTTCATGAAGGCACTGGCAGCTCCTATGCTCAGAGTGAGAATATCTGCACAACTTAACTTACATCTCACATTTAATTTACATCAGAGCAGAACAAGCAACCACTAGAAAACTATCTAGCAAATGTAAGATATTTCACTGAAAGAAAGCAGAACTTCAAACATATTTCAGTAAGGATGCTCATGAGCTGTATAGGGGTAATTGGTTCACTTCCAACTTTCAAAAATAACTATTCTTCCGTTTGTTCTAAGTCACCTCCTCGTATTTTTTTCTACCTGACTTTGCAACAAGAACTTGAACACATCCCAAATTAAAAAAAAAAAGTAAATCAGACGGAAAAATAAAGTATACCTCCGCTAATGAGTATCACTAAAGGTACAATTACTATGAATTTTCCTATGCAAGCCTGCTTCCAACCTCATGAAATCCAAAAACCTGACATAAAAGCAGAGCTCTGAAACAGCTGGGTAGCTTGAATCTGATATGAACTTTATCTTTCAGAAAGATATGCTGCACATCTTATAGCTAAAGACAGAGCTTTAATTTTCAAACCATGGAGAAGAGAGGACACATAGGGAGAATTCCTCATTACTGAGTCAAGGGAAACTGGGAACATTTGCTTAGACTCCCAATAGGGGTAGGAAGACATGTTGAAAGTACTGAAAGTTGGAAGTTAATAATAGATATTGTAGTCCTTTTATGAGTTTTTATTTTCATAACATGCATACCCTAAGTAATAGAGTTCAGGCCTTTAAGTGAGGTTCAAGGGTATACTTTGAAATGGGAATAGTATGTGAGTAGCTGACATTTACACCAGCTAAATTAGAAGAAAGAAATTAAAATGAGTTTATATCTGAAGTGAAAAAAATTAAGCTAATCATGTAAATCTGAAGTTATTTATGCATCAATGTCTGGGTAGAAGAATGCAGTAAACGACAGCTTGCTCACAAAGATGGAACAACTGGGCTTGAAAGGAAACACCAAGGTCTGTAGCAGAAAGAGGAAAGAATGGAGAGACAGTCACCTGTTTGATGTGACATTATATCTGCAGTGGCCCAGGAACATCTGGCTGAAAATAAAGAACAAGCTCCTTTCAGCAAAATGCTAAAGGCTGACTGACAACGAACTGGGTTGAGGAAAAAAAGAGAAGAATCATAGAAAGTATAATAACATACATTAAGTGTAGTTTTCACACTCATAATATCCATCTTAACCATTATCTTTGGATCAGTATCTAATTAATACTTCTGGACCAGGTCTTATATGCTGGTAATAATACTTTTCATATCACTTTCATTTGAATTCTTCTTAATGTTGTCTTTGTCTGGGTTCTCTGCCTTAATCCAAATTAACTTTGCTTTTATGTAATGCCCCTGGCAGAGTTTTTGACTCATGGCAGAGAGTCACATTACACTAATCCATGGCAAATGTAGAAAACTGCTGAAAGGACACTGGCTCTATTTTTTTTTTTGTGGGGGGAAGGGGGATCATGTTGGACTGGGTTAATTTTCTACCAAGTCATCCTGCCAAGAACATATGATCTCTAAACCTGACATCAGGAAACCAGGGATGGGACTTTCTGGTGTCAGCTAGCAGTTACACTGAATTAGGTATAACGTGAAGCTGCACCGTGAGAAGGGAAAAGTCACTTCTGGGCATCTTAGGGAGCCGTGAAATGCCCTCCCAGCTTAAGAGAGAGGAATGAGGCTACAGGCCTGTCAGAAGAAAAGAATTTAAAGTGAGGTTGTGTCTGAGGGGAGGGCAAACTCAGTCAGTGTAGAGGCAGAGTTTGATCCACAGCTCTCTGAAGTCAAATGTTTTAGTTTACGTCAATGGCCTTTGATTAGGCCCAGAGAGAGCTGTAAGATCCAAGGGCTGCCAGGCTTGGTTACAGTCATCAATACTATAAATCCCTGAGAGAGTTTCCTTACTAAACTCTAGGCCTTTTTGCTGCAGGACGCTAACTAAGGGCATGATCCTGAGCAAACTTAGTCCCACCGGCTTCGAAGGCTGTAAATTCTTTTGGCCATCTTGCAGCACACAGATACTCTGGTTTGCTGTAGCTGCTTAATACTCTCACCCTTTCTAACACTTATAAGAGAGTTCCTGGCAAAATGAAGCTATTTCCACAGCCAGAACTGGGGCTTCCTCCGTGAGCGGGGTGAGTTAGGAAAGCCCCAGCCTGCTGTATGCTGGTCCTAGGGGTTCACCCATAGGTGCAGCTGGTGGCAGCAGGGGTTTGGCCGGGCTCCTTTCCCTGTGCAAAGGGGAAGCTGGACCCTGAGACCGTCTGAGGAGAAGCCTTCAGGCAGTCAGATGAGTCACTTTGCACCACTGAGCCCAGCAAGTGGCCCACTAACTTCAGGGTCTAAACCGGTTTGTTTCATTTTTGCAGCATCTTGTGAGAAACTGTCTGATTTCTTTAGTTACCAAGCCTTTCTGAACATGGACAAGCTCAGATGGAAATCTGTTCTCTCAGAAGACAGAAGCTATAACCCTTCCTGCTGTAAGGGCTGATCATAATGTTGCTGTATACTTGGGAAATCCTTATCTGCAGATTAACCTTGAAGCTCCCCCCCCCCTTGCTCCCTCAAAGCCTGACTTATATTACTTGTTTGTTTGGTTTGGTGGGGTTTTTTTATTTTTTTTTTATTTTTAAATAAATATAATAAAAAAATATTTGCAGGATGAACAGAAAATAAATCAACACTACCAGCAAACCAGCAACTTGATTGTTTCTCCCTGCTTCTGCAAAAAACCCATAAAAGCTCAATTGTCCTCTCAGGACTCCTTGGAAGTCTTAACAAAAGTCTCTAAAAAGAAACTAAATGAAAGACCAGGGAGTTAGCAGCAGGGCAGATCTATCATAGACAAATCAGACAAAACCTTCTTTCCTTCTGACCGTATCTGGGCTTAATTCTGATCTTACTCACACTGAGTAATAATTCACACCATAACTAGCCCCACTGGAGTTGCTAAAATCACTCAGAGTAAGCCATAAGCCTGTTTGACAAATATAAGTCTGATACACTAAGGCTAAAAATCCTAAGAGCTAATTCAAATATTATTTTTGTAATTACGTGGCCTCAAAAAGGGTTCTGTTCTGTGTTGTTGTTGAGACAGTTTGTTATCTTCCAAACAAAGACGGGAAGTTTGTGATTTTCTTTTTTTGTTTGGTTGGTTTTTCATCTTAATATAGAATCCAGCTAGAAAATTAATGTTTTGCCTACCCTAGAAAATGCAATGAATATACAAAGATATATGAAGAACTGGCACCTTTTTGACAGAGATATTAAAACACTAAAACCTGAGGCCAAGTCTACTGTACAAACTCCTGTCTGAAAAGTACATTAGTCAGCAATGTAATAGGACACGATTCCAGCCATTAACCCAGGCTGAGCACCTCATTTGGCATACCCAGTGATTAGCCTGATGCAAAGCCCTCACTTATTTACCTCGTTCTGATAGAGCTTCATTCACTCGTATTACGTGACAGTAACACTCCTGAGAGGGAGACGTGCTGTGCTGTGGCAGAATGGCATACTGTAGATTCTTTTTGTACCTTTGTAAGTTGATCTCTTCTGTGTGTCTTTCTCAGTGAGCTGTAGGAGGGTTTGTCCATGTTTCTAATCACATTAAAGGGGACACTGGAAAGTATCAAAAGACTACCAGCTATCAAGCAAATTCTCCTGTATTTCAGTCTAACAAAGCTAGACACCAGCACAAGTGGGAGCACTCCAAGAGCTAATCAGGATCCTGAGGAAGGTTATTCTCCTCTTGCTTAAAATACTGAATTTCTGCAAGCAAGTTCATCATGGAGACGTGAAGCCTGAGGAAGTCCCTGAGGTGCAAAGCTGCTCAATGAATGCCATTGCACAACATGCCTCAGTGGTCTTGCCAAACTCCTCCTCTAGCAGGAAGCCTGGCAACAGGGCACTCAACCAGTTGAGCAAAAACTACAAGCTTTGCACCATGCGAGTGATTTGCCAACCACCAGTAGCCTGCAGGCTGGATACTGTTACCTAGTTATTAATGAACGCTGCTGATTAACCTCTTGAAAGTATTTTGTCCACCACACCTACTGGTGGGAACCTGCAGTGGCAATGCTCAGGCGAGGTTGCTGACATAGAAGTGACGTTGGGGGTAGTGAACGGGCACCCCAAGTAGTGACAGTGACTTTAAGAGTTGGATACTAACCAGGACAGTTCTTCCAGAACCTTTGGGAAAGCAGTGTGTGTCTGTGTAAACTTTTTTTAAGCTTTAAAAAAGTTATTAGCATACAGACTTCACTAACCTCCACTATATCTCAGACTGCTGTGCTTAATTGAAAACAAATCACAATTTTGTTCAGAAGGCTCCCCATCACGCCCCTGGAGTAAATTTGGCAGAGACTGTAACGCCCTCCTCTACTGTTCGTATCCACATTTGAAGCTGAAAACTACTCAAAGTAATGCACTACTGAAACCTAGTAGATGGCATCTAAAGCATCAAAAATTATGTGCCAGGCTCCTAAGAATCATGACAGTACTTTAAAACTCTGGCAGAAAAAAACCTTTTGCATCCATATTTCTTTTCTTTTTTTTTTGTCTGTCTTGGTCATACCTCCTAAGCATCTTTGAGCTTACTTTTCTTTAGAAAATATCAAATAAACAAGAAGTCAAGACTCAGTGAAAGGGTCATGAAATAACATGAATCTTGGGGAAAGAACATCATAAAATTCTGAAATACTACAAAGTTTTCACTAAGATATTGAGAGTTGATGACTACAGTGAAAGCGCAGGGAATAAGCAAATACGGAAGAACTGCCTGAATCTTAATCATGGATAGGAAAAAAAAATCTGATAGAAGAGTATGGAAAGCACAAATACAGAAGAGAAAAAAAATTGCGTAAGAAGCATATTATAGAGAGGGAGAAACCCCAAAATTAAATTAAAAACCCAGCTTCAATTCTTCTATTACCACAAAAAGACTGCTTCTGCATACCTTCACTAGGGGATCTGAAAAACACTTTTAAAAATTGTTTTGTTTCCTCAATTTAATAAAGCTGTTACTTTTTAAGCTAAAAGCACTGTAAAAAAATAAAATAGAGATTTCTTGCCTAAATTGTCCTTTAGGCTGAGATTTCACACAACAGTTGAGTCAGTTTGACAGCTTGCTGCTGTTCGTTGGGGAAGCAGCCTCACTTCCCTGCTTTGTTCCCAGCCATGTGGTCTTACTTTTTCCCTTGTGCTGAAACCAGAACTTGTCTGACGCCCCACACTCTAAATTTAAAAAGAATATTATTTTTTTTTCTGCTGCAGATATTTTTGTTTGTTTTTAAAAAAAACACTGAGGAGAAGCAATAGTCCTATGAAGCCTCATCCTTAAAACATTCCTGGAACTATGGAGAAGACACATACTTGTGTTTTGTGCTTGTTCTGCTCATTCTACTGCTACTCATTTCATTTAATGAAATGTAAATATTAAATACAGTGCCATTCTCCTCATAAATGAATAAAAATGATGCAAAGACCCTATGCAAACTGCTAACAAAAGCAGGATGTGAGAACTAAAGCCGAGTTTCCCTCTGGCCTCAACACTACGGACTGACACTGTACTAGAGCACAGATCAAGGCAGGCTATCAGGCATCAGTTAGACTTAACACTAAGAACATAAAAATTACAACTAATTTGGCATATTTTGCCTTCATTTACACTCTTGCAACCTGGTTGACATTCACTGCTTCAGCTCCCCCTTCACAGCAGAATTTGAGTCTGTGTATACAGATTAGACAGACTTTCCCTGTTTTCATTACATTACTACCATTATTTAAATAAAGGATCAGTTTTTATTCTCTTCTGTTTCTGGGAGGGACAGATTTCTTTTTGAATGTTCTTATAACAGGATGGAAAAAATTGTGCTTGTGCTATAATCCACAGACCACAAAAGGATGTCCATTACTTCGCATTTGCCAAAGTTTTTCTTTGGGCAACATTATTGCCAGACCAAAAAAAAAAACCCCAGACATATTGCACAAAACAAAACTTGGTTTCCAATATTCAACCCTGATTCTTACACATAAGAGTAGTCTCATTACTCTGTGTGGTACAAAGAGGACATGGCAGGATTCAGGCTATTAAAACCAGAGATTATTCAAAAGTTAACACGTGTTTTTTATTTACAGAAACAGAACAAAAGGGACTCTAATTGAAACAGATCATTTAAATAAAAACAGCGTACTACTTATGCAGATAGTATATTTAAGTAGATACACACGTGCACACACACGCACACCCAGCCAGGGCTTCCAGTGTTTTCTGGCTCCTGGTATTATGCATAGGAACCTAGTGAGCCCAAACAGTCTGGTGCACATGCCAGGATTTTCCGGGTGTCCAGGCTCCCCAGTACAAGCCTGGGAGTCACTGGGCACCAGAGGAGCCTCAGCTGCCTCTCAGGGAATTTGTCTGTGTTTCATCAAATCCAGCATATTCCTGAGAAATATCTGAGTATATTTGATGAAGTGATATTTCCCTGATCATTTCCCTTATTGTTCCTTTTTAAGAGACAGCTGAAATTATTTAGATTGCTTGTTAAAAGAAACAAATACAGGAAATGAAACCGGGTGAAAATAATTTCTTAATTTTGAGGGTGCACTAAGGTGGAGCAATCCTTACCAAAGATAAATGAAAAGGTAAACACACTGATTTCAATCAAGAGCACTTTTCATAAGAATATTTCACTCACTAGTTGCTGCTGATGGCTCCCTGTTCCTTTTAGAGGTGTGCTACCCATTCTGGAATATACACAAGAGTTCAAGTGTTGCATAATTACACAAAACAGGGCCTGTACAAGAGTATCCTGTTTTGCTTCCTGTACACTCACTAGGGTGGCTCAGCTGAATCCTTGACAACATCTAGCTCCACGAAGAAAACATCGAGACTCCTTGCTGATAGCAGTTTTTTACCTAGAGCTTCTCAGCAGTTGGGCTGTTTAGCCCCAAAGTGTAAGCAGACAATCACCCTATTGTTTACTTTCTAGTCAGAAGGAGCATTACTGCTTTTCTTCACTGTCCATGGCCTCTGTAATCCTAGCAGTCATGTTCACTCAGCAGTAAGTCTAAATATGTGCTTCCCAAAGGAGTTTCAAATCCATGACATAGATTAGCATCACTGTGGTTTGATGCTATCTGTGACAGATTCCACAGTAATTAACATTTTAAACCATGGTCAGTACGGAAATTATTTGATGAGGACTCACTCTCCGCATCCCCCAAATCGTGAGAAATTAACAAATTTGAAGGGCATTATTATTATTATTATAAAGTGAATAGGCTATGGAGGACAATGTATCTTTCAAAAACCCTGTCAGCACTGCTTCATCTCATTACATATCACTATATCTTAAAAAAAGGAGTGATTCAATTGTGTGATGGTGAATCATGAAACCTCACAAACATTCAAGGAACACACATGCCACTACAAATTAACCATTAGCACTGCATGGTATTCATCCTTTCTGTCACACACTGTGGGAAGCACGCCTTATTAGCATGGAAGCACGGAGCAATAGTATCTCAGTGTACTTAACATTCGCTTACCTTGGAAAAAAGAGCACACAATTGCAGTCTTAAACAAAAAACTCAATCCCCAAAATGCTGCAGCTCTATTCATTTCCACATTTAATCCTAGGATTTAAAAATTACAAAATTGAATCCTAAAGCCTTTTCTTTCCCCTCTTCCAGTTCACTGTTTTTTACAATGAAATGTAGTTTTTGCATTTTTAATCAGCCTTAATCATAAACAAGGCAGGCATCACAATTGTGGCTATTTCAGGGTCCCCTCTCACACACTTCTTCTTTGGTTTTGAATTTCAATAGTACCCTCAACTGGGGGTCTTCCTGGATTCCAGATGTCGAATTATATGGTCTGTCCTATTCTTCTCATAGTAGCAATCCAGTTCCCTGCTAAGTTTCACAGGAATCTCAATAGCTATTCTGAAATCACCCATTCCTTCCTGAATTGTACCACAACTGAACTTCATTTTGTCATCTTGATTATTAAGAAATGGTTCTCCTTGACTTAAAAGTTTCATAGAAATATCTGCTCTCTGTTTCTATTTTCTCTCTTAATAATATGAAGCACCCTGTGCAAATCCTTAAAAAAATTAGAAAATCTACATTTAGCATCAGCGTTTCTGTTTGAGGTCCTGTGCGGTCTATGGAAACTGGAGAAAGGGGCCCACTTCCCATACCTATCCTACTTACATGCTGTTTTATGTAAGAATCAAGAGTACATTTTGCAACCACTTTGCCATGTTAAAAAAAGGAGAAACATAAAAGTGGCTTTCAGGGGGAGGGTAGACTTGTGTTTTGTTTCACTAGCTTCTTTCAGAGTAAACTTGTAAAATAAAAAGATATAAACGCCAAACAATTTTGTAAAAGCTAATGTAGCAGTAAACCAGAGACTCCCACTGACCTAAGCAGAGAACTGGTGTTTTAAACTTGTAGTGCTTTAACCTACATTTCATACACATGTGCATTTGAAATTTCATTTTTTCCTAAGTGTAACCAAACACTATGGAATCACACACATCTCAGAAATTACTCCTGCCCACTCCTAGTTCAAATAGCAACAGAGGCTTGCTGGCAGATAAGGTTAACATTGTGCAAGGTATTTGAACTAGCAGAGAAGTTCAGATATGCAACTCAATGCATCACGAAGGCAAGTCATGGCCTTTGGCACCCCTGCTCATACTATTATTAATTATGCATTTCCTCATCTTATTAGTGTTTGAATGGATGTAAAAAACAAACAATGCTGCCCTAAAGGATGTTACAGCCATACTACAGCCTGACATCTTTCTGGGATTGGTAACAGAGAAACCAGTCCCACAAGTGACCTTTGGCTTGTACGTCCTGAAGACAATTTTGGTTTTTGATAGATTACATGGACAACTGTTATCTGGCTTTGGGAGGGATCATTTCTTCAGAGATATTGAGGACCCTGTTGAGCTACATAGCAGCAGTCATAACCTCCCTTGCTCTTACAAAAAAAAAAAAAAAAAATTAAAAAAATAATCTGTTGAGACTCAACCACATCAGCAAGCCATTGAGGTATTGATTAGCCTCAGCTTACCTGCAGATTCAGGCACATCTCGCTGTTCATTACACTATGATTGTCATTTCACGATTGGCTTTTAAATCATAAAAACCTAAACCCCCTATACTTATAATAGCTGAATTACTATCATCATAGATAAGTTAGGAGCTGAAGTTTATCTAAAGTCATATAAATTTGCCTGTAAATTTGTAGACTCATAAAATTATCTGAATTTGTACAAAAGTCTCACCTGCTAACTTTAGATCTGTTCATAGGTGACATAGCTTTAAGCAATTCTATTTCTCAAGCAGTATGCTTTATTAGCATTATCAGAAGGATGAACTAAACTACCATTGTTCATGCTGTACCAGTTTAGAGCAACATCTGCTGGATAACCTAGAGCTAGAATAACAGGGACCCTGACATACTGAAGTGACAGAACAATATGAGACACAGCTATGGGAAGGCAAGGGTTAGATAAGAGGATAAGAGAAGGCTTTCACATCAAAGGCTTTGCTTCACAATGACACCTACCCTTCGCTACTGCCTGTGCCATTGATTTCATGACTTGTCCAGGTTGCTAGTTCATCTAGAAGGCTCTCCAGCTTATGAGAGGTTGTATCAGAAGCAATAAACTCAGATGGCAGTTTTGTATGCCTTGGGGGAGAACGTAGAACCATACACTAGGGAAAATGACAGAAAAACTAGAATGATTTTATTCTATTCCACAGTCATTTAATGTTTTAGCTGGCATTAAGTTTAAGTGCACCTTATAGTGTTAGCACCTCAATTTTGATGGCCAAAAGTTCCCCCCCTCCTTAAGAGAAAGAACATTTAAAACCCCCACATTCACATTAGTAACTCAATAACAAGAATTTTTGCTTTGATAGTCTTGTTGACACACAATAGTTGAGGCAGTTTTATTATTTTTTTTTTTATTGTGGCAGGAGTATCTTTAGGGCAAAGTCTCTGAGAAACACTATTAAATACTTAGCCTGGACAAAACCTTCCTGCAGAGGTATTTTCAATTGCTTTTCAGCTGCACTGTGGTTTATTGTTTGCTCTAAATCAGGCCAGAGTCTAAGCTACATATCATGGTGTCTGTTAAAAAAATCATTATGGTGCAATTAAGAACAACGTTAAAGGTGGAATTCCTCCCTCCCCTCTCTCTATAACTGTTGTATGCTTCCTCTGTGCCTTTCATGATTATCTGCACCAGCTCTAGTCAGGAGATACAGCTGTCATGAAACACTCAACAGATGGCAGTGGCTGAGTGATGCTTCATCCATTTTTGGATGCTCTACTGACATTTGAGCTCATGCCTTCTATAAATGCTGTCATGCCCCTGACTCCTTTTAGCCAACACAAGCCTACAACGTGCAGTGACAATATTCATCTTTCCAAAGGAATAGAGATAAATTGAACTGCCCTTATGAAAAGCAATATAAAATACTTAAATTTAGTGTCCTTTAAAACTTTTAACCATTATAGATAGATATGGCTAGAAAATAGATAGACTGATAAATTGGTAGATGGATCTCCTTTCTTACTGCTGTTTCATCCTTAAGCTATTTTATTCTTATAAGGCTCTTCAGAGATTGATTTAGCTTACAAAGAACAGCAATTTCTCTCCAGTTTTAGGAAACTGCTAGGAACCAGAGTGCTTTGAAAAGAAATTGATTAGCACAACTTCCTTAAAAAGAAAGGAAAACAGCTAAAAGATACACAGTATCTTTGAGCTTTTCAGGTAGTAAAGGCTGCTTAGTGTTTTATCTTAAATTAAGTTTTTAAAACTTACTCTTATTGCATTTTTGATACAGTTGGAGTCAAATTGGAAGCAGCAGCAGCTTGTGGAATGGAAGACATAAGACTGCCTTTGTGTTTGTTTTAAAAAAGCTTTATAATAGTACCATCTGACATAATTTGGTATGGAGAGACTGTGACAATCCCTGCATGCGTCCCACATAGAGGACTACATTTTGCACTTCCCAAGGTTCAATCCTAGTCACTGTGGTTCCTGATATAAAAACAAACAAGAGATAAGAGATGGAGAGAGAAGAGGTGGGTAAATTCATGTAGTTAATCATAGGGATTAAGAAAGACTTCTTGGGAATGGCAGGTACTGGTATTTTGTCCTGACCTAGGAGTGGCGGCTACATTTTTCTCATACTGTTTCCAGCACAAATCATTCTAAATACAGGATGTTCAGAGACTATCACTACAAACATAGGTGATGTGTTTAATTGCACAAGCACTTGATGATGCCCTTTATTATAAGGCCTATCTTTTTAATGTTGTTAAGAATGATGTGATTTGCCGGTTAATTTATACCCTAATAGTAATGAAAGCAAATGTAAGGGCTACATTGCTTTGTCAACAGTCCCTGCTGAACAGCCAGGATATATTTAACCAAGTATTTAGGTAAGCAAGACACACCTTCTCGTGTGATGAAAGGGAAGCCAAAGATAGGAAGTATGATCTAATTCTTCAAGCCTAAACTTAGATTTAGCACTGGAAGTAATAGCAGAATGATGCCATGACAGCGTGAGGGTACACTCAGAAACAGGACTTAATTTTGCAGCTCAGCAGTAGATTGTGTCCTGTGTGAAATTATGCAAGTTAAGATCTCTCAAATAATCGTGATAGAAACTAACTTTTACAAACACAACTTATTTACTAGCACGAGTCATGTTTGGCTACTACAGAATACAACTGATGTAACGGCTTACAGATGCTGAATTAGTCAAAGGACCTCCAGTTTGCTGTCTTTTCACTGTCAGGTTTAAGGGCAATGACTGGAGATAGGTTGAATTCAGCCGCTTTTCATACTGTATTCCTTTCTGTTGTCCTTCAGCTGTTAAGGGAAAGGAGCACTCAGTCTATATCTGAGCCTATAATTAATCAATAGGATCACAGCCTTTTATTTTCAACACACAAAACCTGCATGGTTTGCATGTACGAAAGCTTCATTTACTGAACTTTAATTCCCAGATTGCACCTCTAGAGACAGCAAGCTACAAAGAGAATCTAATGCCAACATCTTAACTTAGCAGTGCCTACTTTTTAATTTATTCTTAGGCCGCACAGTCAGACAACATCCTTGCTAGATCAGGACATTCAGATGTGGCCAACTAATCTGCGCTAATCAGTTAAGAAGCCTTTGGACCTCAGAAAGCAATGGGAACATACATGGTTCAGGCTGAGCACAATCACATATATAACTGTATGTCTGAGCATTAGAAATGAAAGAGATGCTAATGCTGTATACCAGAGGGTTAATCTTCTTTCTCACTGCTTAGAAGTCCTCTGTATCCTATTTTCACTATGCACCCGTGCCAAGAGTGCAGACAGCGAATCCCATAATTTCTGCCTTAAAGACAGCGCTCTTCTCTGATGCCTCAGCAAGTATCAGAGAATATGTCATATGTGCATTTATCATTGGTTCATGTCCCCTTAAATACTTTCACTTTATTTAAATAGTATTTACTTCATGTTCCAGAAAAGTATGTTCTTTAGCTGTAGCCACATCATTCATTATTTCTGCTGTTTTGTGCCATTGCATTTATTATCTAATCTATGAAGAGAGCGAAATAGAAAAGTATAGTTCTTTGTAGCACTGGCCTTTGCATTTAGAGGCTCTTTTGTACTAGCTTCAGAACACTGTATCTTACATCAAGAAAGAGGCGAAATATATGCAAGAATCTGTAAAAAGATTCTGAACTCTTCTTCTGTAACTTGTAAACTTAAGCTGTGGAGAAGACTGCGGTGCATCTGTGTATCTGTAAGTCTGGATAGCATTACTGTTTCATGCAGCATTTCCCATCCCATATGTTTAGCCCACACGGTTCCATGGAGCTATGTTAATGAGTAGAACATTACCAGTGGTTATAGTTGTATTCTGAGATAAAAACCCAAGAACCACCTGTTATGTACTTCATATAAACAACAGCATACCACTGAAAGTTTTCATACAAATTCTTGCTATAAGTCACCTCATAAGACAACAACTTTCCTTGTAAAAAAGGGTAAGTGTAATCCCTTTCTTTCATATGTACATGACTTCTCCTTATTTCAGCATCATTAACTTAAGGAGTGGGCATTTCTGTGTTTTTCTTGGCTTTTGGTATAGGATGAGGTTATAGAAGTTTGAGCTGTGAGCTGTCTGGTAATGGTTACTTCTTTTTTTCTGTCATTCTCGAGCATACGACCATGCAAAATGATAAAGGACTGACAGCATAAACACTGGGAAAAGCAGTAACAAACACCCTGCAAACACACAAAACAGCAAAGCAGAGCAAAAATTCATGCTGCAAAGATTCACAAACCACAGCTGATCTGTTTGAGCACTGTGAGACTACACACAATAGAGAGCTTTCCAGTACTAATCTGTTCTGACATTTTATAGAAACTAATTCTTGCAGACAAATAAAGGTCTAGTTTGGAACAATTTTATTCAGGCCATCAGCATCCTTCCTGATTTGATCTAATTTTCAAATAGCATATGTTTTTCTGTTTGTGGTCTTCGCATTCTGCATAAAAGCAAGATAAAAACTAGCAAATGCATCATTCACAAGAAAGCTATCGAGTAGGTACAATTTAAACAGATTTTAAGGTAATACCATCATATAACAGGGAGAAAGTTAAATAAGAACAGAATGAGCAATTACTATGTATTTGATATATATGCGTGTGTCTATTCACACATATGCAGACACATTGGGAATTTTAACAAATTTTATCAGTTCTTCAGCTGCATATACGCTAATCATCAGTCACTGGCTTAAATCCTAAAAAAAAATGCTGTTTGAGGATTGGGGGTTTTTGTGTGTGTGTGTGTGTGCGCGTCTTGAGTACTGGCCCTTCTGTCAGTGTTTCACTGCATTATTTTAAAGAGCAGCTCCTTGCATGTGAGGAGATGTGCTGGTGATTTAGGTAGGCCAACACACCACAGTACTTTTGCTCAGCTGATATTTAATGATTTACCATTTAATGCAGTTCATCTTTCATAACCCCAGGTTCAAACAGAAGCAGCTGCTATTAGGGATGCAACGGTATTGAACTTCCAACCAAAGGCATAGGAGAGCTTCTTTTATAGCTCTAGCTACTGGACCCATCTGGCTCCTCACTTAAGTACTGCAAATGAAGGAGAGAAACACTTTGCTTCCCATCAGTGAGGTCCTGAACAGAATGTGTAATTATTCAGAATAAAGGCTTTCCAGTCAAAAGTAGCTGCATTAACAACACGTTCCCAAACTTTGGTGGATGAAAATAATTTAATCCATCTTACTATCTAAAGAACACTCTGATGATATCAGAAGCGTATGAAAAGAAGAATCATACTTATTTTTAATACCAACATCCCCAAGTCTGATACTGAGAAAACTGGGTCAGTGTTTCTAAAACAGTTTCTTCTGAATACCAAAGATTATTTTTTTAATTTGTCTTCGTTTTGAAACAAGAAGGGGAGAGAGGAAAGGGAAAGTTTGTAGGTTTGTAGAACACAGCAGAAGCTGAAATATGGTCTTTCTAGCAGGAGACTTGCATTATTGAGGTAGGAGGGTTGCTGTTCCCCAATACCCCAGCTCCGAGTGCTTTAACTAAAGTAGTATTCCGCTCCTCCAGCAACTTAAATGAAATGCAGGCCTTGAAAGGTGCTTTCAATTTTTCTTTCCATTACTTTGAAGCAGAAAGCCTGCAAGTGCTAGAAATGTTATCAAACAGGTTGCTTTAAAAGGACCTTTTGAATAAAAAAATAATTTCCTAATACAATACTCTTCTATTTTCATTTTTGTTCTTGTGGAGATCTGACAGAAAGTAGATTATGGAAGAACTACATTTACCTCCTATTCCTACCAACACCTGAAAATTAATATTTGCAAGAAAAGAAGTGGATTACGGACTTTCATTACAATTACAGGGCTACAGAACAACAACTGTTGTCCAGTTATGATTATAGCTAATCCTTTCTTTGCTCACAGTGGACCAAAGAAATTTTCATGTATTAACTGTAAAAGTAAGTGTTGCCTGTTATCAGTAACTTGTAAAGTAGAGGTATCCAAGCATGATGCAATTTAAAAATACAGGAATCTATGTCAAGACTTACATGCAGCTTCACTACTTTTTGGTTTCCCTCCACATATAAAAATATTAACTCAATTTATAATTGTTACAGGATTCAGTCTCAATATGGACTATAATATTGCTGATGCTATTTTTTACTATTAAAAGCTCTTCAGAGCATACGACAACAAGTACTGCTAGAATTTAAGTCTAAATGCCAAAATCAATTCTGGATGGGTTCTCCAGCACTTGTTCTACCCAATATAATTATTGTTCTAGCACACTGGGAGAAGTGAAGCCAATTCACCTCCCTTTTCAATTATTTGTCAGATTTCAGTCTTTTTTTCCCCCCCAAGAATACTACATCTAGATTGTGGCATTTGACTGAAAGATATAAAAATTTATGAGACACATGGAAAGAGTCTAGCTAAATCTAAAGTTCTATGCTGAGCTAGCAGAAATTCTTTTTTTCATCTAGAGAGATTCTCAAAAACACCGCTTTACTTCCAAGTGTTGATTTCCCTTAAAAGCTAAACAGTATAACCACATATAACCACTTGCCAAGCTTTATCAATTTTATATTTCCCGAATCAGGTTATGTTAAACTTGGCCACTTTCCTTGTATTTTGTAAGCCTCTCCTTGTCCTGTTTTCCCCTTAAATTTCATCCTTTAAACACACATACATATGAACAATTGGGGGCCAGAAGTTTATGCTATGTTTGTAGGAATCCCTGGGATGTTTGACTGTTTTCTTTCAAAGAGACAATACTTAATAAATCTTCCACTTAATGACACTTAGGAAATAGCATTAAGCAGGAAAAGGCCAGGAACTATGTTTATAAAGAGGTTCCATCCAGTATCCTCCATGTTTTTTTTCCTGTGGTAACTTCCAAAACTCAGTACTTGAATTAATTTTTGGTGTGAATAGCAGCTTCAACTGGATAGTTGTGGTGCAAGAAGCACTTATACTTGCCAGTGTTTGTAAACAAAGACTGCAGAAGAAAGCAGACCTTCTCCTTCCTGCTGTTTCTTGGCATCCCTAAGAGTCTTATACAGCCAATTCTTCTAAGAAAATGGGCTAAAGAACAGTTTACGTTCTGTTTTAGTTATTCTTGCTCAAAACTTCAAAACCTAGCTCTTGGAGCACCTCAAGTCTGGAGGCATTTGCAGGAGGCGAGGCAGCACAAGTCCAGAGATGCCAGAAGAGTTTGTTGGGTTTTTTTAAGCATGGCAATCAAGTGCCGAGAGCCCACACAGGCAATTGGGATGTTTCAGGTTTCTAGTTGAGGCAATCCATGAAGTTTCTTCCAAAGGAACTGAAGCACTCTGAATCCTAAGGATTTCTAATTTTCTTTGTGGAGAAGGACTCTGAGTTCTGAATCCCCAAATCCTTCTGATCAACAAAATAACTTCTCAGTACACACCCAACACTTTTGTCCAGGGGTTTGTGATCTTTGGTTGCTTTGGTGGCTGCTTAGCTTACAGGAATTTTGGTATCTTCCAGGTTTTGCTAGCCATCGTTAAGTGTATTTAAGTAATATTTTCAAAGGATGTTCAAAGTAGGTACTTCCCAGCTGCACAGAACTAGCAGATTTATCTGTAAGAAGGTAGTTGAAAGGGGAATAACATTTGCCCTGATTATAAGTCACAAAAACAACTCAGGGCCGAGTACCAGTTATGACCTCTCCACAGAGAGATACTAGTTTGTACCTCTGGCAGGAACTCAAGCAAGAGAACTTAGTATCTGATACATAGGAGTGAAAAAGCTGAAACTATGGGATAAGAACAGGAAAAAAAAGTGCTACAGGGATAGAAATAGTTTTGCTTTTAAGGGTCTAGCCATTGAATTCTGGAAGATGCATCAAGGTTGCAAATGCTACCTGAAAAATAGTACCTAGGACCTGGATTACCTGTTGCAAACTAAGACATAAGTATGGCCCTGTCATATGTATGTGTCAGCTGTAAGAGAGCATCTAAGCATTAAGTCACCTGATTCAACACACATACCAGCTGCTATCCTGCGACCAGGATTACATATGCCACTTATCAGGATCTCCTCCTATGCACATTTTATTCACATAAGTGTGCATTCATTTTTGTGATAGCGTCAGATTCTACAGAAGGTGGGGGAAAGGAGAGAGAACACGCCACAGGCACATAGGCTATCAGCCTGGCAGAATAACTAATCCTGCCTACAATTTTTCCCCTTTCTTTCCTGTGAACCTTTGGACAAAGAAGCAGACCAGGAGGATCTGGCAGGCCAGGCAGTCTACAGTGCATAGGCCTGTAGACTATCTGTGACAGAGCAGCTTATCTCTTAGCATGCTCAAATTCTTCTTCAGACACCTCCTCATTTGCTAATGTATTTGCTGTGTTGATTAAATAGTGTTGTAGCTATAACAGAGACACTGTCACACTCCACAACCATGCTACACTGACACCCGTGTGTGGGCAGGCAAAAATGAGTCATTCTTTACTGCATACTTAAGTCTGCGTCACTTTTCACTAATATCAGAGCATTTCTTGAACCTTTCAATACTCTTGTGCTACATTATATTTTTGACTAATAGACTTGGACAATATTAAAACTGATATAATTTTTCTGCCTCTGAAGTTCTTAGGTTCTATTCCTAAGAACTGTTCCTCTGACCTTAGCAACATTCATGACATTTCCCTACCAAATACTAATTAATTCACAAACTATGCTATTATTCTTTCCTCAAGAAAGAAAAATTAAATTACCAGCCTACCATACATCCTTGCAAAGCCTTTCTAGAGACTTCACCAAGTCAAACTCTTAATCCTTCAGCCTGATTTCAAAAAACATCAGTTTTCATGTGATGTAGTGTGTGATTTAGTAAGATTCTTACGTGATACAGTTTTGATTTTTGTAAAACAGCCTCAGAAAATGCCCTAACATGATAATGCAAGCACATTAGTAAATATACGTAGCATGGTGTTATGAAGAATTATGTATATTACAGGTTTTTTTCTTAAACATCGAATCACATTACAATCCTCATCTTGTCCACTGCTTCACTACTTGTTCCGTTGTTTTTCTACAATTAAATATTAGATATAAGTTGTCATAACTGCTAGATAACTTGACAAGTAGCACACTTTTCTGTTTTCTAAGAGAAAAAACGAGTCCTAAATTATCCTGCGTGCTAGGTTTCTGCAAAGTTTTTTTATTAAAAACAGAATTTTATTGAGTTTATAGATTTCCTCAAGAAAAGACACATAAAAGGATGCTTAACATCTTAACATTTGCATTTACCCTCCTTCCTCCCAATAAATTTACTCTCCCAAGTATTAACTACTGTAAGTTTCTGGTACCTCTCAAGAAAGAAATTACAGTAAGATTTCTTGGGAGTAAAAGGGGAAGTAGTTGCACTAAGTTTTTTGGCAATGCCATCTCTTAAGATTTGTTATTTGGATCTTCACTCTAAAATAAAACATTGCCTATGGTAAAAATAATCTGGGATCTAAGTTTCCATAAAGGTTCTCGGTTCTGCTGTTATCCCTTCCAAATATTAGAATCAACCAGTGACCTCAGTAAGAAATCTACAGATATTGGAAGAGAAGGTTATCATAATTAAAAATTGACTGTGGGAAAAGAAAAAGGTTTGTCCTTATTTCCACTTATGCAAAGGGTTTACAGGCTGAACAGAAGTCATACTTGTCTGTTATCAGATTGTTTCTAAGGAAGAAGCTAGAAATATTTGTTTGGCAACCACTTATTTTGTAATGAGGTCAGCATGTTCATTTCATTTGTTTTTCTCCAAGTAATACTTAGTCCCACACCTTCAACTAAGGGACAAAGACTATTACTGTACTGTATTAGCAAGAAGCTTATAAAAATACAGAACAGAGGTTGCTCAACAACATAATACAATGGACAAAGGCATTTGACAATGTTGAAAGCGAAAAGGTTTATAGATAATGTTAAGTATTTGATTACACAAAAGAAATACTCTGTAAATATATGTAAATTACTTGGCATAGCTGTATTTGGAATCGTTTCTATTTAATCTGCCATTTCTCATATGCTACTGACAGCAGATAATAGCTAGTATTGTTTCACTATACTTAAGACCACAGTACTTTGGGAAAGCTTTGGTTTGTGAGTCTGCCTTTGTTTCATATCTACAAATTCCCGTTACCAAGAAGTAAGGGTGGTGTTCTTCCTCAGTGCTGGATGGACAATAACTTGCTTACCACGTGTATTCTGACTGAGGAATGTCATCTGTGCAGAGTAAATTGAATCCAACAATTTTCATCTCTAGCTGGCGAAGTGCTACCTTGGAGATACTGCCGTGTGATAAATGCATTATTGGTCAGTAGTGACTGGATAAAAGCAATATTGTCAGGCAGGTTTTCAGATGTAATATGAATGGGAGAATGGGGAAACCAAAACCGACTCAAAAGACTTTTTCCTTTCCTTGAACATCAGGTGTCAACCTCAATATGATGATAATAGGAACTACTTTCTGTTTGTGATTGAATAACAGTGATAGCTCTTCCTTTATTTAGGGTCCTTTCATCTTTTTCAGATCAAGTGATTTACAGGCTTTAGATGAAGATTACTCCCTCACATCCACCTACCACTGACACGCAGTCAGCCTCTGGGATGCCAGTGAAGAGTGCCAGCAGTGCCACATAGGAGATTCCAAAAGGGGAAGTAAAAAAGAATTAATCCAGCTGAAACTACAGGGGAACAGCAGAAAGAACAACATAATGACCCAAAATGGAACTTGGCCAAGATACCAGGCTTAACAATCATGCAAGGAGCTGAGCAACAGTTACTGTTTAGTTTCGTGTCTCATCAGCCACGGTAAACCCAGCCAAAACATCACTGCTGAGCCCTATGCTGATGAACTGTTTTAGTACTCCTCTTGCTTCTGTAAGTGGTAAGAGGTGTCATCTATTAATTTGCCAAGTCCCGACTGCAACACCCAAGTCTCTATTGTTCTTCTTTCCAAGCCACACACAACCCAGTTTACTTAATAGAGTATGACAAAGTTGCAAAGCAGTATGGCTAAAGAGACAGGCATTCGAGAGGATAATGATCTGTCAGCAGGGCAGTGGCAAAAGGAATTTACATGAAGATTAATCAATGTTTACAGCTCTTTACATTTATGAGAACAAAGCACTGTTCCTACCCACCACAAATTCTATGATTTTGAATAAAAATAGAAAAAAAAAGAGTATCACTTTTTAACTGAGGGATGGGAATATTGTTCTGCATACTCCGCAAGCCCCAGTTTTAGTAGGTATAAATCCATAGCTGTTCTTTACTGTGGGACCAACATTTAGTAGACACTGGATACATCACTTTTACACACTGCTTGAACGTACTTGCATATTATGGTAAAGGTACCTGAGTAAAAAAAGCCACAAACCCCAGGGAAACACACTTTCAACTTGCCTCCATGAGCTACCACAGCTGTCATGATTCATGGTGATTTGAGAATTAAATAATCTTTTCTTTCATAGTTTCTGTAATTCAAGAAAGGAAGCAAGTGTGTCTTTTTAGAATGCAGCAATTAGAGGTGATATGACAGAACACACAGTAAGATCTGTACAAAGTAAGTTTTGAGTAACTTCTTAATAACCTGAAAACTGGAACATGAGGTTTTTTTTTAAAAATAATCAGCATATTGATTTCTACATCATATTTACAAGAGCTAGTGCTGTGAAGTATGAATTATATCTTCCTACGCCAGTATAAGCCCTGAGCCCCAATGGGATCCATCCTAATGAGAACAAGTGGGTCACCACTGCTAGCTTCATTCAGTCATTTCCCAATAAGGATGATAGGTTTGTACTCCGCGTCTGCCTAATGGGAGTAGCACTCACACCTGCCTCACTCTTTCCTGGTCACAGCACCCAGGTAGGTGGCACTGCAGACACAAGAGCTCTCTTTCTGCAGTCATCCTTCCCTCCTCCTACCATGACTGAGGCTCTGCCTCTGGGGCCCTGCACCACATACCAACCTTAGGGTGGAGCAAATTCAGAATAACTCAATTACAGATGATAAAGTTACTCTAGATCTGCCCAACTTCATTAAGACAGGAATCCCTCTTAGGACAAGCCAGCATGAAATGGGACCGATTTGGCATGGGCTTAATAGGCAGATTTATGAGTTGGCAATTTCTGTTTTCTCCTCTGCCTCGTGGGGTTTGCAGTGCCTGGTTAGGAAGGTGGTTTCCCTGTGCCTCTGGGGAATGCTGCTCGCCTTCGAGCCTCACCCGGCTGCTTCTCAGAGGAGCAGCCCCTTTACCCGCCCTTCCCTGCGATAAACTCCTCTGCAAATGTGGAGTCAGGGCAAAACAATGGCAAGTGACAGTGACTAAACTGTATAAACATGTTGACAACTGATTAAGCAAAAATAAAACAAGACTCAAATAGCTCTTCCGCATAATTCCCGATTTGCATAACCAAAACGGTGGCAAGACTCCAGCCACTGTTCATTTCCTGCAGCAGTCAGAATAATTCAGTTTGGAGCGCTGCTTTGCCAGTGGGAATTTCAAAACTCTGCGGGGCACAGGAGAGCCTCAGCAGCCACTCGGGCTCGCAGCTGGCCACCGAGGCAGCAAAGCCTCCTGCCATGGTCACAGAGGGGCAGCAGGGTTTTGTTGAAGCTGCTCCTCAGCAGACTCACAGGAGCACACACAGGCAAAAGGCCACAACAACAGGCAGTGAAGACACCACATATTATGGACCTGAACAGGAGACAAACTGCAGTGCACCAACCGCGGTCAGCACTGCATCTATGAAATTGCCTCAGCTAAAGGAAGAAGGTGTAATAAAGCAAAAACGGATGTCTCTTGCTAGACAAAACTCAGTGAACCACTAACCTTGAGCAGAGAGGTTATTGAGATTATTTAATACTATACTGTGGTCTCTAAAGCATCTCTAAATTTTAAGCAATAATTGCCAGCTCTGTTCTGACAAAAAACAAACAAACCTGGAGAGTGTTTATTCATTTTGCCTCCACTATGCACTGGTCTGGGCTATGCTTCTCTGCAGTCTTCAGCATCTCCCACTTGTTAGTGAAATCTTACCCACAAGTGCAGGGAGCTTTGCTTTAGTAAGGGTTTGGCTCTTGCAAAACTGACAAAGTTTGGGTGATTTTTTTTTTTAATTACAATTTCCAAATAATCCGATATAGAAATTAATGTTTCTTTAACAATAACAAACCAGTGCCAACAGGGCAAATATTGTGGCATTACCACAGTTGGAAGAAATTCTTGTTGCAAAGCCAGGAGTGTTGCAGGCTGCTTACAAAGCTATCTGGTTGCATCTATGCAAAGGTTAGTCTAATGCTTGTTTGAAAGCAGAATTTTAACTCTGTTTATATATGTCGAAATAAGGCCAGCTGAAATATGACCATTTTTCAGGGGATGCAGATACATACACTGTTTGGCCGCTCTCCTTTAAAGCTGCTTGAAACTGTTGAGGAAACTGAGTTTAATAGAAACCTATTGTTAGATTGGCGATCCCATTTCCTATACAGTAGTTGGAAAACATCCCTGCTGATACAGTAGAACATTTCAGCTCCACAAAATAAGTCTAGAACAGGCCAGTTCCCACTATTTTGACTACGGCCACTACAGCAGAAGAGTTTTTCAAAGTTGTGACGACATAACCAATCTTAGCTGTAGCCTGTTCTCATTAATCTAGTTCTCCTGGACAATAAATAAAGGATTTTAAAATCCTTTGTGTTCAGAGTGGACCTTGCTTTTGTGCAGACTCTCAAGATCTCTTGTACGTGAAGAAAAGGGAGCTAGGTTGAGTTTTCTTCTTCAGACAATCTGTAGTAGTATTCCTCCTCTTTTAGTTTTCTGAGAGCTGAGATGAAAGAGTCTTGAAAATAGATTGCACCCTCCCCACACCTACTGAACTGAAGCCAGATACTGTAACAAAGCTAAAAATAGTATTGGATTATCTGCTCCCAATCTGTACAGGCTGCTTTGCTTTCAGGTTTTTGCATTTTTAGGATTTCTGCTAAAGTTTAGGATCAGGTCAGTTGTATTCAAAGTGTTAGGGTTTATTGACCCTTCTTTCTTGTAGTAGATTATGTTCTCCTTTCCCTGTATACGCATTCCTCTAACTCTCGCACCCCAGTCTACAGTGTTTAATTGTCTCAAAGACAAAAAAATTATCTTTCCCCACTCCCTGTACCGTGAGTTCCACAAAACCAATCCTGGATTTTTATAGCTGAACCTTTCCCCCAAAGCTCTTATCACAGTTTACGCTGCAGCTTTGCTGACTAGCTGGTTGTCTGTACTGTCAGCATTATTCCCTCAAAGCATCCAACCCCTGGTGCTTTCTGTATTTCCTTTGGCTACTAATTTCTGAGGAAAGATCCCCTGGTAGGATACAATTTCTTGTTTGTTTGTTACCCCACCTCAGCTGTCCTACACAAAGAGCTTGGTCTTCCTTGGAAACTGGAAATACAGATATGCACAGACACCACACCTTCAAGGTCAGCATGGGTCCCACTGCATACAAAGAGAGATACTAATAGCATAGGAAATAGTTTACCCCCCTGTGTGACACTGTGTGTCTCCCCTGAGCCACCTCATTCATCAGGTTGGTCTCCCATCCCTTGCTGCTGCTACCACAATTTGTTGAAATGTGTGTCTTCTGGCACTGCAAACTCCCTGCCCCCAATCCAAGCCAACAACTTGCAAGAGAGAAGGAAGTGGGAAGCAAGGAAGAGATGGAGGGAGAGAGGCAATGGCTGATGAGTTCCTTGGGACTTCCTGTATGCTCATCTTGAAAGCTTCCAGGTTCCCCAGAGGATGCCGTTGCCCTACTTAAATGGTTTGGTGTCAGTTCTTAGTCCAGCTGAGAAAAAGAATGTCAGAGCCTCTAAAGTGAACAAAATAAACCTATGAGATAATGACAGTGATGACTCACGATTGAGGTAACGAAGATGTTTCCATGAGAGCCATGAAATATATCCAAGATTTCCTGTTTATAAAGTTAGCATGGATGACCAGTATTTACAATGGGAGAGAAAGATAAGCTGATGGTCCAAAATAATTACAAAAATTATTTCAACTCGAGTATCAAGATAGAACTCTGCCAAGTGCTTTTATCAGTGTTCTGTCAATTTCTGAAGGACAGCCACTAATAATGAAAGATGAGCCTAAGACAAGACATAAGGCAAAACCCAGTTATATTAACATTGGATGTACGTCTGTGCATTTGCACAGTGTAAGTACATGCGCACACATTCACATACAAAACCCAATGCAATAAAGTCTTGCATTTAGCACACCGAAGGGTGGGGTTTTTTTTTCAGATTTCTTAGATAAATGCATATTATCAGTGCCTATGCTGACACCTTAGGGTTGGTTTTTTTTTTACATTTAATTAGCATAAAATCTTTGGAGCCTTGCTTTTTTATCTTTATTATCCAAATGTTGAAAAGAAGCTGACAGCAGATCTCTAACAACCAAGTAAGTACAACCAATATAAATGATTAGAAGATTTCTATGTTCTTTCAAAAGCAGAATTATTAGAGGAAGATTATTTATATTTATTTTAAGGAAAATAACCTCTAAAGCCATGAAAATGTCTAATGTTGAGCAAAGTGAATACCTAATTTGAACTGGAAATAGCAAATCTATTACTTTATTTCTGAAAAAAAAAAAATCAGAGGTGAGAAAGTGAAATAATTGGAAATCCTTGATCTGTTAAGAAATACCCCTTCTATCATATAGACACCAAATTATTTTCTCTGTTTACACATTCACAAACATTTATACCATTTTGAATCTTACTTTGGCGGAAGAAGATATATGATCCATAATACAATTTGTTGTGGCTTGACATATCACATAGATGAATACTTTGATCTACATTAGCTAACCCTGGAACACATTATTGAAAGTTACTGCTGACTTTGATATTCTGCCTTTATATCTTCACCAAAGCCAGTACTGGCTTGAAGCTATTCATAGAATGCCCTTGGATAATGTGATAGATTGTACATGAATTCAGCCTATAATCATTTTGGAGGCAGTAATGACAAAAGAAGACTGTCCAGATCCTAGACTAGTAATGGCTTTTTTTTATTATTATTATTAAAGAAAACTGGTATCCAGTGTTCATTTTCTTGCTGCTAAAATAGCCATGGAATAAATCACACTAAGCTGCCGTCTGGTTGTATCCATAGCAGTATGCATCTACTGGCCAGAAATAAAAATCTGAATCCAAATACACTCTAGTCCCATCAGTTAGACTCTCAATAAGGTAGTAAAATCCATCTACAATTTTGTTGAGAACTTAAGCAATACTATATCATTATTAATAAAATGGCTTAGTATTTAGTCTAACTAGAAACTGAAGATACAGATCCTGATGTGTTATCCCTTATAGTTGGTAAGACCAGTATTAAAGGCATTGGATCACCTTTGAGCTGCATCTTTTAGGAGAGACAGCCTAGTGAGAAAGAAGGTAAGGAGATTGAGAGACGTCTTACTGTTCATATTGTTCTAGTGCAGAGCTAAGTTAACCCACTTAAATTTATAGCAGCTCTTGAGTATCTTAAAAGGAAGCTTCACACACCTTTGCAGCCAACGTATCATTACAAACACCCATCATACCATTAATCCCTGCCTAAGATAAGGGACAGTATAACTTTTGTCCCACTCCAACGCCACTTTACTCTGGGAATACCCGACAGTGTTTTGTCCACAGAAGAGCTCTTTTATAAAGACAAAAAGAAATAAAATAGCCAGATCATCAAAGAGACCATCTCCTTGTAAGGAAGAGCCCACAAACAGGTACAATTTGAATTGTTTGAGTGCAGATAGTAGAATATTAATGATATGCAAAATTAATTTTAGCCAAATAACATTATAAAAAAAAAAAACCAAACTGTGATCCTTTCCTCTGTAGGGCAAACAGGATAAATCTGAAAAAATGCCATTTGGTGAGACCATACCCTCCCAATCCATCCAGAACAAATACATTCACAGCAGACAGTGCAAGGGATACAAAATACATGGCCTTTTTCTTCCAGATGTGTCAGAGAAGAAAATAATGAGGCACAGAAAGACAGATTTATGTTGTTCCATGAAAACAGTGTTCTCTTTCTTCCTCTCTTAAATTTGCTTTACTTCTAAGAACAAGAAAAAAAAAAGTCACTGAAGAGTTGACAAAAGGCCGCTCACCAGATACACAGCATTAATCAATGAACTGGGCAGAAGACTGGATTTCAAGGAACCTGGTTTTACTCCAGCCATTTGTGCTAGTTATTTCCCCACTCTGTGCCTCAGTTTCCTTGACTGTAAAGTAGGATTAAGTCTCAGAAAGCTATTTAATGTCCAGGGAATGTAAAGTGCTATTATATTAATGTTATAAGTGCAGGAAAGTCAGCAAGTTTTGACCTTTTAACACAAGTTTTCAGAAAAAAGAAAAAAGGACAATTGTCTATTTATTAGAAAATGGCTACTTTATACCTTTGACATCCCAATAAGCATACAGAAGCAAAGCCTGGTTTTGATGCCTGTGTGGTATTACAATCCCTTGTTACTGATAGTACTTTTTAATGTTAAGAGCCTGTTGGCTAACTTATGTTTCCTCTGGGTGCATTCCCATATTCTTCTCTTCTTTGGGAGGCAGGCTCTTGTTGCTGCTCAGATATGTATCCCACATCTTGTAATCATTAATGTACTCAGGGGAAAAGGAGGGGGCAAGAGGACATTGTTTCAAAGTATGTTTCTGCCCAATTCATTTTGGCTTAATTTGCAGACCAAAGCAGAGCTCTATCGAAGCACGTCCTTCCTCAGTCATTTATCATACGTCCCCTGCCCCAGTCCCCACTACTGAGCTGAGATACTAAGCAGTAATAATGCAGCTTTGGATAGATTAGTAATTTCACCGCTCATTCTTATCCTAATCTCGTTTAGATTTGGAAACTTTCGTAATTTTTACAAGTGTCAGTGGATTGACAACATGAAGGTAGAATTATTAAGTTGCTGCTTTGCGTGAGAGCTAAGCGTACAGAAAGAGAGAACATGCCACTGTTGTCTTTAAAGAGCAAGCAAAAATCTAGCTCAAAGCTTGCCCGTGTGGGGGAGAAGTAATAAAAGGAAAAAAAGAATTGCCATCCTTATGACAACGCAATAGGATCAGTGCCAGCCGGTCCAGCCCTGGGTTGGGGTGATGGACAAAGTAACTGTTTTGCCACAGACCACTTTTTCAGTGGCAAGTCTGGTTTTCAAGGGCTCTGGGACAGACAAAATAGCAGCAAGGCCTTGGCTAATTTTACTGCCTCTGGCAAATGTCTGCCCTAAGCAACCACCTACTTTGATTTCATGGCCCTAGGAGTAACTACATTGGGAAGAGCTGAGAACACGGCTGATTAAGATTCTTCAAGGCTGACGTTCAAATGCATGATGGGAAAGCTTCAAAGTGTGGAGCTAACTGGAACTAGGGCACTACACCAGACAGACCTTTCATGTCTCATACCACAGTTATGAGGGCAGCTCCTATACCAACTGTATTAATCTGTCTTGTGTGGTGGCGTGTCCATCATCTGTTCCCTGCCCCCACCTCGCTCTGCTTACTCTTGATGACATGTATATCCTTGTAAATAGCTGCGTCTCTCTCATCAGGCAAAAAGTTTAGCAATGAGCTCGAAAATATCAAATAAATGATACTTTCACGAAGACCAACTCTCCACTCTTTCCAAAACCAAAGCACTGCAAAGGTCTACCGTAAAAGTTCTTGTCTAACTGGGCCTCTGTGTTCTTGTTTGCCAATAAATAGCCTTGTATTTCATTCCCTTGCATGATGTGTTTACCTTAGTAACATGAAATATAATCAATAAATAAACCAGAGGGAAAAATTACAGTTCTTTAAATTAAACCAGAAAGATTTTACTGATTGCTTATACACTGTGCACTGTGTCATAGAAAACAGGCAACTACCTTCAGAACATGTCTGTTCTGAATATGTAGTTATTAAAACTGATTTTATTTGCCTGTGCATTTTACTACCCGAGTGAATTTGAGAGTGACTGACAATCAATTCTTACATCTTACCCCAGCAGGTCTTTAGAAACTGTAACTGCATGTTTCCCATAAAATGTCTTGAATATTTCCCCATAAGGAAGACCTAATGTTTCTGATAAAAATCATAGCAATTATAAAGACAACAGGTTTACATTTCTCCAAATATGATCTGAACTCCTGATAATTTGAGGAATCTCCCTCTCCATTTTTTTGTTCACAGCTTGTGCCAGATCCTCACTGTGTACAGTGACTTGCTGATGTTGGACTATACTTATTCCAAACTCAGAGTGGAACAAAGCAATAGCTTTGTGGAATTGCACTACTACCCATTTTAGCTACTCCCAATACAAAACACTAGCTGGCACTGTCTGGTACTACGAACACAGCAGACAGCTGCCCAACCCACTTTTTCTTCCTGCTGTTATGCTACACCTCTCTGTATATCGTCAAGTCTTTTTGGACTTGTAATAAGATTTGTGCCAGACTATGTTTCTTGGCTTTAACGGTTAGCTTCTTTTCCAGAATATACATGCTGCTTTACACATACTTTTATTACTGACATCATGAGAATACATCTCTACTATGTTTAAACTTGGGTGTTAACCTGATTTTGCTTCTTCCATATGTGGGTGATGTGAGACTCCAAAAAAGCAAATTAAGAAGCTGTTACCTGCTTGAACCATTTCCCCATGCCCTTTCACAGGGGAAGTGATAATCATCTGAAACAGCAGGCAGCCTCCAGCCAGGACAGTTTTCCAGAAATCTGAGTTTCCATGTATTTGAATCACATTGCTATTGTAATTGTATTGACTTTGCATTTTATTACATGATTAAAATACTACCAGGCACAAAAATAGCACCACCCCCCAACTTTGCTTGAGTCTCAGTTGAACATGCTAATAAGCAAGTTTGTAGAAGTAACCATTAACAATTGTAGGTTCTTGCTGAGATCTCCCTCATCAGGGCTAAATAACAGATATTTCCAAATGTCAAACAAGCAAGACATAGGGTGGTCCCTATTAATCAGAGCACATTTAAAACTATTACTGTTGCTCCCTATGAACTTCTCACACTATGAGAGTTTCTAAAAAATGGTAGGAAATAAGCGGTATCTTGTATAAATCCACATTCTATTGAGCGAATCCAGATGAGGATTCGGACATTCAAACACAAGACCCTGGTGTTCTCAATGAGCCATACCGGAAGGTTTATTTAGTTTATTTCCATTCCACACACCCTCCACACAGAATTTTTCTGAGGATCCCACTACGTTTACCTAGACTGGTAAGCTGGAATTGGATTTAGTTCCCAGAATAGGCCTTTTATGTATCACATACGGCAACCGGAAGAGTCCAGTCTGTGTATTTCCCAGACCACATGATTTATGGGATCAAGCCTGGAACAGTCAGTGGAAGACCAAACTCCCACTTTCTTGCAAGAGAAGACTATCTTTCCATACAATCAGAATTTATTAAGAGGAGATATTTTTCTTACTGTCCTTTGGAGAGCTACTCCATGAATATTAAGGACACAGGCAATCAGCTTTTTATAGGTAAACAAAGCTATTTCTAAGGCCATGATTTGACAACATGAACTGCTCAGCAGCAGAAATGGTTTAAATTTTATGTCATCCCTTTATTAACCTTTCCCTTCCCCAGCTCTCTGTTTAAGAAAATTCTGTCAAAAAAAATCTAGATCCTTTCCCAGGTTCAAGTCTCTCATGCTGATATTGGTACAGCTGAAAGGGGAAACTGCAAGGGCATAAACAGACAGCAAAGAACAGCTAAAACTGTATTCACTGGTATTAACTCCAAAGATTTTGTATTAAAGTATAGCCTAAATTTAACTTCTTACCCTGGCTTTAATCTGAACCATTCACTATTCTTGTGTCTGCAAAGTTACTCAGGAAATGTCTAAGATTAAATTTACTCCCACAGAATTCTCAAACTCCCTAGTTCTCTCTGGGACAGAAGACCTGTAAGAGTAGCCCTTTTAACAATATCTTTACATTTCTTTCTCCAGTAAATTGTGGCAGTGAGAGGTAGCAGGAGCATAGGAAAACAAGACAGACTGTTTAAAACAAAAGCAAATTCCCATACACCTGAAATTAGTGAGTACTGGGTTAAGACTTGGAATAATTCTGCTTTACCCTCCATTAATGCTCAGGATTTTCCTTTTACATGCACCACCTTGCTTGGTGAATACCTGACTCCTCAAACTCAGCCAAAAATTTCAGTAATTCATCAACTTGTTTCCGTGAATTTGTGGGGATGAAAAGAATTTCATAGTAAGGTATAATATGAAGTATTAATACCAAATATTAGTATTACTATGAACATAGCTTGTTGTTTGAAGATGGATATTATGTCGCACTATACATAATATAGGTCTTTTATGGTGGGGTACCTAAGAACTGTGGAGTAATGCAGATGAATAGGGGATCAGAAGCTAGCAGGATCCCCAGTACAAACTGGATTATGGTAGGACGGAATGTGGTTCACAGTCTATTTGCTCAGAATAAACAGAGTCTATACTAGCTGTGCTATGGCACTGCCTTTCTTTCCCAAGAAAAGACTAGCTAGAACCCATTTTGGATTCAAACAAATTGAAATTTGCACCCATTTGAGATCTTGTCACAGAGCCAGAAAACATGTCAGAGCAGCATGTAATCTTGGAGGTGTTACAGTCAGTCAATATTGATCACAAGAGACAAGATAGCTCATCATACATTTTAATGGAAAACAGGGGAGTCACAGTTCAAAGAACCATGTTTAAAAGAATAATATTAGATAATTCTTCCTAGCTATAATTAGTGTACTGAATCTCAGTTAAATCAGCTTCCTCACCAGGTAGACAACTCTTTCTCCTTGCTGCCCCCCACCTCCCCTCCCAGTAAAAAAAAAAAAAAACCCACACACCACACAGAATTCCTCTATATCTAAATTCCCAAATCCTGAAGCTCTAGAAGACCTTCATCGTTTCATCCTTCTTTGTATTACAAATTCAAAGGCAGAACTAATAAAAAGAAATCAAACAAGATGATGCTATCTGTTCCCCACTGGACTTCGAAGTACTTCAGCTCAACCACAGACCCACATCACATTACTGGGCAAGGCTTCTTAAATAACAGACTCCTTCAGGGAGGACAGAATAAGTCTTCTGTTGCAAATTTACCTCCTGCTTATTTAATGTAGATTGCTAAACCCAAATATGCCACTTTTTGGAATGTGGGATTAGTTCTGAAATGCCACTCTAACGTAGATAATTCTTTCTTGCCTCCTTGAGGGTTTATCTGTCAGGCTAGACACTTTGTTAGCATTAAGTTGGTCTTCTGGCATTTGTGAGTGGAAGTTGGTGAAAATAGATGAGACTGGGTTGCAGAAGAACCCTAGGGGAGCAAAGTATTATTGGATGGCATGTGAAAACTCAATTAAATTTATGCCCAAACATTTTCAGTATATGAAAAGAAAATCCAGGGCCAAATGTATGAATTTCAGTTCTCTAGAACTATCAAACTTCTTTCTTAGCTATGTTTCCTTTCCGTGTACTATCAATCCTCAATTCCCCTACCCCCAAGAGAAACCAGATAGTACAAATCCAGAGATAATAACTGGAGTTAGTATGCAAATAATGTGCTGATAAATGCTTTCAGGGCTACTGTCATGGCTTAGATTTTGTCACCATCAATTAAGCGACTAGGTAGAATCACATAGATCTAAAATATAACAGCAATCATATAGATATCTGCCAAATAAGGCCTGTTTACTTTATCCACATATTGAGAGATATTGCCTGTATATGTATACTGAAATGTTCATCTGTTGGTTTACCTTTAGTTTGACTTTGTGCTAAGACCTGAGATTTTTTCTATGAAAAATAATTTGATTATATGGTACTGTCCTGACACTCAAACTCCAGCTATTTGTAAATGAAACCCTATTAAAATATTTCAAGTATTTTTCCTCTGTCCATGGACAGATCCTTAAAGCCAGCAGTTATTTACAAAAGCAAAATAACAGCTTCTAGAGCTAATTAATGTGCTATCTATTTTCATACTAATAACTGTACTGAATATCACATTATGTTGTATTAGGAAAGCTGTGATAGAAATGTACTTTATGCAAAGTTAGAAAGAGGGTATTAAGATTTTATTTGTAAAAAACCTGATAACTAAGAAAGTAAAATATTCGGTTACTCAAGTGTCAAATACCTTTTAAAAATCCTGGAAATTAATCCTCCACTGAATTTTTGAATTATTTTTTTTTTCAAAATATACCTTGATTTGTATATTCAGTTCAAGTGTGTAAATATTATTTTCCAATAATTAAAGGCACTATGGAAAGTTATTTCCAAAAGTTATAGCTGTTTGTTACAAATACAGATCCAAGTTTCTAAATCACGTCAATCCAAATCTTGCCTTAACTGCTCTTTTAAAAGAGAAATTAACCACTCTGCTTAATTCCAATTTCTATGCATCTGAACCAACCAAGAGAACAACTACTTGACATTAGGTTTGTCTGCCTGACAAAGCACACCTAACCCCTTCCAAGAGAGTATCAAGAGCTAACCAAGGCCCTGCTTCTCAGTCTCTTTTAGTCTGGGCTTTTGGGCAAGTTGCACACACAAACCTCCAAAGAAATCAGACCACGCACATCTATGGCACCTCTGAAAATTAATAAAGCCATTGAGAAAGTTGACCTTAATCTTTTACAGGCTCTCTTTACGAAGTCAATAAATGGCAAATCTTGCACTTCTACTGCAAGCACTGAAGCACCTATAAATCATGATTAGAAGTATCATTTTACTATAACTGTATAACAACCAACAAGAAAGCCTCATTAATATTTTGATGTTGTCATTGCCATTTCTGATTCTTGGTGAAACAGGTGACAAAGCAGTACTGTTCTAAAATAAGCTAAAATCTTGTAAAGCTTAAGGTACTGGATGTATTACTTAGCCCTTGTTACCAGCACAGAGCTCTTCCTGCAGGTGATGCTCCCCAAGCCTTGTGCTGGTCCCAGGTTAATGCCACCACACAAAAGGGTGGCCGCACCTCAAGGGTGCTCTTTGCAGCTGTGTCGCAGTGCAAGGGCAGCCGGACATGGCTTGGAGATACAGGGAGAGGCTGATGAGTTGAGAACTGACACATGGTTTCAGTCATTGGGTTGTATGGTAAACAACAATTTAAAAAAAAATAAATCTAAGGACTTCAGTTTCAGTGAAACCCAGGGCTGTCGTCATGTCATGTGTATGTGTGTGTGTGTCCCCTCCCCGAACAGTTTTAAGGAAAATTTCTTGTTTGGTGTAATAGAAAGCTGGTTTTAGCTATCTAAACTGAACTGTCTCTGAAGGCCTTTATCTCATCCATAATATTGTAGGACTACTTAAACACTGAAAAACTTTTGTGTATCATAAGAAGCCATACTGATTCATTCTGTAAATGACATAGTACCAGATAAATACTTTATTATAAAATAAGCTCTAGAAGATATGTTCATGTAATGCTGTATTTAGTAGGTGGAGGCACATGAGAAATTGGGTAACTTTTAGTCCCAGTTCCTGTTAGCACCTCTTTTTCAGCTTTAAGTGTGGATTGGATCAGGTTCCCCCCACCCCCCATTTCTGTTTTATTGCTTCTCTCCTTACTGCCAGAATTAGTCCTGTAGACTGAGTAATAGAACACGGCAATTGTTGATTTAGTTTGAAAGGAGAATGACTTCATTTTTTAAAACATACAAAGAAAACACAGTTTTAAGATAGAGCACAGGGAGCACAATCATCGTTAATAAAAACACAATACTATTTTAAGACCTTCAAAGGCTTCTGTAAAATAGCTAGCGTCATTTAAAAAAATCTTTTGAAAGAGTTCTGTGTCACAACATTGTTGAAGCGATCAATTTTAAACAGCTTTACTTGTAAACTACAGATCAACTTTCTCCAGGAAAGCGTTCTTTTTTAAAAGAAAACAAAATCCTAAGTTATCTAACAAGACTTGAACAAAGAGGTCACTACCAAAAGTTACAGAAACAGACAATTTTATAGGAAATTGATGGCAGCAACTTCAGTCTACTTAGCGTGTAACAGCATTTTAATGAACAGTTACACTATGAAGGTCTGTGTCACAGATAATGTGGACAAAAAGTATTACTCAGAGAAGATCGGGTTTTTTTCCTTAAAGATGATTTTTAAAAAGCAGAACGGCAATGGAAAAGACCAATGTAATGGCTTAAGCTTTAAGAAACAGCATTTCACCCCCACCCCAAATCTTCTGGTAATGTGCCAAAGGACAACTTTTTTGACACCATCTGCAGTCCAAAAAAAGATAGACATCAATTAAAGTCATATTTAGAGGTCAGCTAAATATATGGAAATATTATTAAGTTAAAGTCTTCTTTGTTGTTTCTGGCAGGTATTGTACAAGCAGTGTCTAAACCACTTTGTTTCACCACAGAATAAAGGAAGCTATGCATTTCTTTTCTTGGCAGGTGAAAGCACAGCTAATATTGAGAGTAACTTCTTGCTAATAGAAGATGTTGTGCAACCAATGACACCCCCATTTTGGGGAAGCCATCCAGCATGCCACTAACTGCAAGTCTGAACAAGCTTCTGTCAGTCACCAGTATCACAACAACAAAGATCACAGTAATAACACAGATGGGAAAACGCATAATTTCAATATGAAGCCTAGTCCAGTCCTTCTTGTATGATTATATACTCTGCACATGAATTATAAGCATTTTAGTGATGCTTTATTTAATGTATTTTTCTTCCATGCACTTTCTCTGACAGTTCCCTCCTCCCTCCAGTCTCCACCCTTTATTGGAAATAAAAATCAATTTAGCCTGCCTAGGTCCTTCTGTTGGAGGAAAAAAAATGTTCATACACGCACCCCTCCTTTCCTGACCTTCCTCCCCCCTGCTTGATACCTAAACACAAAAAAAACCAAACCCCAGGCATATGGCTTTTCAGATGAACTGGCACTTTAAAATAAGCTCATCCATGGAGGAAAACTACTTTCAGGACTAGAACAATAGTCCCAGTATAGTGATGGATATATTCTGCCAGACAGAAGATACATTTGAATGTTTTGTAGAAAAAATTGTTTAATCCCAGATGGGTACAAGATTCAGGTAACAGAACAATTTGCTAGTCTCAAGAACTGCTGCGTTTGACACGGGAGGTGGCACATTTTGCTTTCCCTCCATCTGTGACCTTTATATAAAGGTGTGACATAAGTGCTATAAAAAGATTTAGCTGAATGCATTAATGCCTCCTTTTGAAGCCTGCCATAATCTTTTTATTTACTTTTTAAAAGAAAAAGAATCCAATGGCAATCAATCTATCAGTAAGTAAATTACAATCTGGAAATAGATAGTGAAATAAATACTTTTGCTACTTTGAAACATCTGGCATCTTAACTGAGATGCCTTTTGCTTTTGTGAGTCCTCCGTTTAGCATCTCATTCTGCAAACTTTTAAATAGTTATTCCACATTGTGGCTTCTTACATTCCCAAAAGTAGGCAGTGCAATTATTCCTGGTCTCAAAATAAACAGGGATAGCAAAAGGCTAAATTAAATTTACTATTGGTTTCTCCTTCTGATCTTTCTGTACATACAACATTTATATTTTAAAGTGACTATGTTAATTCTCCTGGAGCAAAAAAAAAAAAAGAAAAAAGGTGTGAGAGGTTCATATGCTACTTCCTATTGTAGGTGAGAACCAAATCTCTACCACTACAGCTCTCCCTGTGCAGCAGCGTTGACAGTACCAGCTGTTATTCCAATAACTACTTCTGCAATAAAGCCATTTTTTCAAATTAGAGGATGCTTAGACTGCAGAATGATCCTTTTCTCTTGCACACTGGCATCAGGAAACCTCCACAGTAACTACAGATCTGACCTGGCAATGGTATTACTGAGTGCGGAAGTGTCCCCTTCAGAGCTCAAGGTTTACAGCCCACTGCCCAAGTCTAGAAGATCACTGCTTGTGCAAAGATGAATGAAATATTAAAGAAACATATATTATTAAATACTAGTTTTATTAAGTTTTAATCCCTGTTCAAAATAATACTAAGTGACACTTATGAGAGAATCATGTAAGTATAACAAAAATTCCTGTATCTTCCCTTTTCAGTCATCTTGGAGCAAATCACAATATAGACAAATACCTTAAAGAAATGGCACAGTTTAGCAGAAAATTGTGAATAAGGAAATTTACTCTAGCCAAAGTAGAAAAGTAACTCTGACTCAGCAGGATGCTGCAAAACATGCATAACTTAAGGTATATCATTTCTACGTAGTTTCAAATGTGAGATCATCAAGAGTTTGAACATACACACTTTCAAGTAATTTCAGATCTTTAGGATTCACATTTAACGCTTGAAGCGCATTCATCTGACTCTCAGATCAACGTTTTTTCACTGACCCTACATATATGGCTCTAAGAGCAGAAAGGAGACCGCTGCACAGCATTGCCAAGTCTCTCCCCAGCAGGAGACCCCTATACTTTGGGCAGCCAGAGGTTTCCCAGCTGATTACTGGTAAGAGTTCAAAGACATGTAGGTACCTGTATTCTGCAGTTTACCCTTTGCCTGTCGAAAACCAACGGTGAGACTTGTCACAGACTCTCCCTTGGGTTTTCTCCAATACTGAAGTCCTTCAGCTCATCCCAAACTTAAGTATTTCTGACTGGAAGAGACTGTGAGGTTCAGCAGCTGAGACAGTTTCAACACAAGGGTGTTTGTTGTGGCAGCAAATAACAGCTCACGCTATGTCTGCTTTCATGCGGTTCGAGTCCAAACTAACTGCAGTATTTCTGCAGGATGGGCCAAATCTGGGCCTGTATTTGCAACGGTAATTATTAGATGATCGTTGTTACCTTCTGGTGTAATCATTGTGCTCACAATATATTGGGAATTTCTGGGTACTTTTATAGACATGCACTGTGTGTTTTTACAAGATGTATTACTGGACTTAGAAACTGAGCAGCTTTTCATTGACATTTTTGTTATTTATTCATTTTTTCTTGATGATACAAGGCATAATTCTATCATTTGGTATTTTATGGACAGTATATACAGTGCCTTTTTTCTTTACACAGAACTATTAACCCAAACATACTAGTGGCAGGAAAATCTTAATGCTAAACACTATTGAATTTAACATTCTTGAAGTCTGACTCATTGCCAAAGAAATGTGTATTTCAAGCTTAAGGACAGCTTTGAGGCCAAAGACCCTTTATGACAATAAAGTCCTGACACCACATCAGCTCAAGCATCACTGAATATTAAACAGAATCATTTGAGTACACACGTAAATATAATGATATTGCAATATTTGAAGGGGGAGGGGGGGAATCAAGCAAGAATCAGTTTAAAAATACAATTTGAAACAACAGCAAAATGTACTGCCAGAGACTTGGAAAGAAAAATGCAACATTTTGTTACGCTAAACAAGAACACACACAGCTATACAGACTAGGAGAGACCACAGACACCAGGAACGGATTTTCCTTTGGTGTGGGGACATGGAGGGGGAGAAGCTGCCTTTAACCACAGCAAGTGGTTGGACAGCAACGACTGCAAGCAGTCGTTTTATTAGCATGCTAGCACCAGCAGAGACACAAAGCTTTCAGGAGGTAAAGTCTTCTACCTCTAATCCCACAAAAAATATATTAAACAGCCAATTATGTGATATTTGCACTGAAGAGATATTACAGAATCTCATTGGATACGAATGTAATTAAGAGGGAAAATTTACTACCACTTACTGCACCCAAGCAGAGATTCTTTGGGGCCTTTAAATGTATGTTCATCTAACAAGTGTTGAGCTATGGGAAACCAGAAATCGTAGCCTGCCCTTGCGTTACAATCGAGGTTTCCCAGGGGCATTTTGTGTCAAAGTCATCTCTGACCATGTACCATAACTGTGGATAAACAGGGAGTTGGTGAGATGGAGAGAGAAGAACAAGAAGTCATTAAAAGAATATTTTATCACTGGTTCTTATATATAAAGCGTTACTCACATGTAGTCTCCCATAGCTCACAAACTTCACATCCTCAGCAGAGGAAATAACTACTTTGGCATTCCAGCTGTCAGACTTTCCAGAGAAGGAAGCCAGCATTTTTTCTAGCACTCCCAAGGCAATACAGATTTGAACATCCCTCCTTGAGTCACTCTTGAAGTGTCTGTACATTGTTTTGTAAAACAAAGGCCTTCCCTGAATAAAAATACCCTAGAAGTGTTGAATATGAGCTATCCTACATACTTTATAAATATCAATACACTCAGCCACATAAACTCCCTGAAAGAATTTTTATCCCCACTGAAATCAACATAAAACAGGTGCTCAGGCAGAATCCAGGTGCACTGTAAACTTTTGGCCAAGTACTCTTGCCAAAGTCATATAACACGACTATGTGTGAGTCAGGAAGAGAGCTCAGTGCAGTTCCCCTTTTTGGTCAAAGCAGAAAAAAATAATTTGCTGAAACAGACTTCAAGGGCACTATCAGTCTACCCAAGACTATCATCCCATCTTGGCTTATTTCCCTGGGAACTGCGATTGTTGCCTTTTTTTATGGTTCAGACTTGATTGGCCTCAATTCTCTATGTGCCTAGTGTCTGAAATTGTTTGGATGCTCTGAAAGGCATACAGCCCGCCAGCCAGAAATACTAAGCACACAGACATAGGAGATAACTGTGTCACATACTGGGCCATAACACACGTCAAACACTTGGAGTATGTCTGCATAGTTTGGTTTGCCTTCTTTCTCCAGTATAAAATCCACCCTTTAAGCCGGTCCAAGCTATTAAACAGTTAATGTGGATTATTTTTTCCATCTTTATTCTGTTTCTCCAGAGAAACACAAGCTGCTCTCACTCATCGTCAGAGTATCTAGGACCACAGGAGAGTCAGTCAGGTTGGAGGTTTTTTGCACCACCACAGGGCTGCATATTGCAGCCTATTTCAACAGCTGAAAATTCTTTCTTTCATTGTCTTTCATATTGGTTGTATTCATAGGCAATTTCTCCATGGAAACTTTATGAAGCTGGTGATGTGGTTTTTTTGGTGGTGGTTTTTTTTTTTAATAGGTTACTAAATAGTAAAATTAGTCCACCAAAAAGCTTCAGTATTTCCAAAGCTACACAAAAGCAAGCTCAATCATACAAAAGCTTTGGTAAACACTTTATTCTTACTTATTCTGTGGAGTTTTAATACATACCATAAAGAGAATACTATGTTCAGCTGGAATTAGTAATGCAAGAATTTCACTTGTTTCAGAGAGGTTTACACAATCAAATGACATATTGTAGTACCACATGAAAAGATACTGCATAATAGTAGTGTCTTTAATGATGCTGCTGGACTTTCTTCCTCTCTTTAGTAACAAGAGACTTGAGCACACCTCTAAGGGCAATTGTAACTCATCATCATTTTGATCTTGAGCAAACATGCACCTGGAATTCCAGGTAATTCCCTTTCTCTACCACTTCAGAAGTCAAAATGAGGTCTACTGTTTAAAACAATCTTTTGGAGAAAAATATTTCAAATTTTGCTGCCAAAAAAGCATGCCAGTTTTCAGCTTTGTGTGATTTGCTATATATGAGAGCTAAAAAGTATGAAAACTGGATTATATTAATAAGAAAGTATATGGCCTACTCTACTGCTGCAGGGAAACAAACATCCTAAAAACATTGGCGGCTTCAGTTCAGCAGCCAGTTTTCATCTAGAGATTTATCTGTCTTAATTTGCTTTTTTAAAAAAAGTTATCAATAGCAATTCCATTTTAAACACTGAGGGCTAACCTTTACAAATCCTTTTTCAGGTCTATCTGCCTGCTCTTTCTCTTGTTGTTTTTTTTAAATTATTATTCCCCTCCCTTTTTCCAGGCAAAGTGAGCCCCAAGCCTAAGCAACTCAACCCCTTTGGCAGTGTGAGCCAGCAGACCCTCTGGAAAGAGGGACAACAGAGACAGGGAAAACAAGGAACACCACTGGTGTTAGGGAAAGGAAAGATGGAGGAAGAGAAACAGAAACTAATGAAAGCAAGTCCCTAAATTTAAATTTTAGTCAGGAAAAGGATCTCAGAAAAACACACACTGTACATTATGCAAATCCTTTGTTCTCACACAGGGCAAAAATTAACCAGAAAAAGCCTGTTGCAGAGCTGTCTTCAGTACCTCACCCAATACTTTTCAGGAGAGAGTTTTACACAGGCAAAACACCAAGATTTCTTCTTAAACCAAGCAGTTAAATCCACCTCCTTCCACTCCCAAGGCTGGCTACTTTCCCTGTGAAAGCACAACAGCCATTTTGCAGCCCCAGACTCCCCAGCTCACAATCCTTCAAGTGCTTTCCCCAGCTTTGGACTGGGGCATTACACCCAAAATAGGAAAAAAAACCTGCATAAACTCACTCATTGCCATGAAAACAGCCAAGTACCGGAACCAAGCACTGAGGAGACCACAATCAGCCATATCCTTCTCACACATATCCTGCACCCCTGACACTGGGAAATGTGTGTGGGAAGGGCAGAAATAGGTTCTGGTTCTGCTCCTGCCCCAGCATGTGGACTACAGCTGCTCCTCATTATGCTTAATTGCTCCTAATTACTGCCCCTTCTCAACTACTTCTTTGGGGGTAAAGTTGTGGAAAGAGGAGTGATTTTTCCGTGGGCTCTCTAGTGCAAAATTCTTTCTGTGGCTGCTCTTGGCAGATGCTGTTTATAAAATATGCCTTGCCTAAAGTCATAATCTTACCTTAAAGCCTTTTGCTCTCCCTGACAAATTTATACTAAACTGGATTGTGGTTAATACACCTCAGGTTCTCTGTGTTGCTTTGCCTTCTTGTCTCTAGGGTTGGTTTATTCCTCATATTTGCCTTTTCTAATGCAGCCACATAGTGGAAGATGTCTACATTTCTTCTACAGTAATCTCCCAAATCTCTTTCCTTTGTCAGTATGCTGCATGTTTTTGTTATTTAACAGTTTTAGTTTGTTCTTTTTCTGTTTCAGTTCACTGCTCCCAGATTTCTATTTTACATCATGTACGCTAAACTTTGTTTTCATTTACAGGCCCAGACATTTAAGAGATGTCGCTATCTCTGAAGTAGGTTGTGCAGTTCCTCGTTACATAAGGCTGACGGCTAGCAAAATGTCAAACATTAAAATTAAGTGGTTTTTACTGCTTTGGCAAATCTACCTAGACGCATTTTTCTGTATTTAAGTGGCTTACCAACAGCACGGTCTATGTAAGTGAGCGATACAGAAACATCTGCTACCTGAAGAGCTGAGGGCAGGCACATGCAAAGCCCGCTCCACCGGCCTCTGCCGAAAGCTCCACTTGGTGTAGGCTGACTGCCACATACCATTCAATTCCACCTGATTGCGGAAGTTGTTCGCTTAGAAGTATGTGTGCGCTAGGAAAATGTAGGCCTACATTTTGGTAAACATGTAAACAGGCAATAACAATACAGCTAGGCATGCTAACCGACACAAGGCATTGAGATTGACAGTTTGAATAAGTTTCAGACTCACACTGATACTCTGCTTTCACTCAAAACTCTGCTTCCAAACTGCTCTTTAAAGTGGAATCTCAGATTTTTTATTGCTAGATTTAAGACAGTCTCTCTCTGACTGTGGTCTCTACCGGCACTGCTAAGAGTTTGCCAATTACTGCCAGTAATGGTGATAAACTTTTATACTGGTGCCGCTTGCTCAGTGATCCATCAAGGAATTATGAAAGTGCTTAACCTGATACACAGTAAATTTGAAAGCCCTCCCAACTTCAGTGGGCCTCCCTGCAACGCATAAAGATAAGCATGTGTGGGAGTCACGTAAAATCCACATATTACCTGAGAATGGTCCAGAGGCAGGCAACGAGTTATGTGATTACTCATAGTGCCTACAGCAAGGGTTCACATCCAAACTGTTGCTGGATAGTATTTTGAATCCTGCAATAATATCTATCCTGGCTTTAAATGCCTGCAGTACAAAAAGATACCCAAATTTAATAGCACTTCTGGACTTAAGTAGCCTTGAAGGAGTGCAGTGGGTGTCAGCTCCTGCACTATTTCTGAACTGAGAGTCAAGAGACTCTTGTGTCGCTTTAACTCTTGGTTTTCACACAGAGTTGGTGACCAACAGGCTGGAGAGGCAGCCAGCTCTTTTTTATCTGCAGGTAATTTTGTGAAGCAGGGGGGAAGGTGCTGCCTTTCCCCAGCCACTGCGGCTCTCCAGAGTGGGCTGGATGCTCCTGTAGCAAAGAAGTCCTCTCACCTCTTTCTTCTCCCAATTCCTCCTCCCACTGCTGTACATTTTTCCCGCTCTGTTGCATATCTTTTAAATACTTTATGGTATCATGGTACTTCATTATTATCAGTGTTGTAAAGGCTTCAAATGGCGACGGTCATCATCTTTCCAGTCCTGAGTGAATGTAAATCCAAATATCCATTTTCTTTATCTTCCTATGCTCTTTGAAGATCTGTGAAACTGCGGGCTGCTGTCAGATTAACAATAACATTTGTTACAACGCAAAATGAAAAGATTCCTAACAATTATAGTAGGACCATTCCATGCTTCTACCTGTAAACCTTACTGTTCCTCACCTACTGAATGTGAATGGCAGTCCCAGCTAATGACAAACAACTACCACTAGGACAAAGTCCAATTTTAGGACTGAGGGTCTGTCCCTCTTCTAAATGTAGAGTTTTTCATCCACCGCTGCATTCATACAAAAAAGTCCAACTGCCTGAACAAGGTGAGCTGCTAAAAGAATACGAAGAGATAAAGAGATGGTCTCTAGATCATCATGTTGCCATTCTGAAAGTCATTCGTGGATTTTGGCAGACAAAATACACAGGGAAAAAGCATAACTGAGGATTGAAGTCTGATGGAGTGTTTTCATTTGGTTCTGTGTGATTCAAAGAGCTTTTCATTCTTGTTCCCTTTCTTCTTTGAAATGTCAACCCAGTCCAAAATGGGCTCTGGGACTTCAAGGAACTTACAACCTGATGTGACAAGTTCCACATTCAATTAAAAAGATATATTGGCATGTGCAATCTCTGCTATGTGTGAAAATGTAGATTTAACAGTAAATAAGAAAATGTATTTAGTGTTGTAGGGGATTCTCTTTCTTTCTATCAGCTGCTGGGGAGATTGAAGAGGACTGTGAAATGCAGGGAAAGCAAGCAAGGCAAACAAATGTTCCACAGTGCTCAAAGTCACAAGCAACTATGATGCCACGTTGAAAGTATTCCAGCCAGAACCCCTTCCCCCGCCTTATTCTCCCAGCTGCATTTTCTCCTGTGAAGGAGTAGTTTACTCTACAAGTTATCAGAAAAACAAACAAACAAGGAAGTTTACACAAAAATCAAGGGGAATGGAATGATAGGACAATGACAGAAAACAACAAAAGCAAGGAAATACACAGATAAATGTCAAATGCACCCTCTGGACCCTTCCATTTGTTTTACAACAGCTAATTTAAAAGACTCCTCCTTCCTTACTTTCAGGATGCCTCCCGCTGTGTCAAGGTTTGCAGGCATTTGATACTATTTACTCTAAGTACCCGGTGTGGATTTCACCGGCACTAATGGATGCATGTTATGGTGGGAGAAGACCCTCCTCACAAAACTGTTGTGGGCAGAGCAGGGTATGTCTGTGGTAGGGAAGTGGGTATGTTGACCTGATGCGAAAATCTATGATCCTCTTTTTAAGGCTCAATTTTACCGCAAAATTCCTGCACAGAGCTAGATAATATATTTCATGTTTTTCTGCTTAAGCTCCCCATCTCCTTAACAGCAAGATAATACATTTGCTTGTTCTTTTTGGGTGAGATTTTCAATATCACTGAGAATTAGCTTGAAACAGAGGTTAAAATCTCCCTGGATTTCAGCAGGATGTTGTTATTTGTATGCTTTCATTTATATGCTTGGGTTTTCCGATCATAAGCGCTTTGGGTCAGAGACTGTGTTTCAGTGCATGTGCTAACCACAGATCACACAGCAGAGCTCTGATTTGGGATGGGCGCTCCAAATGCCGATGAGTAACAGTAACTGAGTGGGGAGTGTGGGCACCACCTTTCAGCTAAGAACACGGGGTACTTGGTTGGGTTGAATCTGAAACAAATTCAGATAAATTCAGCCACGGATCTTTTCATTTTAGTTGTTTCAGACAGGAACCCACATGCAAGCATTGACTAGGCAGAACACTCTTTTCTGAATAGTAGCGTGGAAAATGGCAACAGCTTTGTGCATGAAGAAAATTAATGGGTTCGGGATGTTATTTTCAAATTGTTGTAAAGTTTGTCATAACAACACTTCTTTTATAATTTCTTTGATAGCTCAGGAATATTACTTTTCTTCTTTAGTGAAAGGTCACACAACTATATACGGTCTCTTAAAATCAGTGAATGCATAATGGCTTCTGCTGCTCTAACAGGAATCATTAAACAAATTCATAAATCAATGAAGCACACCGATGCATTACTTTAATTATCATTTCTGTTCAGATGGTTGGTTTATGTAATGTAATTGTTTACTATGTCTGAGTATTACACTAGAGAAGCTTGGCTGGGTCTTCATTTCAAAATCTATTCTAATTTCTTAAGCGTTTTTATGAAATTAACAAACAATAGTCTATGGAGTAGACTGAAGAAATTCAGCTAATGGAAAAATACACCACCCTTCCCTCGCCTTTAGGCATTCATTATGAGAGGATTTTAAACTCCTGTCATTCTGTATGTTTTCTTAGAGGTGAATGCTATCCTTAGATTTGTCAGCTAAACCTCCATAACAGTTTTTAGGCATTACAAAGCATTACATGTCATTAGGTAGACCGAATTTATGAGTTGCGCAGTTGGCTTCAACAGTACCACGCTCAAGATATTAGACATGACCAAACAGAAAATGATAGACATTAATAGCATGAGGAACACTGACATTTTTCTTTGAAATACAAGAAATAATGGCTTAAGATGAAATATTATAAAATTCATTTTCTTGAAATAATATTTTTCCTAGCAGAGTGATACAGAATAGTTACATGTTTAACAATCGTGATTTATGCTTCTTGCAAAATCAAAGGTTTGTCTCAGAAATAATGAGATTAAAACGCCTTCAACAACTATAATTTAGATTCTTATTTATTTCTTGTGTTTTTAGCTTTCAGGGTTTGTGTGTTTACTGAGAAATGAAACTCCTATAATCTGATAACCTTAGGCACTGGGATTTTCCAAATAAAATAAAACTAAGAATATCATAAAGTCCCTGTGATGGGATTTACAAGAGCCCAATGGTCTGGATGAAGTTAACTCAAGCAGCAAATTAGGGCCCTGCTCAGGGTATTGAACAGCAGGAAGTGAGGATATTCCTCGGCCAAACAGACTTCAAGAGATCTGAGTCGAAGACCAGGATTTCAGGGGAGCGTAAAGGGGAACTCTGGGCTAGACGAGGGAGACTGAGAAAGGCTGTACATGTACAGAGTGGAAAAAGGACTGTATTACATGAGCAGATCACCTGGCTGAGAATGAGCTTTGCATTTATCCCTGAAGACAGTATCAGCACAAGTCTTTTGTATCCCTGTAGTCTTTCAAACTGGCTGCAGTAGGGCAATCGTGATTTACAGGCCTTCATAACTGAATGAATGGGAAAGAATATGATTTTTCTCACCACATATTTTATGATCTAGATATTCTTCTCATGTCCAGGCATGAGAATGCATATTTCTGTCCCATGCTTTTTTTGAATAAAGAGTAAAAGGTCTTTCATTTATTCCTACTACATACAAGATGTTTAGATGAGATATGCTATCTAAGTTTCTCATTAATGTTAACATGAGCTACATGTATATATCAGATGCAGGTCCCCTGAAGTGCCTATCTCCCAATATGCTGTACAATCCATCGTGGGATCTGAAGCTCATAAGTAGGTAATAGGACCATCATATGAGCTTTGCTTATTTACAACTGTTATTAAAGTAATTCAAAAGCAGGACTGAGGACAAGAAGAATATATTAAACCATATTGCTTTATAAATGAAAAAAGGCTGCTGTACAAGATGACCAGAACAATAAAATGTCATGTTTAATTCACCTCAGGGTTAGTGCTACCATAGTCAGTGGAGTTTCATCACAAATTAGTATGGCTTATTGTTTTAATATTCTGTGGATCTTGCAGCTTCAGGAATCAATAGCATAGTATGGAAAGAGTCACATTTTAAAATCATAGGCAATATTTTAGAAATGGGTCACAGAAAATTATTAAAACAGTTTTTAGAACACGTAAATTGTTAAGCTCTTAACTTAAAACTATTGTACCCAGATATTCTTGGTGTAATCTGCAAGTTAAATTAGTTATGGTTTCTATATCCTTGGCATAGTGTGACATTTCAAAGATTTAATTTTGTTAAAAAAAACCTGAAACAGCCCTCAATAATAATTCAGCAATGTTAGTAACTCATTTTTGCCAGGGTCTTAAAAATTTCCACTGTTTCACATATGTGACATTTTCTCCTACTAGTAGCATGTTGCTTCATAGGTTGATACTATTATAGTCTCTAAAGGCTAGAATTTGTCTTAAAGAACAATCATTAACACAGGTTGGTACAAAAACTGTCCCTCTTCAACCTCAGCAGATCTTACAATTTAGCAGTCTGTGATACTTCTCTACTTTCTTCTCACTGCTGGAGTATAACTTTTGTGCTGGTCTGTACCAGAATCTAGCTGAGATGCCCAGACACACCATAATAGGAAAAGCAGAAAACTGACATTCAGCCATACCAACAGGCTTCTGTTCCAGGATGTGAGTGACTGGTATTATACAATTTCTTTGTCTACTTGAAACTTGTGAAGCAATGTAGATTTCTTACCATTTTTACTCATTTGTGGAAATCTGTAATCAAAATCACAATCAGCTGCTGAAGTGCTCCATACAATCTTATTTCAGCAACATGTTCACATTAATTGTATTTCGTTAGCATTATGAAAGGAATTTTTCAGCAGATACCAGGTCGTATATGTCAAGGTACTTGGGAACAAAATAACGTACTACTTGAGCCCTAATACTTCCGAAAGGAGAGTTGCTTGTAGATTTAATTATGCCTGGTTTTGCTGTACATTATTCTAAATTGTGTTCCACAACAACTTTCTCTGAGAAGTACCTAGATACATTTGGACCTCCAGAAAAATACCTGACATCAATCCAGTTCTCTTTTGTCTTGATTTAAGGTTGCATGGTGTGTCTCTCAGCAGCAGCACAGACCTCTTTTCCCTTTCTTGTAGGGACAACTTCAGTCAGTGGTTTTGGGATGGATATTTTTGTAAGACAGAGGGATTTCAAATTCCTTAGTGAAACACACCACAAAAGCCATCTTATGAAAGATGATGTTATGAAACAAATGAGAACAAAAGTTGTACAAATAGGAGAGAATATTGTCAGTATTGCATTTTCAAGTGACTTTTTTGGTTATAAATCATTTACTGACATCAAATGTCAACAAAACCTATTCATAGATCCAACTTAGAAAAATACAAAATGGTTGGGAGTTGAAAGGAGCTGAAAATTCATTGTAACTAGCATGAACACATTTATTGATATAATTTGAGAGTCTTCAAATTAAACAGTTTCCTGTTTATCCTTGATCTTTATACCAGTTTCATTAGCAGAGATGGGCTTGGCTACAGGAAAATATGACCTTGTGTCATAAATTATCTATCTGGCTTTATGTGCAGCAGTTGCAATGAGTTTTTACTTAGGGTTTTGGTTTGGGTTTTTTTGTTATTGTTGTTGGTATTGTTTGTTGTTTGGGTTTTTTGTTTGGGGTTTGTTGTTTGTTTGGTTGTTTGTGTTTAAATATGGTCGTTTATTGAACATTGTGAATGTGCTCAGCTCTGTACTTTACACTGATGAAGGCTGCCCCACGGGACTTCTGTTCTTAGATAGTGCAGTTCAGGCACACAGAATTTAGCCTGCTGATTTACCATGTCAGAACAGATTTTCCCTCTTCCTTTGCCCTGTCAGACTGTAGTTCTTTGTTATCTGGTAGAGGCAGCTTCTCTCCTCAATGAACCAGTCAGCGACATCGCTGTCCTCTGCAATGCTTCCGCAGCTCCCTGTAGACTCTAATAGTGAACCAAAGTGCGGAGAGAAGTACACATTATTCTATTATATTAAATATATATTACCCATAATTATGGTTCCATCTAAATCAATAACCACGGTCCTGCAGAAGAAAATGAGAGTATGGCTGACCCTTGGGGAGTACACTACTGAAAGAAGACTGTGCCCCTGGAATGGCGAGGTCTGTAAGGCGCTTGTGCTCGCACTGGTACTGGTACCACAGCTGAGGACCTGCCTTTGGGGGAGGTTCTTCACACTGTTTGCAAAACAGGTCCATGCCCTAAGGGCAAAGCCTGCTCTCCAGATGGAAAATAGTGAGTTAACAGGGCTTCAACTACAGACCAAACAGCGAAATGTCTTCACCAAAGCTACCCTGATTTATTTATTTTTACAAGGTTTTGATTCATTTTGTTTGAGTGAAATGGCTGCTATTTCTGCCTTTGCTCAGTTTGAACATGTTTTAATAGAGGATTAGTCTCCTCAGGCAGGTGCAAGGAAAGTGCTTACAGGATACGACAGTGAAAAGAACCGGCCGGTAGGGAAAAAACCTCAACATGTTGTGGTATAATGAGCCCATTTAAACAGAAGTGAATGTTTGACATTTACATTTCCCTGTCTCCTGTACAAGGCCAGAACAATGTTCTGAAAATATAAAAAAAAGTGGTGGAAAATATTTTGCTTAAAATAAAAAAAAATCCCTTTAATTTATTAAGCCTCCAGCCCTGACAGCTTGTCACAGGAAAAACTGGGTGCGTTCTATCCCTAGGGACAACTCTGTTCTCAGTTGTTCCACAGATCAGCTCTGGTGTCACTTCAGAGAAAAGACACCTGCTCCTTTCTCAGCCAGTGGTGACACAACCAGCAGTATTTAAAAATTAACAAAAAATTAAAAGGAAGAAAAAAAGTGAAAGTAAGATTGATGAAAATTAGAGGCTGGGGATGCGAGAATTACAAGAGAGGGGAAAAATTAATAAAGCCTACGTTATTTACTCTAACTTTCTAAAGCCATGACTAATGCATAATTTAAATATGTTTAATTAATTAATCCAGTAAATGGATACCTAGCAATTTCAAGGAGCTGGCAAATAAGCTAAAATAGATTACATTATCAGAATAGGCAGAGAGCATGCCCAATAATATCAGAGCTAATTTGTCTGTTAAATAACACATCATTGTTCCACTTCAAATTCCTCCTTAAAACCTCTTTGCTCTGTTGCACCTGTGGATGGTAAGGCTTGTGGTTTGCAAAGAACACTGCTTATTATGATGGCGAATTTTGTTTCATTGTCTTCTGTTTTGTTCTATTTGTGCTATCTTGCAGTTACACACAGCACAGGAATTTTTCCAGTCTGTTCAGAACGAGTTTAGCACAGACGGCTTCTAGTAAGAACAAGGGCTCGTAGGCAGCACGCTAATACTACTAATAAATACTATCAGTAATAAATACTACTAATAAATTAACAACAAGAATGGCATCAAGTAGTTCATACTTGGGCTTAATTCTTGAAAGTCACAGTCTTTATTAAAGATACATTTTCTAGTTAGTTTTCTAAGAAAAGCAAAGCATAGGAGACTTTTCATCTCTATGATAAATATGATCTGTAATATTTTCCCTTGTCTCAACATTTTTTAGGAAATGGATGAATATATAAAAAAGAAAGAACAACAATGAAAATGAAAGAGTTGAGATCTATATGAACAAAACTATTTGGATGGAACAAAAGCTGGTCTGGGTGTCTGCCAAAACTCATATCCAATGCGTATCCCTTTAGACTCAGCTAAACTTGGTTCCGATGATGGAGAGAGACCCAGGGCAAAAAAGGAAGGAATGCATCCATAGCAATACAGTTTTGTGGCAGCAGAATTGATGTAGGCATTTGTACAGGAACTGATTTTGCTGTGGTGAGAACTGTAGTGAATGCGAGTGAGGGTGAGAAAGTCTGCATAAGGATGCTTTTTGACCTGCTTATGAACTAAAATGCAGTAAACGAATAATAAAATCACAAAGGAAAGATATATGTCAAAAAACAGTGGAAGGCAGGAAAACAGTGAAGACTTCACAAAGAAATCTGATCCCATCTGCCTCTCCCACAGAAAGATTAAGATAAATTCAGAAATTATTTTGATCCTTCTATAAAGTCTTAAACCTTCTTAATATGCCCCAGAACCAATCTTGGCTTAAATTCAAAAGGCCGATGTGTATTTTTCAGTTGCTGACATCTGAATACCTCATTAGTATGTTGAAATTGTCACTCAGATGGCTGTTTTATTTGCCTAAGTGCTGATTTAATAGACCGAATGCAAGATTTGGCAGTATTGTTAAGGTACCCATGTTTGAAAATTGAATGCTGACTTTGAATTATATGTGACTATATTTGTTCCAGTGTTCAGTGAAAACAAGCCTTCTATCTATCCATCATGGCAATTCTCACATCAAAACCTGAGGTACTGTGCACAGTCAACCTATCAGATGCTACACTGCAGGCAGGTTTTGTGTTTGGGGTTGATTGGTTCGTTTTTAACTCATTGTACAAGAAAGCACCACACATTGTTGCAATTTTAATGGTTCCTTTTTAATTAAGACTTCATTTCTTGAGTGTGATAGCTGATGTGAGTTTGAGGGAAAAAGGCCAGAGAACAGCCCTGTAGCTAGCAGAGAGACCAGAAGTTTAAAAGGTCTAGAAAGGATGAACAAAGGAAGGAAAAGTTAAAGGTACCCTGAACGGCACCTTGCTGATGACAAGTGGATGATGACTAATGAAAAGCTGTTAGATAGCTGCCTTCCTTTGCATCCACATTCTGCATATAGGAAACTATTTAAAAGGCAGGGTTTTAGGTGAAAATCTGTCACGTAAACGCTGAACATGGAACTGACCAGTCTGGGGATTTTTGATTAGACTGTGTCACTAAACATTGAAAGATATGCTGTAAATAAATAAATAATAAAAAACCCCAGAACCCAAAACAAACAAAAGAAACCCGGTACTGAAGGACATGGTTTAGTGGTTAATAGGTGGTGGTGGGATGGTTGCACTGGATGATCCTTGAGGTCTCTTCCAACCTTAATGATTCTAATTCTAATTCTAATTCTAAACCCCCAACAAAACATTGCAGCAACAACAGACAACAAAACCTGCAAGACTTATTCTAAGAAACTCATCTGATATTACCAGATAAAGTTATTTGAAAAAACAGATACATTTGAATGTGTAATATCCCTTTAAAGTGAAAGTTAACTTATTTGGTTAATAAGTGGTTAATAAATGGTTTATCCTTGTAAGAGTTTTATACTAGCGTGGGACAGCTTTGTGGAACAGGAGCCTCCTTCTCCCTAGCTTTTCTATTATTATGAAGTGCAAGCACACATAAAAGGTGCTACGTTTGCAAAGTGTTATTATTCAAACCTATCAATGCTAAAATTCCTTTTTAGCTAATCTGCCCTCACAGCTTGAAACACACTGGCAGTTCTTGAAGTACTGACGTTTCATCCAGACAAGCTCTGGCATAATTCCAACAATGATTCTGACCCTGAAAAGGCCTGGGACTTCAGTTAAGGCCGGTCAATCACACCGAACCGTGACAGATCTGTGGTGTGGGCAAGTACTATAGAGGGGCTATGATGCTGTGCCTCACACTCATTTTAACCTGCTCCTCTGAAAAGTCTTGGGTCAGGTTTACAGTGCAGTATCACTGTTTATTTAAGGGAAAAAAAAGGTGTGGTTTATTATTGCATAGGGATGCATGATGCAAAAGTGCCTTCAAAAGTGCACATGTATTTGTCCACATGAACCACGATCACAGTGGGATGCACGAACAGGTATTTGAGTGTTCAAACGTGTGTATGCAAAATCAGAAGGAATAGCTGAAAATAGACATGTTCTTCAGTGAGACATTTTTATTTTTTTAAATTGATAGCGCCTATTACATGCAAACTGTTTTGCATTTTTACAGTTAGCAACTGTCAATAAATCCATGGCATGTAAAAGGGCACTGCTACTATGGCAGTTATTTGAATTCTATACTTTGTCAAATATATGTACCTCTTAATTCAATAATCTTTAAAAGCAATACTCATTGTGGTTTACAGTATGACACCTGACCTTTTGTTAATGTCAAATACCATTTTACTTTAGCATGGAAAATTATAATATTTCTATAAATATAATCATTATTCTTGGGAAAGATGTATTAAAGAAATAGAATCGGAGACTGATCAGCTAATCAATTATTTCACATGACAATGGTCTTACGTATTATTGTTGACATTTCTGTGAGTACCCTAAAAAGACCGATGGCATAAAAGAAAACAGCGACTGGATGTCAAAATTCTGCCTGTAATACTGGCCTGTTAGCTGAGAGCAGATAAAAACCAAATTTCTGTTGTGCTGATTGGCAAGAAGAATGTAGCATTAAGTTGTTTTTCCAGCCAAGCTAGATAAAATCTCTGGCAATGGTTATACAATATGTGGTTTGGAACTTTTCTTAAAGGTAGCTAAGTTAAGTACAATTTACAAAATACCTATTTAGTTGTGATAGATATCTCCAGTTCTGCCTTAAAATAGCTAGCAGCAGGGGAGATAAAGAATTCAGTTCCACATCATGAGGAGATACAAAATTTTTTGCTGCACTAAGCAAATATACTTGCCACTGAATGAAACATATCAGTTAAGCTTGAATCAGTTGCTTGACCAGTGTATTCATGTACATTATCTATCAATATATGCTTTTCTTTTCATGTTGACAGGGTAAATCTCATTGATTACTGTGGGTATTTGTGTTAGAGGGAGAGTGTGGGTTAAGAAAGGACTCTGAAAATAGGTGTTTTTTACTCATCTCTATGCATGTAAATATAGGAAGAGATGCATTCCTACTAGCAACTAGATTGTACTGAGCAATCTTGCACAGAGAAGTGTATTGTCCTTTCTGTTGGGACAGACCAAGGCAGAATTGTGCACTGTGGAAGAAAAGCAACGTACCTTCTTTTGTTTATGGTGTGCCCTCAGTGGTGCTGCATGTGCCAGAAAACTATTCTTTAAATAGCAACCCTCTTCACCTTCCATACTTGGCATTGACATTGTTTTCTTTATGAAGCAAAGCGTAGAAAGATACAACACAGTCTTTGCGTGGCTTAGCAAGAGAGTAATACCAGATTTAGACTGTGTTTATGACATAGCTCTTCTATGAATATGCAAGCAAAAATCAAAAGACTCTCCAGCGTGCAAAAAAGAATTCATTATGAAACCCCACAACAAACCTAATGAGAACTTTAGCAATTCCTGATTCAAACATTACATTAGAGGGCAAAAGAGTAGCAGAGATGAATCAGTTGCCTTACTAATGTATGAAATAATGGAGGCATAAGCTGCATTCATGAGTACAGAGAACATGAAATTATTTTGGGATATTTAGGTGGACATTTTAGGTTCTCCAGCTTTCTGCATGTTATTTATAAGGAGAAAGATGAGTTAAAAACTGGGAATCAGAATATGGCTATTTGAAAAGGCCTTTCACCTCCAGAAGTCTCTTTGCTAAAGATAATAGAAGTCTCAACCACCTAGACTATAATTTTTAAAAATGAACCACCGTCTAGAGAAGAAGGAATTTGCCAGAGATAGCATTTTACTACTGCTGTTACAGACTTTGCTAAATCTGGCCTGGACATTTTGCCCCTAGACATTCAGTAATTGAAATGACCAATAGAGGCTATGGCCATAGCTTCAAAAAAAGCTGTGTCGCCTACTTGTAATTCATTGCTGTTTGCTTAGCTTCCCTTAAAAGTCAACTCCTCATTTACAGTTGATATAAGTCTTTTTGTAAAGGCTGGAGAAAAGGTAATGTGGCTTATGAACCTGCTTTTCAGGACACAGACAAAAAAAAAGTCTTCTTCAAGATCTCACTGAACTGGTTGGTGCTGTTTTCCATCACGGGAAGCTACTACCCCGGAGCTCTGACAGAGGAAGGAGGTCATGTGAGTGCTTTTCAATCCATTTCAGACAAAATGAGCTGGGTTAGCTCATACTCACCTTCAACAGTCGATTAAGCTTTCCCAGCTCGTTTTGCCTGCAATGCAAAGGAATGTGTACACAAACTTCTCTGCAAGCAGAGATGAGGAGGATGGCAACTTCTGGCAGAGGAAGGCACAGACCACTTGGGGAAGAGCCGTTTGCCATTGCTGGCTCAGGAATGCTTTTCCAGGAGTAGAGCACTACCTTTTATGCAAGACAAGCTAAAATCTAGCTCGACAAGGCTCCTTGAGATGATTTTGTGAAGACTGGCCCTCAGTGGAGAATCACAAAAATCAACAGTTAACTGACCACCATTTTAAACAAGAGTTGGTCATGGAAAAACTCTTAATTTGAAAAACAAAAAGTAATGTGTAATTCAAATCTTACATGCACTTTAATATATGGATATGAAAGAAGGAAATCTACCAGATTTACTGACAGATATCTTTGAAAGCAAATGCCTTTGAAGAAAACCTAGGCATTTAATTACAATAATTAACGTAAATAAATTACAAATGCTAGGATTCACTGGAAAATTCAACAAAATCACTGACATTCTTTAGAAAAATGCATGGAAATATCTGAGAACTATGGGTGTAACCACTGAACAGATTTTTTCAAAGATTTATAGACAACAGGAAATAAGAAAAACACAAAGAGCACTCTGGAGAGATGACAAAGAGCCCTGTACATCCTTGACCACAGCCTAACAAAACAATGGTGTTTGATGGCAAAACTGAAGCTTCAGAGTCTTTGGACAGAACCATACACAAGCATTTAATTTCAAAATCAGGTTGAAAAACATCTGTTGCTTCACGAGAATCTTAAACGTACAGTTTTGTCCAATGGCCACTAGAGCCTGCATTTAACCTTTAACAGATGAATCATCCCATATCCTCACAGCTCAAGTATATTAAGTGCTTTAGTCTTGGGATTTCAGGGACTGTACCCCCAATTATGAGAACTCCTCAGCCCCAAATATACTATTTGATGTCACACAAAGTCCTGCTTCCCCACATAATAGCCAGCGTGTGCGGAACCCGGTCCTTAGCCAGGCGTAACAGCTAAGAGCAGTAAACCTAATGGCAGAATGCAGGGGGCATTAATTTTAAGATGTGGTAACGTGTAGTACACAAGGATCTTGCACATGTCATCTTCTCTTTTCAGTTGCAAATTTATCTCTTTCAATGTGAGAGAATGAAGTATGGAAAGAGATAAGGAGGGGAATATGACACTGGAAGCCGAACTGGTTTAGCTTAAAATGCCACAGTGCCTACTGCTTTGTTGAAGGAATGTAACCTGCTGGTGACAGCAATCATGACTTGACAGAGGATCAATCACAAGAGTTACAAGTGTTTTGCCCTTTTTCTGATATGTGACGGTTTTGGAAAACAGCATCCTAGATAATCCCTTGTGGAACAACTTTTTGGATTATCTCTAGTGACCCTAGTTTTCCTACACAAACATAAATGTGCTTCTTATTATTAGCCCCAGTTAGGATAATAGCCTTGGGAACAATGAGATGCAGAATAACTAAGGAGCTTTACTGTGCTTGGCAGTTACAAAAGGCACCTTGAACAAACAGAATAAAACAACAACAAAAAAATGTTTAAAGCTACCTGCAGCTGCAGTGTGCAACTCTGATGGGAACAGTTTTACTGACTGTGAGGAGGTTGATTCACTCCTTGCATTTCTTCTGTTTTTAGCCAGTACAACTTTAATGAAAAAGCCAGTTTAGTTTCCTTCCAAAATTCACACTTACATTAGTTTAAAATTGGAATATCACAGCATTGAGCCAGACTCCTTTTATTTGGCCAGTGTTCATCCTGTAACTACATAAGTGGCTCCTGCATTAGCAAAATCTTGCATGCCCAGTGACTAGAAGAAGATTTGAAAGATTAGGACACAAAGTTTTGAAAGGATTTGCCAAGTTTGACATTTGCACCTGTGTAACTAGCAAAGGACAAAGTTTAGCCCTTAATATTATTTTATCCTGGCAGCATTTTAATATATCCTGGTTTGATTTTGCGTCAACTCCTAACTCCTTAACAGTTTTAAATATGGTTGTGACTTACCACTGGGGTCACTGAACAATGAATGTTAGCTAAACATTCAGAGTGTGATATTTGATTACAGTTAAGCTTTTCCAAAAGCCAAGAGGAATCCATGAGGAAAATACTAGAGGTGGAAGTTTTAGAGTCTATATGGCTACGAATTCATATAGCTTATTAACATATATTTTCAAGATATTGAATCCAAAGCAGAAATGCACCCACAAAGAGAGACCCAAGATAAAGGCTAATGTGTAAATTGCTTTAAAAACTGTAGTTACTGTAATTACATGGAGCATTTTACAAGCAACTAGGGACTGCTTTGGATAGATGACTGAAATTTAATCAGTATCTGGCACAGATTGCCTTTCTTTCACACCTCACATTTCTGAAGTACTATTCTAGGGAAACCTGCTAGAATTGTGAGCCTTTATTATCACATTTGATCTCTCTACACAATTTCCAAAAGACTGATTTCCCAGATCTCACAGAAGATATGGGTCTGGGTCCTTTATCTCAGGAGCATGTGTCTCTTCATTTTTGGGCAAACTTCATTCAGCTGTCCAGGCTTAGGTTTGTAATCACATGGAACATTACGTATGAAATACAGAAAATGTTGGTTTGTTAATGTCTCCACCTGAGACTACAAGATAAAGGAAGCATGCACAGCTCTCTGTACTCGGAGGACATAAACACTTGTGCTAAACCTTTTACAAAATACAACTTATTTTTTCCAGGCTTTATTTGGTTATTTGTATTAGCTGTCAAGAAACTGTCAGTTAAGCAAAGGGAGCCCCAAATGATCTATGCCTTTTAAAGGAAGAAGGAAACAGAAAATAATTAGATATGGTAAATGTGAAAATTGATCTATCTGAAGAGTGTGCAGTTTACAAGCAAGAAATCAATCAGTTTACACCAAACAGATTAAAATCATGTATCATTATTCTTAATGGTTCAAGATGTAAAGGTCTGAAAGTCTAAATAGAATTCTTGATGATTACTTTTATTAAAATCCTGAGTATTGGAAGATATACAATGGCTGTCTAGATTGATTACTATATTATCTGCTTTGTAGAAAAATAATATCCTTGACTTGTTGCTTGTTGCTAAAATCCTCATTACTATGCCTAATATACTCTGTCCCTGGAGTAAATTAAAGCATTTCCTTCTTTTGTACCGTAGTTTCCTTAAAGTTAGATTCTTAGAAATACTGGGACTACACTGTGACATCTGAGTTCTGGAGATCAATTTATAGCTGTTAAAGATCATGAAGAATTGCCCATTAAAACAGTTACTATTTGACAAATAACAACATTTGTGTTTAGCCTGGATATTTATCAAGCAGACAGAGCACTTATTCCTGATGCCTGAATGAAGGTCTGCATGAAGAAACTTATTAATCAGTTAGTGCCTGGTTTTAAACCACCTGTCTTATTAAAAGAAAAACCAAAACGAAAACACCACACAACCCCCCCAAACTGCACTTTTACATACATTAAAACTGCACTCCTGATTTGATAGCACTGGGAAGTGTTTATGTCAAGGTGTCATAGCCATGGGCCATACCACCAACGAACAGTAAAAAAATATTTTCTTTCTCTTGACAAATGCTTACATATTGTTTTAATCTAAGACTAAGGATCTGATGGTTTATACATATGTATATTGCATTTAGGCAAACGAAACCTCAAGCAGATCATGATTGCATTTCCTCAGATACAGCGATTGTGCTACGCTACTGAAGTCAGTGGGAAGGCTGCTACTGACCTCATTAGCTTTTTAGAGGTTGGAAACTGATTCACAGAATACTTCAATATTTAAAAAGTTCTAAACTAAAAATGATCTTTGAATAATTTTAAATTAATTGTGAGTGAAAACCTTTTTTTTTTTTTAGGCAAAACATTCTGACAAAAGGAATATGTTTCATTTTAATTTTGTGTTGTATCATTTCCATATAAAGTTTTGTTCTGAAAACACCAGTACGTTACCAGTTTCCCTCCTGCTTTTGTTTCCAAAAAACTCATCGGTTAAATTGACACCATTTTGTGGAATTTATCAGCACTGCCGGAGCTGCATTCTATGAAAGAAGATGGTTTCATCAAACCTATTCCAAGCAGCTTAGTTATTGAATCCACAGGGAAAAAAGCGAGCTTTACGTAGGTCCCAGTTACAAAGAGTCTACTGTTTGCTAGTAAGGGATCAGCATAAGTAAAATAAAGAGGTATGGATAAGACAGAAGTTTCTAAGGAAAGCTTTGTGGTTCATTGTCCTACCTAATTTCTCTGAGGATTACGTAAGAGTTGTTAAATGATGTGGATTTCTGTTCGAATTAAACACACTATACAACTATTTAACTTGTTTACTGTTCAAACTGCTACAGGTATAGCATGCATTTTAAGAGCGAATTATATATTTGGCCCCTATATTTTATCATATATATTCTGCATGCGGTATCAGCTCTGGTTCTTAAGGATAGGTTCAAAATCCAAGGAACTTATTTCAAAGAGGAATGAAAAATAGGAATACCATTTTCTTCCATGAATAATTGTATTCTGTGTTTATAGAGCATTTATTTTTCAAAGTTATATACAAATATTAACCAAACAATCATCACAACATCCTTGTGTGCCAGGTTTTACACATAAAGAAATGAGAAAAAATATATATATATAAAAAATACAGTGCTTAGCACTTTAGTCCTATAACTGGGGTTTCAAGGTACTAAAGTAATGCAAATAACAATAATGGTATGGGAGAAACCTTTCAAGTTTGAGTGTCTAACTGGCTTGATTTTCATAGGTTTAGACTTCTGAGCGCTCACAACTTCCTTTGAAGTCGATTGAAAATGTGAGTGTCAGCACACATTAAAATCAGACCACTAATTTAGATGCTTAAACATGAAATTTAAATTCATAACTTTAAGTTCGGAAAAATTCACCTAGGTGACTTTTCCAAAGGTACCTTCCAAACCAGGTTCAGGACTAGGAGATTCTTGATTTCTAACACCTTGTCTTCACAGAGCTTCCGGCACAGACACTATGAGCTAAACAAATCACTTACACTATGATAGATCTACACAGCTAAAGTAAGTTGGTGTGTGCAGGGACTATCACACGCTATCACAGTCCAAAGATTTGTATGAGATACTGCAAGAACAAGAGAAATATCCCTTCCTCCCAGAGCAGCCTAATTGCAAAAAAAAAAAGCTGATACAACACTGCTTCAAGGAGAGGACTCTGAAGAAGTCTGGTCATTTTATATAAACTCCTCCCCTCATCCACTTGCATATTACCTCCTACCATGTTACAGAGAAAGCCCTCACAAACCTGACTGGAATAGCTGTGTTATCGTCTAGAAAACTGCTATGGTTTAGCTTTCTTTAAAATTCTTACAAGTTATGTACCAGAATATCCAGTGTCCAGTGTCCTAAGGTCACTTCTTCACTTCTTCAGCTTCAGTGGAGCATGAAGAATTTTTCTTTCTACGTACATAGGACCAAATTCTGGTTGTTACTATGCAGACACTATTGAGAGAAGAGAGACTATGAGGAGTATGTTCCTCAACAGCTGACAGTCACAGGAGATGGCCACAGTACAGAAAGAGTGCTCCTTGATCCATATGACTTCTTAGCTTTGATGAGGTGGCCAAGTTTATGTTGTGTCATCACCAGAAAGTGATGACTTGGACACACTATGACTCCCTAAAATTGAAATAAGGGTTAGAGGTGGTGAATTCTGTGTAGTGCCAACTCGCTCTGCACGTATGTCTCAGGTTATGTCTAACTTAGTAAGTACTGCCACTCAGTAGAAGTCATTTTGTAGTGTGAAACGTCAGACACTCAGAATCCAACGTGCATGTCGTATATTTTGTAGTATTTTAATTCAGGCTAGTTCTAGCTTGGTCCTGTGGTCTGAAAGCCCATGACTGGTCAAATCCCACCAGAGGCACACCTGAAACATGTCTTCTAGCTTACTGATATCCAGAAGGAATGAGGCTGTTTTGGATGCGGGCCAAAGCTCAGTGCTTTGGAAGGATGAGGAGATTTGCTTCAAGGGCACACTCCTAATTTCTGTGCACCCTCATGGACATACACCCTCCATGCACTCCCACGTTGCTTCTGCAGCTTGGTACTTCCAAGGCCAGCATACACCAGGAGTTTTTCTACAGCATAACTCAGTAAGGTGGGCACTAGTCAAAAAGCAGAGGAGAGGTAGAAGCTGAGTTACAGTAATGTAAATCTGCATATTACAAAAAGTGTTTTGATCCTTTTACTGATCAGGAACGGATACTACAGTCTTACTTGCTAAAGCCCAATCTGAAAATCCTGCTTGTATTCAACTGACCTTAAAAGAACGAAATAATGGACTAATGTTATAGCTGTACTAAAACTGCATAAAATCCAAACAATATTGTAAATAAGGCAAGTTTACTGTAGTTCAGTGTATTTTCTTTCCATTACATTTTGGGAGAGAATGAGGCATATGAACATCAGAAAAGAGTCAGTTTAAATTGTGATGCTTGCAGCTTTAATTATGAGCAACCCTAAGTCTCTGTGTTTACAAAAGAGAGATTACCTACACGTTATTTGAAAACCATTGGGTGTAAGTTTATAGTGGTAACAAGCAAGTCTGATTTTCTTTCATACTTAGGATATAATAGGTACAGAATGCTGCCCAAGGGAAAAGAAGTGAACAAGTAGTAACTTGATATTTATTCTACACAGACGTGAAGAAAGCTTAAAGAAATACACAATGTCTGAAATGTTGACATGTATAACTATTTTAATTGTAATATTGCTTTTCTTATAGACTTTTCAGCTATGGTACAGGCTGAAATAGACACAATTCTTTCCAGCCAAAAAAAAAACCCCACTGCAAATCCAACCCCCCAAACAACAACAACAAAAAAAACCCCAAACCAAAACCACCCAAAAAACCCACCTTATTTGAAAAGCTCAGGGTGGAATCATGAAAACTGCACCAAGTCTGTACAGTCTGAAGTTGAGAATATGGTGTTACCATTTTGTATAAATGATGCTATCTTTCCTAGGCCAGATTATTTTGTAAATAAGGGCTCCTTCCATTTCTGATAATTCTCGTCTATCCTGGAGAATATTACTGAAGAATGCTCGGAGGTTTTCAGGTGCAGAGATCCACAGCCCTGCCATTTTGCCTGCAGTGAGTGACCAGGAATATGGTGTACTGAACAGGGCAGTGGTGGAAATCCTCAAATCTCTTTAACCCCTCTGCTAATTCCATTTCTGCAGAAACAGAAACATTCCTGCAATATAATCACTGCTACAATTTTTCCTTTTTTTTTTTTTTTTGCAGGTGGAAGTGGAAGCATCGTCAATGTAGGTGGTTTACCCAAGAATATGTGAAAAGTTTGTGGCAGAACCAGTATGTGGAGTGCAAGTTTATCCTTGCTCTTAGCTCATGCTCACTTGCGTGAGCAGGAGATCTGGATCTCCCTCTGACACTGGACCTAGAAAGCCTGACTCAGCACAGGTTCTTCAATATGCTTAAGCTAAAGCCTATATGAAATATACAGGCCACCATTTAAAATCAGCTTATCTATTTTTACAGTGGATAATTTTCATTTCATTGATATTTATATTCATAGCTAATGTATTTGGTGCCTCAGTTCCTTTTTTAACACAAGAATTGTCATTTGTGTTACATTTTAAGCCAAATTAAATTATAAAAATACTCACTTGTGTAACTATCAACACCTAAGTATTTCTTATTATGGAGACAAACAAGGAGTACATTGGAAAAAAAAATTTGTGAATCTCATTTCTGATCCTAATGAAGCAAGTAACCCATTATACCAAGGTTAATTTGTTGACTCATGATTTCCACTTATCCAATGATATACTGAATCATATGAACAAACCTCTACATCTAATCAGTTTTTTTTATTGAATCCTGACCTTTTATACACCTTCTTCTTGATTATGAATGACAGTGACCTTTATCTAATTTAAAACACACATACTGATGCAAAAATATGCAAAGTACACATGTAAATTCTGAATTAAGATGAAGATGTGCATAATCTTCCAGGGAGAAATTGCTTTAGAGAGAGATGTTTATATTAGGGCCAATTGAGGGTATGTGGGGAGAAAAAGTGAATTAGCCAGAACTCAGATGGGTTTGGAGGAACAGCTGTGGAGACACTGAAGTCTGTTTAGATTTTTCTCAGCTTCTATTTAGAATCCTGAAATGTCAATATAAATATCAATTTTTATTATGCTCTTCAGCATTTTACGACATTTGTGAAATGATCAAAATGCAATAAAGTCAGGCAAAATACCTCTTCACCTAAGATTTGGCAAACCGTACCTCAGTATTCCATTTATGTTTCACTCAAAATAGATAATATTCATTTTCTACAACACAAAAACTGGGTCAAATTCACAACGTTATAAAAGCTGGCTGGTTCACTTTGCCATTTCTCTCATTAAAGAGGAATGGTATGAACATCATCTGGAGATGGTCTTTTTAGTTCAGGATGTAATTAGGATCTGCTGTAAATGCTGAAAAATAAATAAACAAATACAAGACGACTGACTCCTGGGGAAAAAGAACTCCCTAACTTTCCTTTTGCTTTTTTCTGTTCATCACTAATGGGTCTGTATTGAAATTACTAGACATGAACCCAGCAACGGGCACAGTCTGAACCGCTGTGTAATCCTATAATCCACTCTCTCTTTTCACAAGTCATTCCTTCCTCTGAATTGCTGTGAACTGAAGTTGTAGATTAGTGGCTTTGGTCTAGACTCTCTCTTAAAAAAAGATTTAAAATACATATATATATATATATATATACAGAAAAGTTGCAAAACTCAGTGTAAAGACTGTCAAAGCAAAAATCTAACAAACGCATTCCTCTGAGAGACTCCAACCAAACAGTACCTGGCATTAGCATGTACTTTCATGATTAACAACAGGGGGTTGTCAGACTGCTATTTCTGAAATAAACAGATTTATCCTGACAGATAATCAGCAGTTTGCACTACCTAATACATGTTATCATCCGCCACTGACATCACTACATTAAAAGCACACTTAGTATAATCTTTTGTAGGAAATTAAACAGGTTTTATGGTACACTTTTGGTGGATTTTTTTGGGGGGATAGAGGGCAGCCTGAGGGAGAAACTAGAACGTTAGAGAAAAGACACATTGCAAACAAGACAGGGAAGATCCCCAGAAATGCCATGCTGTATTTAGTTTTTCACAATCTATTAATGTAATTTCTAAATAAATTAAAACCAAATGTTCCGACTGTAAAACATGTCTCGTACTTTTAAGCAGCCTTTTGTAATGTCCTTGGCTGTCCCTCATATTACCTCAATACTCTTCTGTGTCTGTCTGTCTGTGCTGCCTGCTCCACATAAAAACTAGCCACATAACAGGCATTTGTGAAACACTTCTGATCTTGCCATTTATAGACATATTTTTGAGGCTGGCTGGTGGACTTTGGGAGGCCAGTGATATCGAGCATCGCCTGCATAATTTTCTGGCAAGCTCAGCACTTATCTTCTTTAACTTTCAGGCATCTCTCTGTAGACCATGTCTCCCTCCCTGAAAAAGGAGACACCAGGTTACACACAACCTACTGGACAGAAAGTGCAGAAGCTGCTGAAACTATGGAAACGTTTGGTGCAGATCAGTTCTGTGACCTGCAGAAAATGTGGAACGAGGTCACTTACCCATGAGGTTCCTGTGGATCCCCCCTTCCAAGCTCACTCAGCTGGCTGTTTCTGCAGTGATCAAGTTTGGACTCAACATGGACAGTGAAGCTTTAGTAAGAAAAACTTAATATACCTCCCCTATAGCCTCCAAGTAAACCATTCTTACTTCAGTTGTGAAGGCGATGGGAATTATATACCCTCGGGTTTTCTGGAGCAAATTCTGTATTTTCTTTTTTTAAATTTTAGGTTGCCAATTAACATTATACTAATCCTGTTCTACAAGCTCACCTAGCACAGCTAGTGCGAAGACTAGGTAACAGAAATTGCATGGGGGGCTGTTACTTAACACCTATTTCATCTTCTTCCTCAGAGTGCAGTTTCTAAGTCAGAGTCTGTTCTGTAGGGGCAAGTCAGATATCAAAGTCCTGGCTCCAGTGGCCTGTTGTGACTATCTTTATTTCTCCAGAGCCAGACTCTGCATGCCTCTTTCAGTCCTTTGTCTCACATGGGGGTGCATTTTGTCTCTTCTGCCTTCCTCCTTCATAACTTGGTAGGAAAAGGAACAAGAAACAGTAGCTAGTTACTGAGGGATTAATTTTTATCCATACACACTTGTGCATTTTCACATAATGCTTCCCTTAAGGTTAAACCATCCCCCCGCTTCCCAGCAAAACCAGCAGAATTAAAGTGAGAGGGATGAAGTCCCTTACATGACAAACATAACCTTTAAATAAATAAGTGGCAGCATCGTGCAGACTTTAAATACATCTTAATTCCTATGTATTCTCTGTCTCTTCTAAAACCTAACCTTTGAGAAATATGTATGAATTGGTTAAGCATCTCTTACTCTCCTTTTTCCCTTTATTCCTCTCCCTGACACTTCTGTCACAGTTGTTAAAACTAATGCAGAATTTTGCCACAAATCTTTTGCCTCAGGTACACTGGACAACACTTCAGCATCTGATACTCTGATGTGGAACGGAGAAATAAATGCTAACCTAACCAAGCGATTTCAGAAGGTTTCTATTTTTCTTTCTGAAAGCGTTGAATTTCTACTGGCCCAAATTCTGCATATTTCTTGAACTCAGTGATGTTTGAGGTTGCTTAGATTTTCGTTTGCATTAGATATTTTGTGTTCAAAGGTCAAATGAGCATTGCTTTTGAGTCAGATGCCTACTGGCTGCATTTCTAATAGTTAATCTTTTCACACTGAGAGAAATAAAAAAGTGGGGGACAGTTCGAGCTATCCCAAATAAACAGACAGAAGTAAAGCAACAATTACTTTTCCTGTGTGGACTGCTCTTGCTCATTTCTCCTCAAGAGATAACACTCTCTGACATAACGTCAGATAACCATGTTCAGTGTTTCACAGACTTGCCATTTAAAGATTCATTTCCACTCCACTTATTTTCTTTTTATCTGCCTCTCTTTTGGTGTATTTCATCTGTGAAAATTTTCATGTAGACTCCCCAGAACAGGTATTGGGGAGAGAGGGAAGCACTTTCACTTAAAACACCTCTAGAAATTATAAAGGGAGTATGATAGGAGAGAAAAATGAAATGTTCTCACAAGAACAGTTGTTTGCATAAAATTCTCAACTGTTACTAAAGCTTCAGTGCAGTTCCTGGGGAAGATGGATATATAAAGCCTCAGGTTAATTTCAGTCATTACCAAGCATTTTACATCTGCTGAAGAATTCCAAAGGTATAACAGGATGTCAATCTAAACCTTTAGACCAAAATAAATAAATAAGTAAGGAAGGAGCAACTTCAAAGGCTGTCAGTAGGCAAGTTACGGATCTGATTCAGCTTTTAACCCCTAGAGGTATAAGCATGCTTTATCTGCAGAAGAAGTACAAGGTCTGTACTCTGCAATGTTACATTTTAATAATCTACCCTACAGTACAAGGAAATGATAAAAAAGGAGACTACGATATAATTGTGGACCTAATTTGATGAGCAGCTGTGGGGAACACATTCTTTCTGTGCAATTATAGAAAATACTAATGACAAATCGTTGACTGAGGACTTTGTTGACAATTAGATTTCCCATTTATAGCTGTACATTTTCTCAAAGACTCTACCACTTACTTCTTTGGATTCCCAAATGGTTTTCATTCTTGAGAATGTTTTTAAGGTATAGTTCAGCAAATGTACCTGCTTAGGGCTGAAAACAACTAAGGCCTTTAAGAAGTTGGATGGAACTTATTAACAATCTCTATAGCATCCTTTTAAGATGATAATTTATCTTTCTAAGTGTCTTCTGTAAAACCAGCAGAAGAGAGCCTGATGGGAGTAAGAGCCCTGCATTATATACAGCTACAAGGTTTACTGCATCCCATAGATTCTGCTGCAAGGCACACTACAGCGGAGTATCAGGTAACTTATCTTGAAGAGGTGTTTGACCGAGTTACTATAGCAATGGCAAGTTTGCAGAGGCAGAGGAAGAAAGCACACCAAGAGGAAACAGGAACTGGCCATGGAAGGACACTGACAATCTTGTTTAGAGAATGGTACAGTATAAACGAGCCTGAAATGAAATACAAAGGTTCACTCCTTTGAGAGTTTGCTGAAAATACATTCAGAGGCCTCAATAATATAAACATCTGATTTCTTCTCATTTATTTCAGTGCATCAAGGAATTAAACTGAATTATGTCAGGTAAACCTGGTGAGCCTACAGGGAGAATTGAGTGCATAATTTGGAAGTAACTGTATGAAACGCTGCTGATGACTCACCAAGGAACACTTCTGTCCCTGTAAGACATTGGTCATTGGGTAAAAGGTAGAAAGGAAGCAGGAAATAACTGTCTACTGCAACAATATTTTAATCTACTTACAAAAAATCTTCCTCGGAAAGGCCTTTTTCTCCCTTTTTCATATCTCCAGCGGTGAGTCATCTAATCTCATCTCTGTATATTGCTAAACTCCACAGGGATCACCTTTACTTCCCAACTTTATCCTGGCCAGAGATTCAGTCAGACAAAAGATCTTTAATGTCTTTCCTTAAGTTCAGCTCTCTTCTCTAAAATCCATTCCCCTCCTCTTTCACAAAATGAAAGAAGTATTTCCTAGAAATGTTTGGGGTTTTTTATATTCTTTTCTTTTCTTTCTTCTGGGAGAGGCAGGATGCCTGTATCAAATCTCTCATTCCCATAAATCAAAATTGCTTTGTGTGGAACAAGTTGCTGAGAAGAATGTATTTCTTTTTGCCTGTCTAAAAAGGATTGTAAAATTTTTTTAAACTCATAGATCAAAAATACGTGCTTGTTCTCCCTAAGTAACATTAATTTACTCAAAAAACTCTGAACCTGAAAGAGTTAATAAAAATTCTAATTACAGAATAAGAAAGAAAGGTCAGACTCCACTTACATCATTGTGAAGGGCTTTTATTATACACTGCTATAAAACATATTTCTTTTTTCAGTTGCCATCCTCACAGGATAACCTGCATACCAATAGGATCTCCAAAATGCCATGAAGCAAAAGATATTTATCTGCTAAATTCTGTGTACAGTAACCTAACAAATGCCAGAGAAAGAAAGATTGCCCTCTGCACAGTTATACTTGTGTAGATGTCTTCTTTATGCTAACAATGACAAGGCTCTCTAGGTTTGCACTGTACTCCAAAATCAGAACGCTTTTTTTTTTTCAAAAAGCAGACTGTATTTCAAAGAGAAAGGATGCACATTTTAGGTGCTGAAATACTTAATATAGTGAGCAAGTACTCTTTCCTGAAGCATGCTAACTAAAAATATCTAATCCAGAAAGGTAAAATGGAAAATGTATGCCTCAAGTGTTCTTGAAATTAGACAGGGTATGTTTGGGAATATCTGTGCCTCTCTCTCTGTCTTGTCAACTAAATTTTCATTTTAAACTCTGTATAAAGCTTCACAGAACTGTTATTTGATTAACTTGAGTGTCTTAGATAGTAAGTCTATACAAAAGCAGGGCGGCTCTAAATCTAATCATTGTCATTTCTTAACTCCAGCTGTGCAAGACAACAAACAAAAACTTTACTGTGGGACAAGTGTCAGAATACTTCTAATTTTTTCAACATATTACTCTTTAAATCTATTCTTTGTAATTTAGCACATTCAAAGTTGATTTTATAGTTGTTTTGATCACTTGCATCTCTAAATTCTGACAAGAAACTCAAAGAAATATACATAAATAAATACAAGATTTACTGTCGGCTTTCCTAAAACCAGTGTTTGCTGTCAGATGCATTAGTTCAATATTTCACGTGACATATGCTCAAAGTTAGAATATAACTAATGAAGTCGCGTCTGACTTTCCTTTCCTTAAGGAGTTTTTTTAAGAATCATATCCAAATAAGTTGTTTCTGAGTTGCACTTTGTTTGCAAAGCAAGCACTGCCTGTCCAACCTTTCTAAACAATAGATATTAAGAGAGAACTGTGAGGGTTCCGTTTCACCACTTCTGCTGGTAATTCTATTAACTATATGTTTATCTTGTGGTCTAAATTTATGGCAGGCCCATTTGCAGCGAGGCCTGGAGTTTCCTTGTTTACAACACTGCAAAGTAAAAGGTGACCTTTTTTATTTTTGTTTAAAACCTTTCAACAGTTTGTTCAGCTCCAAAGATAGAACCTTAATAAGGTTTCAGGCCAGAAAGCTCTTCTGATGCTGTTTTTCTTTGGGGAAGGGGGGGTGAGGGGGTGGGTGCTGAGCACTGCATTAGCTTACACAGAGATTAGGAAACATTTTTAAAGGAAAATAGAAACTTGACTGAAGATTACATTGGTAGATTAGAAAGCTGCTGTGCTAAGATCCTACCTGCCATTATGAAAAGGAAAAGAAATCCGGGGGGGGTGGGGGTGTACATAGCTGGCTACACGAACAGTAAAACAGCCATTTAAACAGTTGCACCTATACACGCAAGTAACAAAAGCATCAGGCACCTGGCGCAATTCTGTTAGGACCTAATTCTGACAACAATATGCATCATTATAGTGTGATCTGATAATGAGCAAACACTGGAGGCATTACATGTCTTTAGAAGAATCAGACTTCCTACCTTAGTAAGACTGATAGAAGGTAAGTCTCCCTTTAAAGAAAGTTGTAAGTAAAACCAGGCAGCAGTTGCAGTAAATTGAGTCCTTTCAGTCACTGTATACATGCAGCAGTTCTGCAATAAGGGAAAAATATAATGGGAGGAGCAGCTGTGAACGAGTGACCTCCTGAAGCTGAGTTCTCTTTGTGAATCAAGCACTGGGAGCCAGTGCCTCTGATTTGCATGGATTATCTCCACTTGAACAGATACATTTAAATTAACTGGCACAGGGGCACGGAGATGAAAAAAAAAAAAAGAAAGGAAAAAAAAAGGAAGAGTAAGTGAGTGAGTGAAGGAGAGAGGGGAGCGGAGGAGAGCGAGGAAGGCGAGAGGAGAGCGGGGCGCTTGGCTGGGTATGCTGGTTGAGGCAGAGTGGTGTCTCAGAAGAGCTACAGCTCCCTCTTCATGTCACAGTTGTAAGATGAGGAAAGCTGTCATTATGGTCGAGTTTAAAACAGATTTCCCACCCCCCTCCCTCTGCTCCCCCAAGCTTCTGATGGTCCATTTGATCAGATTTCTATAAACACTTAATAACTCAGCCTGTCATGCAGCTAGGGTTTTATACTGCAAGCCTCAAATGATTATAAATCTGGTAAACTCTGCTAAATGATTTTAAACACGGAAATATTTTGAACACAGTAACTTGTACAAATGGAGATGGGGTATTTTCAAGCGTGCCTTGACAGATTTATTATTTGTGAGTGTGCAGGTGTCCTTAAAATAGGTAAGGGAAGGCAGCACTCGAAGCACTTGTGTGCAGGAGGATCACTAACAGGGTGGTGGTATGTGCTCCAGCCAGCATTTTCAACGTTATCTGTAATCTATGAAGACAAAAAGAGACAAAAAATTTGCATTCAACCACTTCAGAATTTCTCCCTTATTACCATAAATGCCACAAACATTACCTGTTGCACATTCCTGATTTGATTTAAATGCAGTACTTAAGATGATTAGAGAAATATGAGAATATGTTCAACCCTCTTGAACCTGTATCCAATCCAAGAGGAACTTGAACAAAACTTTGTTTCCTTTGTTTAGACTACTTCAAATAAGTTATTTTTACATCATGGTATAGAATTCTGTGAACATCTACATGTATTTATTCTGCTTAGAAATTAGAACAAAAGTCTTGAAAAGAAAGTAGAATGGCTTGTCATGTGTCCTTTCATCACTGGCTGAAAATAGGAATGAATGCAATTAACATTCTTTGAGACATTATTTGGTGAGATTTGGTGGGACAAAATGTCCTAGATTAACAGTCAAAACAGTTGAACTTTGTCTTGTAAGAAGGATGTGTTACTGTAAAATACTGCTTGTTCAGAGATAAACAGAATGAATCTGTCTGCAAAGAAAACCAGGGCTAAATTCTATCTCCAGCTCACTTGCAGATCAAGCTGAGTCCAACATGAGTCTGTTGTGTTCCTGTTCCCGAACCTCATTTCTGGGGTAAAGCCCTAGGAGTTCTCTTTGTAGAATACCAACATTTACATGTAACACAGATTCCAGAATGACGCCTCATCTGAACAGAATATATGGTAAGTACTATACTTAATCTAGTCATGAGAAATTGCTTCTTGGAAATAATCACATTTACAGTAAAATTTGCTGCAGATAAATGACCACATAGATATTGGAGAAGGTATTGAAGAATATATCTGGATTTTCTAATAAATGCTATGTGACACAGTTATTGGTGTCTGCCTGAGCCCCATAAAATGCTTTCTCTGAAATGCTCTTGGTTCAATGGAGAAGGTATGGGAGGCTGATTATTTTAGAATGAGAGGAGGAGAATCCTTCATCTAGACTCTGTATGTCTGAATGTTTACCCAGATAATATTTAACCTCACTGAAATCTCATCTCTCCTTGTGCTATCTCCAGAACTTCTCAACTCTGTTCTTTGGTCATATCTTACTTGTATGTTGGATCCCAAATTTTATCTCTTATTTTCTCACTTTTTCCAGTGGCCACTCACCAGGTAATAGCAGATGAATTTGACTCCAGCAGGGCACTCAGAAGTCTAGTCTCCATATCAAAACTGCGCATGACAGCTGTGGAAAGCAGCCGCCTGGTTGATAGATGGCTTTGAAAAAGATGGACTGTGAACCAAATTTGCTCCTGTTACTCTGCACTCTGCAATATACTCCTCAGTCCTGCAGTATGCCAAGCTGATGATGGCATAACTATCCAGTCTCACCAACCTGTATGTCACTAGGAGCAGGGAAGCCCAGAAAAAGAAACAAATAACCAGCAATGAGAGGGATTTTCGCCTTAAAAGTGCAAAGAAGAGGAAATGGTTATGTAAGGAATCGAGACAGCCATGGAGCATACGAGACAAATTGCAGGGACAGTGTGAACTGGATGCTGAAGTTATGAGAATGTATCTTATTCTCTGGAAAGATACGTATGCCTGAAGTGTCATCTGCTAAAGTTCATGAAGAGAAGACCTTACTAGAGATGTGCCTGGAGGCAATGTTGAACGAAGCTGTGGATTTGAGGAAATGGTGTAAGAAAAAGCAAACTGAAGGGGCAACTGGGGATTTACAGACACTTGTTGAGTGAGAGGTCATATAAGAGAGAGCTCAGAGGAGACTGGTTAGTCAGGGAAGCCTGCAACGAAAAGAACAAGCGAAACAGTCTGGAAACAGAGAAAAGCTAAAGAATATGCTTGCCATCTGGGAGACTGAAAAAGTACAACTGACAAAACCAAAACAGAAGGTAGAAAGAAAGTCGAAAAGTTAATTCCAGCAAAAATTGTAGGATACTAGGATCCAAAGAGAAGCAAGAATGGTGGAGAAGTTTGTGAGGGTGGAAGAAAAAAAAGGCAGGATCATCTGTCAATAGGAGGTAGAATGGACTAAGAAAAAATAGTGCCTGCATGAACTGGGAGCCTGTGTTAAAGAGGAACAGCTAAGTTGTCACTAGATCAATTCCACAGAACAGGATGCGAGGTCATTTCCCAAGAAGGAAGATGTGGGATGTGGGTGGAACAGGAAAAAAAGGATTCTGCTAGGAATAGAGAATAATCCTTTTTTTTTATTTTTTATTTAATTTTCTTCACAGTGGGAAAATGACGGTATGAAATTCCCACTGGAATAAATCAAAGATGATTACACTAAGTAATTTCGTTTTAGGCAGGGAAAAAAAATACCTAAAAACTGAAGACTAATGGGAATGGTATCTCACTGAATATCCATGGAAATAATTTAGGCTGAGATCCACTTTGTTTAAAAAAAACCTTAAGAAATACAAGGAAACCTTGCCAGAGGTCCATGTCACCTTCATGCATTTTTGTTGTACATAACAAGAACAAAATCTGGTCAATGAAAATGAAGCTATGGTTGAGGAATGATCAGGAAAGAGAAGGTAAAATTATATACTGGGAACACAGTATTTAAATGTACAAGGTACCCAGCAAAGATGTGAAGAAACCATAAGTAACCTTGCGTAACTGCCTTCTGATAATCTGAGAGATTTAAAACAAATAAGAAAGGATGGTATGCATTAAACGGAATATGTTTGGGCCAAATTAATGCATGTATTTACTGAGCAGTTAACAGCCAGTAAGTGATGAAACTGTTACTGTCTATTTTCTAGTGAGCAGTACAGATACTATGAGAAAACTGGTCCAAAAACTGATCAAGAGTTAAATTAAAAGGAACAGCCAGTAAAAATAAGACTTTATCACTCAAAGGGAAAATTTTGATAACCTAAAAGGTCTTGTTAGTGAAATTAAATACACATTCAGGACCTTGAATGTGGAAGAGCCTTGGAATTACTTTAAATGAAAGATGCTAAAGCTACATGGAATGTGTAGCTTATGGAGGGGAGACAATGTGTGGGAGAGCGGCCAAGCTATTCCATGCAAAGGAAGAACTTCTTCAAGAATATTATTAGAGATATGCAGGGCACAGGAGGAAACCAAAAAGACATATCAGCAGAGACAGTTGTGTTTTAGGGGTTAAAATATAAGGTAAAGTGAAAATTGCCGATAGTCAAACTGAACTACAATTTGGAAGGGATATTGAAACAAACAGCAAAACGTTCTTCACGTGGATAAAACAAACCCAAATAAAATATAGGACTTCAATAAAAGGGGAGTTAATGGAAATAAAAAATAATTATCTACAATTAAAAACTGACCACTTTGTATATGTTTTCAGTAATATTGAGCAAAGAGGAAACAGGATAAATAATGGGAAAGAAGTCATGATGATAGAAGTTACCAAACTGGAAAGAAAGCTAAAAGCCCAGTGCACTCAGGCCAGGGAGAGATATCAAACAAACTCCATTCCACATTTCTGACAAGAAAGGGAACATGAAATCCCAAACCTGGTAGGAAGCAGCTCAGACGTGATACTGGCTGACTGAAGAATAGCAAATGTATTATCCATTCCTAAAAGGGAGACCTGTGCAGCTACAAACCCATTAGTTTGAGCTCAGTTGCTTTAGAAGAAATTTTGAAGGAAAAAAATAATTGAAGACAGGGAGATAAATGGAAAATGGGATAACATACAAAAAGGATTTACTAAAGATAGATGGTGCCAAGTGAATTTGTTATCTCTCTTTAATAAGATAACTGATTTTCTAGACAAAGGATTTGTGATACATCTTATCTATATCTGTGCTGCATATGATACAGCATCACATAGGAAACAGGGGATTAGGAGAAGAGTTGTAAAGTGGATAAGAGATTGTCTAATGGATAGATGGCAACAGGTGGTATTGAAAGAAGCAGCATCAAACTGCAGGAAGTTTACTAGCAGGAATCCTCAAAAATCAGTCTGGGGATCAATCTTTTTTTAAGATCCAGGCATAAAGAGAAGAAGTACGAAATCTATAGTTTCCATTAAGCTAGGAAAGGTAAGGATCACTGGGGTTTTCTTATTACATAAAATACATCTACCTGAATATTTTATACACACACATAAAATATGATATTATGTTTTTCTGCAATAAAAAAATAATCATGCCATCCACAGGCCTGAGAGTGTGGCTTTACCTGAAATTCTGTGCACAGTCTTTGTCACTTGGAGTCAAGAAAATATCCTAAAGCGGGAATAACTGCAGAGAGGTGCAACTGCAATGGCTGGCAGACTGGAGAGCCACTGCTCAGGGAGGAGAGTGAAATGCTTTGCTGCTTTTGTCTGGCTAGGCAAAAATCTGAAAGGGGAGATGGCTGATGTCTATAAACGTATTTATTAGACACCAGGCTGGAAAACAGCCATATAAAGCTATAGGACAAGGCTGACAAATGGCAAAAAAGCTCGTGATTAGATAAGAAAGGCAGACATGATTCCAACCATCAGAAAAGTGAATTTTCCAGATTCCCAATAGCTGTAGTAAGGGTTAAAAAAAAAAAAAAAGGCAAAAAGAAGCTAGATTTTAATGGAGAATGATTCCTTTATTAAAGAATTCTTCTCACCTGTTTGCTTGTGCAATTAGAAGACTAGACTCAAGAGATTCCCTGCCTTTTGTTCCCAGTTTCTATAATATATTCCATTGAACTCGGTGACCTGTAATGTGTCTTCTCCCTCCCCTTTTTTTAGTGCCAATCAGTGTCTTTGGTGTTGCTGAAGAACCGAGCAGATTCAATGGTGTATCTGTCACGCTTCAATATATGCTGTCCATAGATGCACTGTGCATTCTTTCCACTTCTACTCTTCATTTTGAAAGACGTCTGATAAGGAAAGATTATGTCATAGATATAACAATTATTTCAGCATCCAATACAGAATCTGTTAGGCCCTCCATCCAAGATAACTAAGAAAAAGAAAAGGAACATTGAAAGGAACAAGATAATCTAGTGGGAAAAGGCAAGACAGCAGTTTACCAGGGAAATATTACTGGAGCAAAAGGAATGAGAATAGCATATTATTTTTTAGCATGACTGAGATCACAGAGCAAGTCAGGCAGAGACAGAGTGGAGGATGTAGGAAAGATTAGAGAAAATGGACAAAGAAATTCAAAAACATTTTTTAACTTTACAAGAGGCTTGATTTTGATTCAGTTATAAAAGAGGGCCCTTTGATTTATTTAAATCCACGTGAACATCCTTGCTCTGCAATTGTACAACCTGTTAACAATCCTCTGTTGATTAGACAATGGAAAAGCAGAAAAGAACCAATCATGGTTATAATGGCAGAAAAGCCAAATACATTCTAACAACCGGCTATCACGTTGATAGTACATTGCTACATCCTGGAAAGGAAAGTCCAGCAGATATACCTCAGTACCTACAAAGTCAGATTAGTATGCAAAAGCACGAATATGCTTGCTGTTGGTGCATGTTTGCTTATTCTCATTTCCAATGTGGGCGGATATGAACATCAACAATAACTGAACACATTCAGATACAATAATGACTCCTGGATTTCTCATAACCTATCATAAATGCATATACAGACTGTAACTAAACCCCAAATATCCAAAATAATCAATATTGAAAGGTTCTATCTGAGTACTTCCGGCAGAGCCAGAGCTAATTAATTCCATGAAGAAAAGCCTATGATCTGGTTTCTTAAAGAGAAAAGTAGAAGAAACCAGATCCTTGGTGACCCTCTAAATGAAGCTTTTGAAGGAGGCCAGAGCCAGGCAGAGATTTTCTGCCTGATGAAATTTCATTGAGAAAAGCTGCTTTGTTGAACTGGAGAACTTTTGACAAAACGTTGTAGATTCCAAGGAAGGTGCCGAGGAAACCTTTGATTCCTTATAGGTCTTTTTGTAAAGGTGAAGAAATGTGATGCAGCAGTGGCTGCAAGTTTTGGACCTTGTTTTCCCCGTCTCAGGTGTGTAACTACAGACAATATATTCACTGTTCTGCTTCAGAGAAGCTCACTGATAATAGCAAAGATGTTGACAAGAACATAATTTAATTGAGAAGCTGTAGGGTCAGGAAACCAAAGAGAAAAAGATATGTGCTTCTATTAATTTAAACAAACAAACAAACAAACAATCCTCTCTTAATCCTGTAAGGTAGGTACCTGTAATAAGTCCAAAGGGCCTATTCTGTACAGATCTTCATCACAAAATCTGTTGGTCCAGGACAAAGCTAGAAAAGAATCCTACAACTAACCTGCAATTTCTAAAAGTTTTTCCCTTTTTACCCCAACTTGTACCAAAATCTTCATAAAAGACAAAACGAACCATCTCAGAAACAATCTGTTTTGAGAGCAACTAGTCTTCAGGTTCCAACCTGGAGATAGCTCAGTTCTAACCCACCAAGGAGATACTAGGTCACACATGTGGAATTGAGCCCCCAAACAAGCCACTCAGAAGACAAGAAACCACATCCCAACAAAATTTTAATTGAAAAAATGTTCCATAGATTCTTCACAAAATGTGTAATCTATGAAAAAAGGAAAGCTGGTGTATGTTGAGAAACTATTTCATTGGAAAATTCCTCTATGGCTTTAATTCTTCTGTATGCTTGCAGATACATCGTATGAATTTTTTCCCAATTTGGAGAGAATCTCTGAAGTAGTTGCTTAATTTGTAAAGAAATGGAAGAATGGATGCTCTGAATAGTGTGAGGTTTACCTATGATGTCTGTAGGCGGTCAGAATCCTAGTTCAGCCTTTCAAACCCCACATAAAGAAATGGTAGAAAATGCATTTTAAACATATTTAGTAACCGAAGAAAAAGGAATAAAACAGAACATTCCAGAGAACATTGAAACTATTACTGGTATTTTACTTGTAATGTAGCTTTCCCACACTTTGTACAAAGCATAGAGTGCCTGTTAGGCCAAAATGTGGTGGATAATCTTTATAGAAGAAGGGTGAAATTTAAATCCAAACTCTAAGACTGTATAATGTCATGAGCAATAGACAGGCTATGCATTTAATTCTATTAAGTGAAATGTATTTCATTAACAAAAGTGTTAGCAGAATTAAAACCTCACACTGAAGGAATGTGAAAATCATCAGTGGCAGCTAAAAAGCCGCTACAATATGGCACATATTGCAGAACAACTGAGACTGATGTGGGATTAAATACATATGAAATGAATAAAAAAAAAAAACCCTGACAAAATTGTAGCAAAATTTCAATGCTAATTTATGGCACCTACTGAAAGAAGCAGGACAGCAGATCATCTGCATATAAATGGCCTCAACACATTTCTCGGTGCCAGTCTGTTACCCTGCTCAAAAGGAAACAAAACACATTTTTAACCAGACTAAGGCAAGAAATAATCAAAGGAGATTAATTTAGTTTCATTAGTTAAAGAACAGGAGTAATAGTATTAATATATTTTTTTTAATATAGCCTAGTAAAATTAAGAAATAGTTGAAAAGACGTTATGGGAGAGAGAAGGCAAGAAAAGAAAGGAAAGCAGAAGAAATAGTATAAAATAATAAAATATACCTCCATATTAAAGACAGAATGCCTTCACATAGAAACGGTGTTATGTATAATTATGCTAACTGACCCTCTGAATTTACCATGAGAAACAGTCTTGTATCTTGTGAGGCTCTGAGCATCAAAGAGGACTCTGAGGAACACCGCACAGGGAAACAAAACACTACTATAAATACCAGGTGACAGAATAAGGTGGAATACCATAGAATTCCAAATACCAGTATGTAACAACTCCACCTATAAACATCATAAATACAGAGGAAAAAAAGGCAATATGGGAAAGTTTATTCTATTAAAATTTGTATTCTTATTCCATTTCCAACAATTTTTTTTTAGAGCAAATAGAAAAAAATAATTACAACATTTATGAAGACTAAACATGTGTATGTTTTGGAATCATTTGAAAGAAAAAGAACTTTAGATTTTTATTTTATTTTTTGTAAAACTATTCTGTATTATCCACCTCAGAATGTCAGTTATTTCTGGCAGAAGCAATTATGTTAAATTTCTAAAGTGCCTGACGTTTTGCTCTTTTAAGTATATAAGTGAAAACTTGTATGTATATAAATGAGTTCAGCAAGGAAGAATTTAAAAAACCAGCATGCGCATTGATGAATAATAAATAAAAAGTCTAAGACGTTTGATTTGTTTAATGTGGGATTCTGTTTTACCAAGATTAGCACAAATTTCAGAAACCCTCTGTTTTAGAAGTTTTATCTACTGGTATTCAAGATTATGTATCAGAATTCACAGCGAGTTCTTTAAAAATGTAGTCATCACATCTGATTACACGGCTTGATAATACAGCATGATGTTCTGTACAGCTTTGTCACATCTTTATTTTTTTTAAGTGACCAGCTGAAACAAATCACATCTACTAAATTCCATGAGAGAAGGGGATTTGTGAGTATCCGTGTAAGTGCATCTGTATTTTCAAAGCTACTTGGGGCTTCTTCCACTTGTGTCATACAAATATAATGTCATCAAACGAGACAGCAGAGTCAGTCTATTGTCATTCTGAAAAATCAAGTGTCTCTTCTCTCTGTAAATACAGTATTAGTGGTCCTGCCTTTAATTGCTGGCACGGCTTGAGGGGTGAGCTGCATATCTGCTAATTCCCTCATATACTCTTTGAGTGGCAGTGAAATCTAAATCACCCTCCCTGGATTTTGCCTCCTTATCTGTGTCAGGGCTCCCCCCACATGCTCCCCTGTAAGCCCTGTTAACTCTCCTCCCTACTCCAAGTTCCGCACCTCCCCGGACCCGGAGCACCAGGTCCTCTGGCAGAGGCTGCCCACTGCCCCTTCTGAACCTGCAGCTTAATGACTTCACCGCCTTCTGGTCTTTGTCTTTGCAATTGAAAAAAGGGGTCTGTTAACGGGACAGACGGGCATTTTCAGTGACTGGTTGGCTTGGAGACTTTTGGTATTTTCCTGGCATTAGCTCACGTTGTTTCTTTTCCTGTGTGATCCCTGCGGCAGCCGCAGTTGGTTTCAGTCTGTGCGGTGCAATAGAAGATTAGTTGAGTGAACACAATAGTGTTTGTACCAACATCATACAGCAATCTCCTCTCTTCTCCCCAGTTACCAATGCGGTATTTTAATATATGAAATGTTCATTTTACGAGTACCATTTTGAGATTTGCTATTTAATTTCAGGAACAACATCACAATCAAGTATATTAAATAACACTCAGCTGAGAAGGTTCCCATTTCATACCTCGATTCCTGAAAGGTTTCGACTATTCTTTAGTTTCCTGTTTTCTATTTCAAGTAATTTCAGTGTAACTGTCCACATCACATAGAATTAAAAATGTGGGGTGGTTTTTTGTGGGATTAAGGTCAAAGATCTGAAAAAAAAATAAAATACATTTTTAAAAACTAGGAATTTTAAGTTGCTTGCTAATCCTGGAGCATATTAATAAAATCCAGCATTAAATACTTAATTTAAATACATAACTGGGAGCCTCGTCTTTCTAACTGTCTCAATACTCAAAGGGAGAGAGAAAGAGCCATGCCTTCACAGAGCAATCCAGGTCACCTAAGGTAGGCAGGACCCTCAACTCCCCATTTTACCTTTAAATTGAGGTTCTGCTTGTGAAGCAGCAACAGCAGGTTTAATGGATCTATGGTCTCTTATTCCAGCCAAGTATCAGGAGCAGTGCTGGGATTGCAGTGTCAAAGACGAACACATTTATTTTGAGATTTTTTTCACAAGCACCTAATGGATCTTGATACCCGTTTACCATTAAAATTAGTGGCAATTTGGTGTCAACACTGACATTGGTTTGAGAATCTCATGCCAGGATTTCTGAATGGAAAATCTAGCTTTTTTTTCCTTTTTCTTTTTCTTTTTTTTTTAATTTTTCTGTTTTATTTTTTCTTTTATCGAGGGACTCCTATTTCCTAGATTATTTTTGTTACTTCCTCTCACTTCTTGTTTTAGCAACCCAAATCCTCTTCTCTGTTTCAAAAGTGAATTATAACTGTTTAGGCAGACATGAATTTTAGCACCTGGATGAAGGCAGTTCTCTCACTGCCTTCAGAAAGCTCTTTTTCATTAAAAGTGATTTGCATACTACCAAACTGTGTTCCCTATAAGTCTCGAAGCTGATTTGCAACAGAGGGCTGATGGGCAAAAATCAACGAAATTGCTAAAGAAGAGCTAATAAGGTCAATCAAATCAGTAAATCAGTTTTAAAAGAAATCTTTCTGGGTTAGTTTTCTGTTTGCTCAGGAATTCAGGCAATCCTATTCTTCATGCAAGTCTTACTTTTTAATTCATCACGTTTATTTTTGCAGAGAAGCAATATTGAAGATTGAATTTAAGCAACCACTTTAGCCTTTTCCGCTGGGTTATGTAACGCAGAGAAATTACTCCGTGAAGAGTGTAAAGCTTATCCACCTTTTCGTTACTGTGTCACTCTCTCGTGACTCTTTGTTGTATGCTTTGTCCTGTTATTAATATTCATGGTTTTCTTACAGTACCAGCACTTTATTCAGCAGATCTGATTTATGCAGACAACTCATCTCCTTGCAAAACCCTGGGAAGGAGTGAGCAGGATTATGTTCATTTATTCTCATCTAGAACTCTTAGATATATTTATTAGTGCAAATATAATTTGGATTACTTTGGGTCGGACTGTCAAAGGTGCTGTCTCTCATGACAGGACTGAGTAGCTGGAAGAAGCTGACGGCAGGTTCAGTCGTGTCACGTCTAGGTGCTGTTTCATGCTGCGGCGAGAGGGAGTAAGTAGGTTGCAGAGCAGAGCTCTCTCCTCCGCCAGTCCTGGCTCAGGCTGAAATAACCCAGCTCTGATTCTTTCCCTTACCCATATCTGTAAGCGAGTCTTTGCTGCTTCAGTGGGGTTAGCTCCAAAACTCACCGTGTGGGAATAATATCAATTTATAAAGATCTGTCCTATTGGGTGTACCTGGCAAGTTTTTAAAAATTTGCTCTCGGAGGAACGGCAGCTGTGAACATCGACTGCTGTGGGGTGGCTGGGAACGGAGAGGAACATTTCAATTCACAGAGAGGGGAAATAAGTTTATTGCTAGCTTTTTCCTTTATGATGACAGGGACTACTTCAAGCTGATGACAGTTAAAGGCAGCTGGGTTCCGCTTTTGCAAAAAGAAAGCATTGTGGGGAATATAAATATCGCCTGCCCCAAAACAAACACTAAGAGAGAAAGGCACACACGTGCGCTCTGCATACATTCAGCCTTTGTGTGTAGCACAAGTCTACGTCCTACCCTCCAAAAGACCTCTCAGGCCCGTTTTGTGTTAGTGGGCACGATTGCATGAACAAAAATTGTTACGTGTGTGAGGTAGCAAAGGGAGTGGAGAGAAAAAGGGTGTCAAAAACCAGAAAATAATAATGAACCAAATGCAACTTTTTACAGATCTATCAAAAAACTGGCTCTGGCAGTTGGCTAAACTCAATATTTATACTATTCAAAGTATTTCCTAGGGTAATTATGGAGAAATACAAGGAAACACTGTGTTTAGAGCCAGATATGCTAGGAGGTAATGAGTGCTTCCTTTGAAGCTGCTTTGAGTTTAGGGCACTCAGCGCCTCGCAGGATCTGGCTTGTGCTGAGACCTTATTCATCTTGAATCACACTGACATGACTATATACGACAGATGGAGAGATGGAAAGAAAAATCCGTGTTGTATAGAGACAGCTCCGTTGACTTCAGTGGTATGTCACACATCTGAATCAGGTTAAATTTGGTCTTGTAGCTATAAAGATAGAGTATATTTAAAGGAAACAGATTACTGAAAATCAAGTGGAAAATGGAACAAAAATATTTCTTGTAATTAAGAAATAAAATTATTCTTTTGCCAAAATTAGGAAGATGTACAGTAATATTTTTCTGCGTTTCTATCAGAGCAAAATTAAATAAAATAGTTTATATTGTAGTTGTTTGTGATGAAAAAACATTAAATGATTTTTTCATCCGGCATTTAATGACAGCAAAGACTGAAATGTCTTGGAATTTTATTTATAGCAGATTTCTATCTTGCCACATAATTTTAGACTGATACAAATATATCCATGTTCAGCACCCCTGTGAAAGGCATTAAAGTGAGGCAAATTCCCGCTCCTTCTCTTTCAGTAGCAGTATACTACGTGGAGAAGAATTATATGATTTACAGTATGAACAAATGCTATCAGCTTTCTCCCATGCATACTGCAAATTGTTCTCTCAGAAATGTACCGTGTTTTACCAGGTTTGCAAATTCAGTTACTCTTTTCTGGCCAGAATGTTGTACATCTCTTTTGATGAGAAATACACTCATTCTCATGAATATCATGTAAAATTCATTAACGTCTTTATGAAATTGTCATCAGTGGTGTTAGAACCTGGCACAAAGTGAGTAACAGTAAATGGGAATCTTATGAGTTTTCATCAGGATTTTGGTATTGATATTAACATCAATAATAATACAGTTAATAACATAAATTAAACTGCAATAATATAATGTAGTTTGTTATTAATATTATATATGTTTATATAAACACATTTTGATATGTGTTGTAATACAAACATTATAAATGCATATTCTTCATACAACACTTTTCTTTAGAATTTCTCAAACTTTAAATTTTAAAAAAAAAAAATGGCTTTAACAATTATTCCCATTCTACAGGTAGGGAATTTGGTATTTAGAAAAGGCCTCATGCAGTATTCTCTGCACATCTCAAATTACTATACTCCAAGTAGGATTCTGGAAATGATTTAGCATCATGACTAAATTAAACAAATTTAAAACAACAACAACAAAAAAATGGTATCTGTTCCCTTAATCTTATTAGGTAAGTGAATTGCAGAGAAAATTCAGCAATGGGGTTGGGGACCTTTAATCTACATAATCCTCTTTCCATCAAGAAGCCCCTCGCATTCTTTCAATTCTGAAAAGAAACATATCATTGCTATCACTGGTCAAATACTTTATTTACAAAGATTTTGTTTTACAGCTCTCTGGCTACCTTATTGGTCTGAGTTCAGAGGGGTTGAAAACTCATCAATTAAATAATTTGAAACACTGAAATAATTCGAGAGGTCTTGATTTTAATGCACCCTTTTCCAGACGAGGAAATGAGTCACTAAGTATACATTCTGCTGTGTTTAAATCAGAATGTCAAAATATATATATACTTATGTAGGATCCGCTATGAACAGAAGTTGACTTAAGACATTACAAGCCAACATTAACTGCGAGAGGGCACTGGGAAGAATTCACTACCCACTGACGGGGCCCAAAGCATCTGTTATCATGACCTGTTCCTTAGCTCGCAGTAGAGTGCTGGCATCCAGCAGCCTTGTAGTGAACGGAGAGGTGCAGATGGTAACTCAGTGGTGGGCCATATCCCAGCTCTTACACTTGAATATCCAGTCTCCAATTACTGTGACAAATTCTCGCTGCACTGAGGGAAGGGTTAAATAAGAAGAGTGTAGCAGTTAAAAAGAGTGAGTGGTTGCTTTCACTTTTCCCACTTGCTTTCTGAGCGTACATCTAGTACATTGGAGGTTACTCTTCTAGCTCTGAACAGCCCCGGTCCCATGTCAGCAGTGGTGAGAAGTACACACTCAGCCACACCTCAGTGCTGAAAAACAATTTTTTATATACCCTGGACTGACTATTCCTTTTCAAAATACCTCTCTTTGGTATGAAAGAAGGCATTGGAGGTCTTCAAAATCAGGTGTGTATCGTCTTAATCATCCAAATCCCACCTCTTGTCCCATCCAAAATTTATTAATTTTGTAACTTCTCATGCCACATTTTCATTGCTCTTTGTTTGGTTCCCTTTCCCATGCCCTTTCATCACTAAGTGTTGCTATATAACAAAACTTTGCGCAATTTTCTTTCTCTCTTCATTACTGTCAATACAGACTGCTTCTCCAAGCATCCACAAGGGTTGACAATTTTGTCAACTTTTCAAAGAGCTTATTCCTTCCTGAGTGTCAATGAATTACTCCAGAACCTTAGACTGTTTCTGAATGTCCAAGGTGCCATGGTCTGTACAAGGAGAGAAAACTGCTTGAGAATCAAAGAGCCAGAGATCTCGCAGCATCTGAATGAAGTCCTCCTTGCCCCTTACAAGCCTTTCTCCAGCCCACACATATACATGTGGACTGATCTGAAGAGCCCGGGCACTGGCTTTCACGTCAGAACTGCCCCTCTTGCCTCAACCGCATCCTTGTAGCCCAAATCTGTGACTGGGGGAGGATGTTCTTATATCTTTTCTAATGTCATACCCTGGTTGTACCCTAATTCCTAAGGTAGAAACTAAAGATGTCATAACCACTATTAATTAACTTAAAGAATTTCATTTATTATATTCTTTGGTTAAATTCTCCCTATTTTCCAATTTCTTTTCCCAAAGAAAATGCTGTAGTTAAAGATTATCCACGAACATAGATATACCTCTTTGCACCAGTAAACATAAGATTCAAATACATTTCATGAGTCCACTGTGACAGTTAAAGCCACAACAATCACTTGGTGTGACCATCTGTTCTTTAAAAAAGGGGGAAAAAAGGTAGCAAGCTTTTGTATTAATACAACCACATGGATAATGCATTAATATGGTTCACAAGCTCTGATACAGATGCCTACTACATTGTGAAATGGGCAACTGCACTGCATTTTGCTCATTAGGACAGGCTCATTCTAAAGACTATGTTTGATACCACAAACCAGTTACACCTCCAGCTCTGCAAGGTAAGAACGATAAACTTGCAATGTCTAAGTCTTGACTTGCAGCAAGCCCTCTCTTCCAGCTGCACGACGACAGCCTCGTCATTCTTAATCTCAGAGTTACAGTGGTAGACCTAGCCATAAGATTTCAATGATAGTCATGCCAATATAACCACCAATGGAAACTGTCCCCTTATCCAATGGAAACCATTATTTTGCAACAAAGGTGGAATCAGCCCCAGTTTATATAAGCAAAAAAAGGTACGCTTCTTGCAGAAAAAAAAAAATATTGGGGAAAAATATCTGTTAAGCACTAGTTTAAATGCACGCCTTCAGTTTGTGAAGTGATGCAACTTCCTTGGGTAAACATATGCAGGGTGACAATACTGTGACTATAACCAATGAAAACTATTACTGTAACCAGTGGGGAAGAACTACCTTCCTACTACATGCATGAGCAAATTAAAGTTATATTCAGGATGCTGTTTATACAGAGGGATTTGCAAAACTACTTGGAAAATAAATACATTAATGTGAGACCCTTTTAGGCATGTGAATAACAATGGAAGTTAGGAAACAGAAGCAGAGGGTCGTGGGATGTGTTTAATGCAGGTTGTAAAAAATTTTCAATGATAAATGTTAGGTAGTCTGCCCTAATAAACGGATTTCTTGTTTACTTCTGATGGATTCAACCAAGATTGGAAATGAGTTGAAATTTTTCCACTGATTTATATCCTCTTCTGAAAGTCAGTTGAAGAAAAATTTGTTAAGATACAAAAGCTAAAACAAAACAAATAGATTTAATGGCTTGCTAACCGCAATGGAGTAGAAATCCTAACTCATTGTTACTATATCCAAAACATTTTAAAAGTACAAGCAAGGAATGCATCTCTATCATCTGCGTTTAATACAAAATCATGTTCCTCTCCTGTCACATACAGAATTTGTTATAGATTTTATCTGCAATAAAAGCTATGTCAGTAGTGCCACATAATACATTTGTAAAGGTTAGAGATATTTTAACCCACATCTGTGACCAGAATTTTAATGACAAGCATATCCTCTGAAGCAGTACTGAGAGAGGAAAACTCTTCTGTAGATATTAATGCAAATCAGTGTAGAACAATGCCTATGCAACATTGCAATAGGGTCATTGTGAACCATGTCCTTGAAATTACAAATATGTGACATAAGTAAAAATATATTATTACAAATTCTGTCAATCTCCTGTCCTTGTCAGAGGTTTCTGCTTTTGCAATCCAGAGAGATTAAACCATTTTATTGCTTAAACTGTCACGAAGACCTGCAAAACAGAACAGCAGAATTACTTTAATGACTTTCTTTTTGAAATATACATTCTTACAAACCATGCATAATGAACAGTGAATTCACAGATGTATTGTTTCTGTCCATTTGTATTTCATTTTAAAAAATGTCATTTATTTCCACCTTGAACTTCGCTAATTAGGAGAAAAAAATTAGAGAATCAAACACTCCATCAACAACAGTTTTGTTCACATCCAAGGGCTTGAAGGATCAAGTTTTATATTTAAAACTGGAAAAAGTTTAACATGGGAAATTAAGATTTTTGATATAGATTGATATAGAATAGAATAGAATAGAATAGAATAGAATAGAATAGAATCGTATAGAATAGAATCATTAAGGTTGGAAGTGACCTCAAGGATCATCTAGTCCAACCATCCCCCCACCACCTATTACCCACTAAACCACGTCCCTAAGTACCATATCTAACCTTTCCTTAAACACCCTCAGGGATGGTGACTCCACCACCTCCCTGGGCAACCCGTTCCAATGCCCGACCACCCTTTCAGAGAAGAATTTTCTCCTCATCTCCAACCTGAACCTTCCCTGGCGCAACTTGCAGCCATTTCCCCTTGTCCTGTCACTAGTTATCTGCGAGAAGAGGCCAACCCCCAGCTCACCACAACTCCCTTTCAGGTAGTTGTAGAGGGCAATAAGGTCTGCCCTGAGCCTCCTCTTCTCCAGACTAAACAAGCCCAGTTCCTTCAGCCGCTCCTCATAAGACCTGTGCTCCAGCCCCTTCACCAGTTTCGTTGCCCTTCTCTGGACACGCTCCAGGGCTTCGATATCTTTCTTGTGGTGAGGGGCCCAAAACTGGACACAGTACTCGAGGTGCGGCCTCACCAGGGCTGAGTACAGGGGGACAATCACCTCCCTGTTCCTGCTGGCTACACTATTCCTGATACAGGCCAGGATGCCGTTGGCCTTCTTGGCCACCTGGGCACACTGCCGGCTCATGTCCAGGCGAGCATCAATCAGCACTCCCAGGTCCTTTTCCTCTACACAGCTTTCCAGCCACCCCGCTCCCAGCCTGTAGCGCTGCCTGGGGTTGTTGTGGCCAAAGTGCAGGACCCGGCACTTTGCCACATTAAACCTCATCCCGTTGGCCTCTGCCCAGCGATCCAACCTGTCCAGGTCCCTCTGCAGAGCCATCCTACCCTCCGGCAGATCGACACTTCCCCCCAACTTGGTGTCGTCTGCAAACTTACTGAGGGTGCACTCAATTCCCTCATCCAAATCATCAACAAAGATGTTGAACAGGATGGGCCCCAGCACCGACCCCTGGGGCACACCACTCACGACCGGTCACCAGTTGGATTTGACTCCATTCACCACCACTCTCTGGGCCCGGCCATCCAGCCAATTATGAACCCAGTGAAGAGTGTACCTGTCCAGACCATGGGCCGCCAGCTTCTCCAGGAGAATGCTGTGGGAGACCGTGTCAAAGGCTAGATATAGATATAGAAAGGTGGCACTTCCTCTTTAATCAGCCTCTCTATGGGTAAAACTTTTCTGTGGGACTAAAATGGTTTAATTGTTCTTGATTCTTTTAGTTGGTGTGAGGTGATGAAATTTCTGCAAGATGCAGCTCAGCAATGCCTTCTTAAATGAACAGGAGGTCTATCATATGGGTTTCGCTAAGAAACTTGTTTTACTTCTGTAGAGCAAGAGATTTAGGTAAGACTGTTTTCCTTCTCGAAAAAAAAAAAAGAAAAAAAAAGAAAAAAAGATACATATCCTAAATAAACTCTTGGGTTATAGGTCTCCGACCATAACTACTTATACTACTTAAAGCTTATTTTGGCATCTGATCATCTTTATTGGAACTGCAAGACTCGTTTCGGGTAAATGATAATTTAATTAGTGCGCTCAATACAAAGTTTCAACTTTTACCTTTTCCCCTTAAAACAAGTTTCTAGAAAGCATCGTCAAAAGTCTTGTTTTGATTAACCTTTTATCTTCAAGCCTTAGATCAGTATCAGGATATTTTTTTCTCTTTTCATTCATAATCCATTTTAGAAAATACTGTTGATGTCTGCAGCATTACTGAACCTCCATGTTACATTTTGTAATTATCCATAAGATTTGTGTAGCATAAAGCCAAACTGTTTGCTTTTAGTGGACATCTGCTACAAATAAAATGATACCATAAATTTTCCAAGACAGCCATCACCTACCTAGTTGTTACAGAGGCAAAAAGTCTTGGCTTCCCTGAGCAGGTTCCTTTTCAGTCTCTTGCCAGGGAGGTCAGCAGCATTTACTTTTGTGCTTTTTCTAGTTACACTCCCCCATTTTAATGAAATTAGCATGTAATGCTTTCGACGCCTGCACGTATCAGCTTTCACTCTTTGGGGAAACATGTGAACATCATTAAAACATAGTTTCTCCCTCTCTTTTCAAAAATATTTCCTTAACAAACTTTATGAAATTTAAACTCAGGGAGTTCATTCTGATGCTGTCTTTAATAAAGTGGCATCTGCTAATGCTGTTAAATGTAAGCATCTGTTATAATTTCTTGTAGGAACCCCAATCTTCATGAGCAGAGAGATCTCAACATGGACATAACATTTACTATAAAGGTTCCATCTCTGGAGCCTGATTAAGTATTTACTCTATGCTTAGGAACATTGTTCGAATCTGTTCATCCTTTGCTTTGCAAAGTAAAAGAAAAGAAAGGAATTTTTAATTATATTGATGCTGCCACTTACCTTCAATATTAAATGCCGCACTGCACCATAAGGAAGGCCATGCATAGCTCTTGTCACCTGAGAAGATTCACAGCACAGCTGGGAAGTGGGGTTGCTGTTGATCTCTTTTTAAAGCACGCTCTTCTCTGTAGTGGTTTGCTCTATAAGCTTGTTAAGAGAGGAATGAATTAGGAGTGAGTTGATGACTTGCTCACCTTGGAGAGTTAAGAATTATGTTCTTGCATTCTTTGAAAAGTTCATGGGCAACATCTATTCACGTTCTCTGTGTGCCTTTTCTTCATGAGGCTCTCAAATATCTGAACTGTGGTAGGCCTTGGCATTTTTATAGTGTATTTACCTTCCGGTATGTAAAGAGCAAAGGTGCTTTTCAAGTCGAGCAGGATATGAGGGCTTCTTCTCTGGCAAGAGAACCTCAAATGGTTTCGCAGCTGGCTGAGACTGAAGTAAGTGCTTTTGATGAATTAATCAAAATGACATATTTGGGGATGAAATAAGGTGCTAGTCACAAGTTTTTGAAACAGCAGCCATGGCAAGTGCTTGAAAGACAGTTTTTTCTATGGAATTTCTGTAGGGTGAGCTAGTTACACTTCTGAGTTGCTGCTTTTGCTGTCAAAAGTCCTTACTGCTATTAGATAATGACATTAAAGTAGGTTAGAAACCGTACCAGCAGTCCAAGCTGTGAATAGTCATGAATCAATTCTCACCCCAAAATGAGTGCAAGAGCATTCTTTCTAAGAGCGAAATTTGGGATTCTGTGACCGCTACAGCAGGGATGATAGGGAACACACCGAATATGCTGGGATGTGTGGTACCTCAGCAAGAGGTGATAACATAGAAATAATGATGCGCAATGTGGGACTCCCTTGCTTTTTGCCACTGGAGACATATCTCATGCTAACAATGAGCAGGTAACACATCTTTATTCTGTTTTACCTTTTTTTTCTATAGTACCTTACGGGTACTTCAGTACAAAAGGAGTTGTAACACTGCATGTTGCAGGTGGATATGGCATACAGAGAGATGCATGCTTAATAGTACCTCCCTAATGAGAGTTTACTCTTTTGCCCTCTCTGATATCTGTTTTGTAAGGTACAGCTGTCCAGGGCACTTGGGGAGAGATAGATAAGATAAAATTAATATGGTTTAATTAGGCTGCAACTTTATTTACTTATCTAATTTTGGAACTAATGATAAAGGAGTGCAAATGCTAATATTTTATTTAATTATTTTCATTAATTAAAGCCTGTTATGTGTTCTCTGTTCTTTCACAACAGTTTCCTGAATGGGAGAAATTGGGAGGCACAGAGAAATAGAGAAAATTGTAGAACCTAAGGGAATTCCCATAGAACCATACTAAGAAGTCCTGCACTCTGCAAGGGGTGAAGAGGCTGAAGGATAAGGGCAACTATTTACTTTCCAAAGGAGATAAAATTTTTGGTCTGTGAACAAAATGCAATTGCCATTGCATATCAGGTCCCAAGTTGTTTGTAGAATTTTGTTTTCCTTTTAATTTTTCTTCAGAGGAAACTTGATTCGGATTTATCATATTCTTTTCTAGTAAGAAGATTATTTTCAATGAAATATTCTAATTTAATGCCTTTTTGTTCAAATACATGATTTAAAGCATATTCTTTTCAGTCTAACTACAGATAAAACTGGAAAAGCACCTTTTGTGTTAGGCTGTAGAAGGAAACTAGTTTTGAGACACTGGCAGATTCTTTATTGTGTAAGTTTATGGTCTGATCTTGGAAGGACCGCTTACTTACATGTATACTCAGTGTTCAAATTACTAACATACTCGTATGCATTTTCCTAGAACACAGGAACTGTCACCTAATACAGCCAATATTTGTGATCAATTATTAGGGGAAAAAAAAAAGGAGGAAAAAGAAGGACGAAATATAAAGACAATGAAGACGGAATTTTTGACTAGATGCTGCAAGTAATCTGTTTTTCAGTGAACCCAAACCTTGAAAATCTTGAATCTTTACCACCATTCAGACCAGCAGAGCTTTTAACAGTAGTTGGGTTAGTGAGAATAATGATGTCAAAGAAGGAAAGACATGGACTTGTTGGAACAGGTCTACAGGAGGGCCATAAAAAGGATCAGAGGCCTGGAGCATCTCTCCTGTGGAGAAAGGCTGAGAGAGTTGGACTTGTTCAGCCTGGAGAAGAGAAGGCTCCAAGGAGACCTAATTGTGGCCTTTCAATAATTAAAGTGGGCTTATAAGAAAGATGGGGACAAATGTTTTAGTAGGGCCTGTTGTGATAGGACAAAGGGTAATGGTTTTAAACTAAAAAAGCTTTAGACTAGATAAAAGGAAGAAATTTTTTATGATGAGGGTGGTGAAACACTGGAAGAGGTTGCCCAGAGAGGTGGTAACTGCCCTATCCCTGGAAACATTCACGGTACAGGTTGGATGGGGCTCTGAACAACCTAATCTAGTAGAAGATGCCCCTGCTCATTGCAGTGGGGGTTGGACTAAATGACCTTTAAAAGTCCCTTCCAACCCAAGCTGTTCTATAATTCTATGAGTATTTTAAGGCACAACTGAGAATTAAAAATAAATAACAGCATTGCTAGTTGCTGAGAGTTATTATCCAGCATGCAATAGCCCACCTGTGCTTCCATGTTTATAAAACATTACTACTTTTATTTTTTAAGTATACATTTCTCCTTTCTGCTTTTGTAACTAATTTATATCTGTGTCTTGTCCCATATATAAAATCATAGAATATATTTTACATACAAACTACCCTGCACTCAGTCTCATTAATTTTTTTTTTCTTTCAGAATTTATTTCCTATTGTCATGGGTGCTTTAGGATCAGCAAAACCAAATCTTGTTCTCAGGAGACTTGTCTTTCTTTGAGGCGATAAGGTAATAACCCATTCAATGAATGACTATGACATACCAATAAAACATTTCGTTCAGCTACTTTATGTATTTCACAGACCCGTGTGTTTAAAAATGTTATTATTCTTTTGAGTTATAGTCTGATTTTCTGACAATAAAATGTGTTGTTTTCTTTAACTGATTCTCCATTATGATACCTCTTCTAGCACATTGGAACTGTACTAATATCTTCAAGAGAACATGAGAAAATTATGTACCTAACTACTAAATTTCAAGAAGAACTGAGCATCCATTATGAGCGTCAACCTTACAACAGTCTGTTCCAGTTTTTTGCATATCTCCCACCATCTCTTCTAGTAACAAACGGGGACAGTCTTAGAAGGAATGACCACTGGACTGTCTCTTAGAGGGTTCCTCTTTGCAGGATAGGTTACACATTAATCATGGGATTGCTGGTGCAGGCTACAGCTGTGGTACAGATTGTGAGGACAGCTTCAAGACTTAGCTCATCATCATGGATATAAGGAGGCAGATGATGAAACGCCTTACATAATGACTTTGTGAATCTGGTTGATTGACTGATTATTTGTATGTGGTATATGCATTGACACTTGCTCACCTACTATCAGACTCAAAGACTCGACTGGTTCAGCTTAGGGTGAATTATATAGCCTGGCCAGTGTTAGCATACATAAAACTTTTATATCAATTACTTTCATGTAAACTGTGCTCTACATATTTGAGAAGTGTTTTGAAGAGGTGGGTTTTGGTTTTTTTTAATGTATTGGTACTTAACCTTTCTGTCTCCCTCATCTGTAATACAGTTCTAATTATAGTAGTTAAATGTGAAGAAACAATTAGTAATGTGGAAAAAATGCCTCCAACTTAATTTTAGGTAAATGTAAGTCACAAACTTAGGCCAGTAATAGAAAGGTGTGGGGTTTTTTTCCTTATGGAAAAAGAAAAAAAGTTATTTTCGGCTCCAGAGTGATATACAATACCCTAGTCTGGCTCAATGGATAGACAACGTTAAGCCTGTAGCTGGTCAAGAACTGAAAAATTATTTGGAATAAATAGTTTTGCTTGCAAGTTTAATTTCTTTCTTACAAAGGATCTGTCCTTCCAAAAGAGCGGTCCCTGGCTGATACAGAAAAAGAACATGGACTGTATGAAATATAACAAACACCCTGACTAAAAAAAACCATATTAGCTGGCAACTCTATACATAAATAATAAGTTTGAAAATCATGTTTTTAATAAGACAGAGTGTTTTGTTGATCCCTGCAGTAGGAACATTGCAATAATTCATGCACAAACTGACTAGGGAGAGACTGCCAGACTCCAGGACAAATAGTCATGACGAAAGTCCCAGCAGCCAGGAAGATGGAGGGTTAGTACATTAAGCAAAAACTTCGGGAAATCTGGGAGATCAAAAGCACATTGTTTAAAAATAGGTCCAAGAAGTCTGAGGCACAGGCAGATGTCCTTCCTGTATCCAGCTACAGCTACAGCCTTGCAGCTGCAGCTCAGGTAATAGAATAGAATAGAATAGAATAGAATAGAATAGAATAGAATAGAATAGAATAGAATAGAATAGAATCATTAAGGTTGGAAGTGACCTTGCTATTGCTCCTTTATTTTCACCCTAAGTTAGCTGACCTCATGCATTTTTTTTAGTTATGGTTTCAGCAGCTGAAGCTTTGGTGATTTGGGATGGACTGTTACATAGCCCCTGTTTTAGGGGAAGCAGAGTGGCTGAAGACAGTCTAGGAGCTGGAGCACTTTGATGGTCCAACCACTTTTAAAGTGAATGGCCATATATGCTTTACACACTGAAAATGGGACTTAGGTAATGTTGAGCATCCAATAATGCGTGAAATTTTAAATCCCTTCTAAAAACAGCTTCTTTTTTTTTTTTTTTCCTACCTGGAACATCTTTAGTTATATACACATGTGCATTGTGCATATAGTTTGGACAGTTATGGTAAATGGAAATCTCTACGAATATGTTCAGAAACCAAAAGCTAGGTGAAGAAAAGCTTAAGTTCCTGAGCAATGTTCATTTCTACACATCAGGGTGTTCACAAGCCATAACTACCGCAATGAGTGAGTCACCAGACTGTCTGGAATTAATATACGTCTCCTATCTTGATAACACTATGTCATAACAAAAACTGCAAATAGCAAATAAAGACAGACCAGCTTCACCAGCAGGAAAAATACAAGAGAGAGTACAGCTTTTAATTTTAGTAGGGCATTCAGCTATGAAAAGGGGGAAGTGTTCTAGGTTGTACTCCCAGCATTTTATTTCAGAGGGTTTTTTAATCAATAATTGTTTAATATGACATGTATTCAACATGTCCTCCAACACGTCTTTAAAGAGAAAAAGTCATGCACAGTTCATTCAAGAAATTACAAATAAATGCTTATGCCTAGGAGCTGTTTTCCTCTTACCTTGAACTTGAAAGGTTGAGTTACAGACTTCTTAGTATTTCCTAAGGTATTCCTCATCCATATGCTGGGGACCTGATGAATGTTTCCTCTGGCATGTCTTCTGGTGAACTATGAGCACTTCCTGATCTGAAACAATGCTGTATGATTGTGTTTGTGTCATGCCAAGCCTGAGACAATTAGACACATTTCCCAGTTAGCCATATAGATTTTGGTTTAAAAAACAAACAAACAAACAAACAAACAAAAAAAAACCCAACCAAAACCAAAACAAGAATAAAACAAAACATCCCTCCCAAAAAAACCCAACCACATGAAACGGGATTTATGGCTAGGTATGGCTGGGGAAGCCCAAGTTTTTTCTCATTATCTAATGTAAGCTTACTCCTGTTAGCTTAGCTCAAGGCAGTTCTCTTGGTTACCTAACTAATTCTGCCTGAATATTGTAGTGAAAAACTGAACACTTAAATCCTGATTTGAGATCTTATTCTACATGCCAGACACATGGCTGTTAGCATGTGAAGTCACCTAGACCTTACAGAGGCAACAATCTTTACAGAATATGACCTTAGTTCTACTGGAGACCAAGTTTTCCCTCTCCAAAATTCAATAATAGGGTTTTTTACTACCTCTCTGAGGTGGGTATTAACGTCTTCCCTTAATGAGTAAAATCTTGGCTCTGTCAGAGCCGGTGTCAAAACTCACATTGACTCCAGCATGGCCAGATTTTATCTAATGTTTAGGATGCCTTTCCTGCTGCTCTGCACGAACTGTGACAAACCCCAAGTGTTCTGCACGTGCTGTAAAATACAACTTTGTGCAGTCATCTGACGACTCCCTCTGTGTCACTTACTTTTGCCCCTTTCCCTCCCCACATATAGACATTTAATGTGTCTATAATTTTCTTGACAATTTTCATCCCTTGTTTTAATATTGCAATCATATTTGCTGGCTTCCTGCCTGGTCTCTTGGACTCATCAGACTGTGTGCTTTCATTTGTTATTTGGCTATTTTACTATCCTCTATGATTTTGTTTCATATCCCTTCCTATATTCTTTAAAACTTTGCCCCTGACCTCTCTCTTCCTTTGGCAGAACTAAAACCCAAAACGTTCTTGGATTAAGGTGGTTTGCATTTCCAACTGTAACATGCCCCATTTGAAAGTTTTTCTTTGCTTTTGCAATATCTTTATCTGCTCTGAAGCATAATAGAGTTTCAATTTATATACTGCTTTTAACATCAAGCAGTCAGTTCAAAGTCCTTTATAAAACAGAGAAAGAAGAAGCTAAACCTGAATAGCTGGTGCAAATAGAAGTTTTCAGGCTAAATCTGAATTGAGATAATGTAAGGGCATTCTACAGATTATCATGTTTCTTTCTTTATTTCCAGTGCTCCCTACTTGCTTATTTTCTATTAAACATGTGATCTAAGTGATCTTTCCATTCTTCTGCATCTTTAGTCCTGCTAATTGCTGTACATAGTTGAAGGAAGTTTTGTTTTACTTTTTTTTTTTCTTATAAGCTTTCATGCATACCTTTTTCACTTTTTTGTTATGACTTCACCATTATTTTTAGACATGAGCCAAAACAAAACTTCATCAGAGGGTTGCCTGGACGCTCAAGTTTAGCATCACATGTAAGTCTCTAGGGCAGCTTCATTCTCTGGCAGAAACTCAGCGAAATTCAGCCACTATTCACTCTCAGGAATGTTAATTTACCACAAATTGTACCTCATTTCTTGAAAATTATTTGCCTATAATAGACAGTCCCTGGAGAATTAGAAAAGACTATTTATTTATTTATTTATTTTTAAAACTGAGGTTATCAGACACAGCCAGGATTTGCAGTTCTGGCTTGAAGCTACTAGAATAACGCAAACTGAGTCTGATTTGTCTAATGTAATGATGAGAGGCATTATTAAAGCTTGACATGGACAGGGGGTTGTAGAAAACACTTTGATTCTGTAACCCAGAGACTTTCATAGACATGCTGTGTCACTGTAAGACTTTCTCCTCTTGTGATTATCTCTCTGTAATGTAATGTTATTGTACTGGAACTCTCAGTGACTAATTTCCCAGAGTATTACATCATTCTATTATAAGGAATCCTCCTTCCTGTCATTCCCAGATCAGGATTACGCAGAAAGGCTAATGAATACTCAGGGATTAATCATTACTATAATCATGGATCAAGGTCTGGGAGAGGAAATAGGAAAACATCTACTATTTATCATTCTAGAGGGATTCACAAAGCAGCTCTTTACCCAGAATAAAGTGCAAATTTAAAACAAAACAAAACAAAAAACTCCAACAAAACCAGATGGTAATAACACCAGGTTATAACTTCGTTTTGAAAAAGTTAACCTCCAAGCTCCCAGCCAGTAGTTTACCCTTAATAAGATACTCAGTGGACTGCTGGCCACAATGACCAGTACACATGCACCGAGGAACATGAAAGTCAGTGACAGCTCTATGTCGGGCCTTACCCTGTCTTTAGGAACCACTTACCAGTCTTCTAACCTGAAGAAGGTCATCATAGTAATAGTGAAATTGATAAAGGAAAATAAAAACTGTTTAAACTAAAGCACAAAGATGTTTATTCTGCTGCTTTTCCATGAATTGTTATTCTTTTGTAGGAAGCATGATGCATCTCCCCAACACCTATTCAGAGATATCTGTTTGACCCAGATTTGCAATTTGTCATTCAAAGGGAAGGGTTTACCTCCTATTTCAGTGCAAACTTCTGAGGTATAAACCAGAAAATATTTGCTTTAACATGCATCAAAAAATTACTTTAAGCCTTTACTGCTTGATTCCATTTGTCTGTGACTGAACGGTTACTGCAATCACCTCACTTTGCTTTTACATCATACTTTGCAATGAATGGAAAGCATCACTAGATTCTATTTCTCTCAAAATCATTCCTGAAAAGTTCTGTGATTACCTGCCACCTCTTCTCAATGTATCATTGGAAGACAGAGTAGAGGACAGAAATACCGATGGAAAGTAAATACAGTGAGAGGTACTTGTTGAATCACTGATCTTGCTGTTAGTAGCATCGATCAACACACATTTCCAAGAGCTCTGTAAGCCATGGCTTCACTCACTTTTTCTTTAGTAGTCTGTCTCACTATGGTATACTGCATGTCAAGCTATTTTACATGGAGTACTTCATGGTTTTGACTCTGTTTCCAACCTAGAGCTGCCTCTTCTGGCATAATACTTACAGTTCTTTCCAATCAAGTAATATTGATTTCAGGCTTTTTAAGTGCTGTAGCTGTACAATTCTCTTCTCTGCTGAGCATGGTCTGATTCTCTCTTTAAAGAGTCTGGCTCATTCCACTCTTCATCAAAGGAACTGTTCTTCTCAGCTCCTCTTTTCCTCCTGATAGAGTTGGCTCACAATCCTCTTACTACTGCCAGCGCTATTGGCCTACTTTGTTATGCTCTGATGGAGCCATCCTACCCTACTTGGCTGCAGTTGGCCTGTTCCACTCGGCTCAGATTAAGCTCTCTAACTCTTGTTCTTTTTTTTGCTCTGATACGGTCATTCTCCTGTAATCCTCTGTGCTTTTCTATAATCGTCTGCTCATCATTTGTAGAAAGCTGTCTTGATAATCAGATTCCCTTCGCACGGAATTTAATCCAGGTATTTGCTAATGACCACTAAGACTGGTAGCTGCTTTTTCCTGGCATGTTTTTGATAGGAAAGCTATACTGTGCCTCTGTCATATGTTCTGTAAAAACTATACACTTCCACATTAATGTAAAATGATCTGTGTAAGAGCATTTTGGTACAAAGCTGTGAACAGTCCTTGTACATGTCTTGGGAGCCAGACAGAAATGGACCCATGCAAATTCTAGTTAAAGGCTTATTATTACAGAAGCACGTATTACCGGGGCATTAAGGGATCCCATCGGTGTTATTAAAAACCACCTGACTAAATCCTTCATAGAGTGTATCAGTATCAGTGCACCTGCCCTGGGGGCTGGGTAGAAAATTTTCCAAAATGAGTATAAACTTAGGTTAAGAGCATGTCTAATCCCATAGTGTTTACAAGTTGCTAATTATTTGGCCCCTGATTTGTATTAAATATGAAAGAATTTTAAATATAATTTTGTATGTTGCTATTGGCATGTCCTAGCCACAACTGTTCTAGCTATTTCTGACAAACAATTTATTACCTTTCTGTTTGTTTGATGTAATCACTGATCAAAATGTGGCAGGTTTGTTTTTGGGGTTTTTTTCCCCCAATAGTTACAATAATTCAGAAAAAATACCAAATAATTAAACAAATGAGAAAGTAAAATTAATTAATGAAAGTACTTTTTGAAAATTTGGCCCATATTAATCTGTCTTTATGTATTCATGCAATCCTATTTCTTAATTCACCTGTTCTGCATTATTAAAAAGTATAAATTCATTACTGTGAACATTTATTTTGACTGAAGCACCACCAATTTTAACCAACATGCTTGCGTGAATCAGAGCATGATAAAAAACATTTGACTTCATAAATCTTTTACTTCTGAATGACTGATGAAAATAGAAAGGGTCTATAAAACCATGAATACCTTCTCGGTAAATGATGCAAAAAGTTCTGTAAAAAATAATTGATAATTTTGAGATGAGTGAAAAAAGTATAAATCTGTCTCCTTTATGAAGTCTTTTGTGTGAAATATGGAATGGTTTAGGCTATAAAATATATGCCTACCAGCAAGAGACTCAATCAACAGCTTTAAACAAGATATTTACAGATGAAAACAGAAGCCAATGTTATAGATAAGCAATTCAGAAAATGTATTTATTTATATTTTTATTCTCTTGCTCTATCAATTAAAATTAAGTATTTCAACATTATACACAGTTAATTATTTCTGCTGGAAACTAAAATATTTAGTTCCAGCACCTTTTCTCAATGGACTTACAAGATCGTATTTAGAGTTTATATATATGGTGTGTTGCACATCTAAAAACCATAAAGACCATGTCAGGGGCTCTAAGGAATAATAAAATATTAATTTGATGGCAAAAATTAAGTGGCTTAAAGAAAGAAGCTGTTGTTTATCCCATGAGTGGCTTTTAAGACATTGATGTCTGGTTTTGAATGTGTCTATTCTTAGCCAAACTAACCACACGTAATGAGACCTAAGTAACTATCTGACTTCAATCAAGCAGCTCACTTATGCAAAACCACCAATTTTCTCTCTGTCAGGTCCTCGGTATGAGAAAGGACATTTCCTCCTTCTGGACTCATCTGGTTTTGGTAATGCTATAAATGGGCCTTTTTCATCCCTGTGAACTTGCAGAAAAGTCATGTCCTTAAAGCAAAGATGCTCTCTTTACACATAAAGAAATACATGGAAAGAAGCACACAGAAAGTGTGCCTGTTATGTGTGATATCCTAATTCACTGAGAAAACAGAAATAGCTAACTGACCATGAATCGGGAAACAAATAAATTAATTATATGCTTGTTAAATTAAATGAATAGTTCTGATGCTCTGCTGCTTCAAGAAAATTGATTCAATTTACAGTGCCTAAGGATCCACCTATAGTTTAGTAGTGGTATATATTGTGTCATCAGGTTTAGATAAGAAATTTGGGGATGTGCTTTGTTTTCAATAGCTGCCAAAGCTAGTCACAGTAATATGGTCAAAATACCAATTTACTCAAGGACTACTGCACTACAAACTGGTTTGCAGTAAGCAAAAGGCTACCTACTGTGATTTCTAATAACATTTAAAAGTCACCACCAAACATGATAATAATTAATTTCTTTTAGATTGAAATAAAATTTAAAATGAATAAAATTACTTCCAGATCTATTTTTGTAATGGTTACAGGGAATAATGACAACTTCTCATTTTGTTCTTTTGATTAGTAACAATCACAGTAAATCAAAGAAAATACGAAAATCTCTGAAAAGGAGATTTTTGAAAAATATTTTTATGAATATCCAAGGTTCCTGACTATACCATATCTTCTTCCTCCTTCTGTTGACATATTCTTCAAAGGCAAGCAAACTGCTGAATACATCCTAAGGAAGCGCCAGACTACCTAAAGATTTTAAGTAACATAATGTGAAAGCATTGGCAAAAGGGCAGAAGGTGGGAGAAGAGCCAGTAGAGCAGGGAGAGACTGTGGCAGCACAGAGGTGAGCAGAAAAGGGTCTATTACACAGCTCAGAGCGGTACAAAGAGCAGGAGTCACCGAACTTAACCCAAGACTGTAATTCTTTTGAGATGTTCTGGTGAAATCATTCTTTTCATCCCTTGAAGTTAATGATCAGAAGGACAAAATGAATCTGTGACCCGTGGTCCTTGAGGAAAATAAAAGAAAAAAGGGAAAAAGGATGAACTTTTGCATTGTACAAGCACCAGGACTCTTTCAAGGACAGAACAGCTGGATGTATTTTTTGCTGACTCATGTCATTGGTATGTATGTCTTAGCAGACTTCATCATTCTCGCAATTAGTATTACAATTATTTTTAGGGAGACAGTTGGCCTCTGAATGTAGTTCTACTACATACAGTTGGTTGTGCATACATGTCAACTATTTCAACAGAAAGGAGGAGAAAAGTAGACAGACTTGGATGTTTTGCTTGGCTTTTATGTTTTAGACGCTTTGCTTTGGTGCTATGTGTCTGGTATTCGCTTTGTCACGTAATTATACTAGTTCTCATTCGGTTTAGAAAATCAGGTTTATTTTCTTTTTCAGGAAAGAGATGACAAGTGCTATTTTAATCTTTCCAAGCAGTCGGAATATTAAGTGTTCCTATCACGTATCAGTTTGGGAAGAGGAAGTTACAGCTTCGAATTACTACATCTGGAATTTGGTCCACTCACAGGTAGACGTGACTGCCAAGAGCAAAACAGGGAGAAGAGTTTGGAGTCAGGTCTCAATTAAGGTTATACAGCATCAACGGTGTCAGGCTCTAGGGAGGCGTTCGGCAGCCTATATCTGCTATGCAAACCACTGAACGCCTCCATCTGACAGCTTTTCAAAATAGCTACACTTGGCACCACTTCTTTGGGCACAATATGTCCTGGTTAATTCATTTAGTTTATATATTCAGCTGTGTACTAATTAACTCTTTGTCTTTTGTAGTTCTGATTTCCTGTTTAATGTGTTTAACATTGTGCCATTGCAGTCCAAGGGGAAAAATTCCTTTGGCATTTACCTGGGTTGAATTCAGAGCAATTCAAAGAGCTTCAGTGGTCTTATGCTGCCTTTAGAGAGCAGAATTTGATCCTCTCAGTTGAATTAACAAACAGTTTTAATTACATCCATTTAAAAAAAAAAAGTGCAAACAGATTTTACCTTCCTCTCTGACCATTTGTTTTGTATGTGCCAAAGGACACTTAGCAGAGGACGGCGCAAAGCTTTTCAAGGAGGCTCACCCAAGGCAGTAAAGTCAGCAGTGAGACAGAACCTAGATTTTGAATTAGGCACCCATTAAAATTGCTCAAAAGGCAGCAAATTTCAAGATTTTAATTTTAAAATTTTAATCTGGAGCGGTGGGGTTAACTGAATACAGTTTTGCAGTTTGTTCTGAGAGAAGGGTCAGTGTGAAGGAAATTAGAGTGAAGGCTTGCATTGTTTTGCAGTCCCCATGCTTATTGAATTAGTAGTTAACCTTTGCAGAAATGTTCAGTTTGGGGATGTGGAAACCCCTGTCAGTATTAGAAGTGAGTGCTTAAAAGCAGTTTGTAGCAAGTGAGAAAGAGCAGCATGCAAGATACTAAAAAACAAGCTGAGAAAGGCATGAGAGAAGTTACCTGTGCGTTCAAAAGAAAGAAACTGGTAGGTATTAAACTTCCTCTGCTTGTATTCAAATTGAACATTTCTCCTATATTTTGTTTTCTTATGTATTTTTTAGTGACGGATATGAAGTATTTTTTCCCAAAGTTTTTTGAAAAGCAAGATGCTGCTTTACCTGCATTGGATGCGAGATGTGTTTGTAGTGTGTGAATGTGTGCTTGGGTGTATATTTACTGCTTTGTACTGAAATGTTTTATTTAAACAATCTCACTGCAAAATACGTGAGGTTGAGAATGCTGAAAGCTTTGGGATGTTTTAGGATCTTTAAATGTGTTTAAATGTGTTTTGCTACCTGTGTTTTGTAGCAAAAGGCATTTGACTTTGTTCTTTACTTAGACTAATCTAATTTGATTTGCATTCCTTTTACGATCCACAATACACTGTATAGTATATGTTAAACAAAATATTGACTGCAAATACATTCTATCAAGCTTGTAATTACCAGAATATTTCTACCTTTTATTAGATCAGATATGAAATATTAGACATGTGACTGACATGTATGGCAGACCATATCATTGAGATAGGTATTAGAGTCTACTCTGCCTAGGGTTATATTGGAGTTTCCTGGATCACAAGTGGACATTTTGTCTTAAGAAAAAAATTCTCATTTAGAAAGAGACAAGAAATTAAACCTGAATGTTCTGAAATGCACTTACAAATAAGAGTTCCTTTGAATTTGATTTTTAATTTATTATTATAAACAGAATATTTAAAAAAAAAACCAAACCAAACCAAACCAAACCAAACCAACAAAAAACACCCCCTCACACCCCCCAGTTAAAATTAGAGTGTCGTAACACTGTCAGAACTGTATGCCAGGGGTTTTTTTTTGGAAAGCTAATTCAGATAAAATTAGAACTGACCTTGTACTCTGTTGACAGAGCTGAATATCCAGAAGAATATGATTCCAACTAAATTTCTCTGACCAGGGCTACTAATAATTAATGGAAGTTTTTGAAGTTCCTATCACAGAAGCATATGAACTACTGAGAATTTACAAGGAAGAAAAAGAGATAAAGTATACAAACTTCATCATTCAACATGTGGAACAAGGAATCTGATGCTGTTTGTTGGCTGACAAACTCCGTTCTCAGTTTTTGAGAAAGTCAGAACTTTGTGGCAGGATTAAGCTGATATGCCTGACTGTGGAGTGATGAGCTTTGACTGACACGAGCCTGAATGGTGTTCCCACGCACAGCAGAGGAAAAAAAAAAAAAGTTAAGATTTCCCTTCTCTTAGAGAACGGAGAGGAGAGAGCAGTGGAGGAGAAGAAAATACATAGACACAGCATATGTTACACATTTTAAAGAAAAAATGCTTACTGAAGTGCATAAAAGAAGCATTAGGGTTTTTTCGTTTAATTTAAAATTCACTCATGTGGGGTGAAGCGATATTGCGGCAGCCAAAGCACGAGAGTGGAGGTCAGGCCTCCGTTGTCACTGTTGCTAAACGCTTGGTAGTCCCAACTGCACAAGAGACCACAGGCAGAAGCTTCACACCGACCCAGCAGTCTGGCTCGGAAGCAAAAACATTTCCCAGAAATTTACAGTCTGGCACTTCCTACTTGTGCGTACCAGCCTGTTCAATACCCAGGCTCCCTGCAAGCTACTTTTCACTTTGGGATTCACAGTAAGCATATTGAAAGCAATGGAAAAATTCTCATTGATCTTAGGGGCCTTCCAGACAGACCTTCTGTGAGTGCAAATGCTCCAAACACCAAGTTAGAGATGTTAATGTGAGTTTGTCATACAGTGAGGTTGTTACAGAATTGTATATAAACAGTGTTTTAAAGTGTGGAGCAATAACCATTTAGTGAGTGAGATGAAATGGGGACATGTAAGTCACAGCAACATATTTTAGTAATTTGTTTATATGAAAGCAAACAAATTGCTCTGAGTTTCAGCAATTACCATCAATTTACTAGCAATTATTAGCAATTTTTTCCATATTGGATTGAGGGATTCAATCTATTCTATTTATTTACTTGTTCTCTGTTCTTTGTTTTTATTTTATAGCTCTGGGATATTTAGCAGAGACACAGAGGAAGAGAACAAAAATGCCCATTGACCTCAAAAGATCTCAGAAGCAGCAGTGAGGAGTGGCTAAAGGGAAGATCTGGAGCAGTTAGGAGTCAGGTATTGACCATCAAGAGGGACAGAGAATGAGCTGAATAATTTGGAGGTCTTTCGTCATCCTACAAAGAGAAATCCAACTGACGCTGATGACCAAGTTACTTTTTTTTTTTTCTTTTTCTTAAAGTAATTGCCAAATCCGGATATCAAGGAACAAATCCAAATGATGAAGGTCTGGTTATCAAAGGTTTCCAGTATCCCCAGGAGTGTGTGTAACGGAAAGTCTGCCCCATGTAACAGACACCTCCATCACTCTTGAACTTGTACCATCCTAAAGCAAACACAAGCCCAAACCAGAGCCATGTGTATACATAGAAGTCTAAACAGATTAGCTTACTCAGAGACAGTGAACCGAACAACAAACAAACAGAAATTAGGATAAAGGAGATCAATACACAGCAACACAAGGGGAAAAAGTTAACATCTAAATCTCAGATTGCTGACAACTAGCAGATTCATTGCTCTTTCAAAGGAGAACTAGCTGGTTCAGCACCTGGAATGAGAGCGTAGGCAAGAAACGCATTTACACTTTTGCGGCTCACACAGCCATCCTATGAGAATGGGTTACTGCATACTGATGAAAACAAACGTAAGCCAAACTCCAGGACTGCGTTGTGCTGCTAACTACTTTTCAAAGAGAACCTAATTATGGAGACTGCAAATGTACGAGGTCCCATGTTGCAGTGACAAACACAGTATACAAACACTAAACCTGGTGACATGTTTAGATAGCCCTGACCAACCACACCAGACTCCTGCTATCATGTTTTCAAAGGGAATTTTCTGAAGGATGATACAAATGCGTGTACATGAGACCCAAATAAATATACCAACATTTTTGAAGTAATAGACATTCCCTTGTGCATTCCCCTTGAGCCTTAAAAAAATATAAAAAATTACCAGGTCCTACATTGCAGCTGTTTTCCTCAACAGTCCTGATGGCATTAACTTCTAAAACTTTAATTTTCCAGTCAGATACCAAGCATACCTGAGATCCCTTATTATGGACTTGATTATCCATGCCCGATTGACATAGTAACCATAGCATCTTTGCTGTGATGAGGAATTCAACTTAAAAAAAAGAGAAGTCATTCTAATTTACGGCTATACAGATTCACACAATGTGATAATAAAGAGGATACATGATGAAACCTGACAGGACGTTGAGCTTACTGCACAAGTGTGGGCAGCTGAAAAGGCAAGAAATAATACAGTTGTCACTGGACTGTTTCACCTTAACACCGTATAAACAAAAGCACTGTTGTTAATCGGTCCAGCTCTTCAGCTGTATAATCCCAGAGTATTAACGCTAAATGTGAAAACTGTAAACCTCTAGCTTTGCTGAGTGCATGAAACGTACGACTGTGCAGCAGTCTGTTTTGGTCAAGAAATTATTTCGATGTTTGAAATCAGGACATACAAATATAGAATAAATACTTAGATAATACTTTTCATCTTTTGTGCTTTAATGGTCCTCTTTGTTTTCCATAATACTCAGTTTCTACTAAAATGGCAATGAATTTTAGTGGTACTCAAAGGGTACAGTATAGACATTGAAATTACATGAGAAATGGCTTAACAGTAAGTGCTCTGCTTGGTTTTTCCACAGACATTCTATTATAGAAGAAATATTAAATCTACAACAGCTCTTAAAAAAGAAAAACCTAAACACTTCTTAGAGTACGTGATCTTAAAGAGTAACTTATCTTTGAAGAATTGCATTTTCATTCTGGCAATGCTTACTTCCATCTCACCATTTATAAGAATAATTTATTTTTCAGTAATACCTAACCATGTGCTTCTCTGATATCAAGTGTACAAACAGTCTGGCACAAGAATGATACTGAGATGGACTTTAATGTAATGTCAGTGTGCTAGTCACAGCTATTTATCCTTAGTATTAATCAGCTTATATTATTTTTATACATACACGAAGATATTTTTCACATTTTTTCACAATAATAAGGAAATCCATATTTGACTTTAATTTTAGGTTCTGAATTAAAATAAGAATGTAATGAGAGGTGCTTAAAAAGCAGTTTTCTAACAGTCACACAGTTTTTCTTCAACAATTATCGCATAGCGAACAATATACAATGGGTAACAGTATCTTCTGTACCGTTTAGCTCAACCTAAAGGATTTTTTTCCAGTCTTAGTTAGGTCCCTTGCATTTCATATTTTTCTACATACTTCTTCATGACTAATTGGGGTAACATAAAGTTGCACTCTCCTGGATATTATTCACTGTCAGCTTTCTCTCCTGAATAAACTGATCTCTTGAAAACTTACTTACATAGCACGCAGCAGGAGAAATGGAGAAGCAATCACTGTCCAAAGAGAGGTGGAAAGAGGAGGCTGAATGAAAAATAGATAGATATGAATCGCACATGCCAGATGCTGAAGTAAAGCCTGTTTATCCCTAATAAGTTGGTGAAGTTGCGGAGAAGAGTTTATCCGTGTGAATATAGGATTCTTGTAGTATTGCCAAGGTCAGTGATAACGGATGGTGATCAGCTCTGTAAATGCTGATCGTGCAAGTTAAAGTTGCCTAGGGACTGCTTTAACCTATGCATCCAATTTTTTTCCAAGCCTACAAAATGTTTCAGAAATGAAAAGACACGAAACATGCCTATGTGGGCCATGTGTTCTTCATTTTCTACTTTCCTAAGTAAGCCCTTCTTCTTTCCCTCTATTTTATATTTTCTTTATGCCCTGGGTTCTTGGGGATGAATGTCTAATTGTAGCTGGAATGACAGATTTGGGTAGTGCCTTTCATTCACATCACACAAACCTCCAGGATCCGCAGGGTGCAAGTAGGGGCAGAATAGAGCGCTTAGCTTTTAATGGATGGTTAAGAAGTAATGAAAGGAGAATCAGCTTATCTCGGGGTGCCCTGTGGGCTACATTGTTTTCAAATAGCTTTTAGCTGGGAGTTCTCCTCTCTTTCTAAGGTTATATATTGTTCAAGTGATTACCTCAAGAAACACGTCTGTTTCAGATACACCCCTTGGATACTACAACTATAGCCACAACTCTAAATTGCGTTAAAACCGGTTTGCATTGTACTCATAACACCAAAACAAGCTACTGAGCTTAGTTTATGGTGAAATGCATTATATTTCTTCTTTCAGAAAAGAAAGTGGTTCAGATCTGATCCACTAATTCACTGCCTGTGTCTGGCTTCTGGATAAACAGGCTAAGATTACAGCAGATGGGATTTACAGTGTACCTCAGGACACTTAGCCCACCCTGAAGAGGCTATCCACTGCTCTGTTAAGGACATCAACTGTCCAAGATTTTTTAGTTTTCTAGACTTGACAACAAGCTGCATAAAACGGCTTCTCTTTCTCTCTCAAAATATCACTTCATTTATATTTATGCAATACCCACACGTGAAATTATTTTACTGGACAAAGTGATCCGTGACAATCTGAAATTATCCAGCTATTAAATTGAATACTAACTTGAACGTAAGAGCATTTCTGGTTTAAAAATAATAGGGTGTCAAGTTAAAAGGGTGATGTTAGGAAAGATCATTCCCATAAAGGGAGACTTTCACAGGAGAATCGGAGCTTTGAGACAGACCCAGAACGCTATTATAGTCAATGCAAAGTTTGCCATAAAAACTAGGGAGCTTTCCCCCGTGGTTTCTGGGAAGGAGATTACACTTACCCTTGCCTCCAGTAAGTGGGCAGGACAGTCACCTTCTGGACATTATAAGCCTTTGGGACTTGTGGGAAGTTTCTAACCAAATTCATTAGAGTTTTCAAAAAACAAAGGGAGACAGGGTACCCATATTACACCTTCTCCTCACCTCCTTCAGACAGCAAGAGACGTAGGGTGCAGAGATGTTTGGTTTTGCAGATGTGTGTGAATGTGTGTCCCTCTGTCCTTAAGGGTGTGTCTGCACATGGAATTCTTAACAACCCTATGGGACCTTGATATAATGTGTATAGTGAATAGAATAGAATTAAGGTTGGAAGAGACCTCAAGGATTATCCAGTCCAACCGTCCCCCCACCACCTATTAACCACTAAACCATGTCCTTCAGCACCGCGTCTAACCTTTCCTTAAACACCCGCAGGGACGGTGACTCCAACACATCCCTGGGCAAATGTTTACCAAGAACTTGTTTTCTCCTAGGCATATGGAATCTCCAGAATAGTAATAAAAATATGTGTGAATAAAATAAGAAATATCAAAATGCTTATTCAAGGCAAAATTGAACAGCTTTGGAACTGTTATTGTTAGATTTCACATTCCATTCTTTCAGTATCATATCAATTCTCATATTGCATATTTTCTGGTCCAGCTTAAATTTTAACTTCCAGAGTGATTTACTGCCCAGAGAATTAAAGGAGAGGGCATGGTCTACAACTCAGACCAAGATACAAGCTCTCGTTCTAGTCCCATCTCTTACAATGACCAACCACCTTAAAAATGAAAAGCCAAAAATAAGGAACTTAAATTTACTGGTTCAGATGATGTTATTAACCTTAGGTACCTACACTGTAATGGTCCAAATTCTACTTAAGTCAATAGAAGGAATCCTATTGATTTTGGGTCAAGTCCCAAACACATTTGATCGTATTATTTAGGTAAGCGTCTGAGCTCAATGCTACTGCTGTGCTTTTTGAGGTTTGCCCAAATGAGCTGACATTTTATGCAAAATATTTTGGATAGCCAGGGATTTAACCTGCTTCTATCAATCTGCACTTTCTTGTCACAAGTTTAACACCACCTTTTGCAACTCATTTTAGCTGTTATTAACAAAATCATTGCTTTAACTCACACAGGGGTGTATCCTGCAGTTGACTTTTGCTGAGTGGATTAATCAAGCTCATCGAGACAAGGAACCTGAAGTTTCGGCATGTCTTTCCAGTTTTATTTTTATCCTCCGATGTCAGTGTTTAATTCCAGGAAATTAAATTTGAGTATCAAAAATATTTACAGTTCATGTGCCAGTGATTGTTTTGCAGCAAAGACTATGGAAATATGGAGCAATAAACAAGCTGAAGAGTAAACTGGAGATGTTAGCAGTTTATTATACATACTAATCTTCAACTGCACATTCAAATAGCTGATATACCTGAAAACTAAAACATTGTGTGTATATATATATACACACAAACACACACACATATATATACATGATATGTGTATACCGGTGTGACATTCTAGTGTTCCATGTCTTGACAAATATTGCAGGTAGTTTGCATGAGTAACTGAAAGAGTGTTTGTACGCGTGCAGAAACACACACATGCACACACACCCCTCACACAGCTTTCCAAATGCCTCCTCCCTTCCTCGAAGCTTTACAAGGTACACCATGTTTTAAATGGCATTTCATTAGAAATACGCTTCCTTGGAAAGTGGTCAAGAATAAAGCCATGCTTCTGCTTGGCAGTGAAAGCGGTACAGCAGGCACTGTGCTGCAGCTAAAGAGCATCGCAATCTGCTCCACTACAGCTGCGAGTAGCAGTCACAGGCGCTTCCCAGATAAATCACTGGCACTGCTTCCCTGACTTTTGATTTCCCATTTCTTTCTTCTCTCTCCTGTTTCAAAGTTTTCGGTATGTGTTCCTTTTTTGAGTGGATAAAAGTGGAGCAGTGGGAAAAATAATTAGGTTATTAGGAAGACAATCTTTGATTGACCTAGTTTTCTTGGTTTTGCTTGGAAACTTGTTTTCCTAGAGTCTGGTACTGCAGTTAAAGAGAAGGAGATCTCATTAAAAATAACGTTTGGGTGACTCATTTGTTAGGAATAAGACAGCAAAACAACTGACCTTCAGTATCTATTCAGGTCAGTAGATAAACCTCACGGTCTTGCTTTTGAAAACAGTGATCCATTCTGCTGTTCAAATAATCTTTACCAGGGCTCCAGTTTTTAGAATACATTTTCCATGATTAAGACTAACTGAAAGCAGTCAGCAGAGGGTTTTTAAAGATGTATTTTAGGCAGTGTAGCAACAGTACATTCAGATGTCCCTTATGTTAGCATTTCTGAACAGGTATGAGAGTTCTACTTCAATTATTTATTCCTCTCAAAATCTAGCCTCTCTTTTTATTAAATATTAAAACGTAAGAAATTTTTGAAAGACACTGTTTGCATTGATAATGGTGGTTCTCTGAATTACTTTTAACTAACTTACTAATTGAAAGCTGAGTTTGAAAAAGGTGAGTTAAGCATCTTCTGGGAATGGGATTGTAACAGTGTTTTTCAAGGTTACTTTCTCTTCATTAAAAACTTTGTAAAATAATAATGAAGAGAAAACCATCTCATTAAGGAAAGAATAAGATCACTCGTCAGTTTTACTGCTTTTCTCATCTAACTTCATATCGGTAGGAGCGTAGCAATGCCTTGCATTTCTTAAGAATTCTTTGCCCCATATTCACTGTAAACAGAGAGGAGCCATAATTATACTTCATTTGATCCATATCAAAGCTACTGATCCATGTATCGATTTACATAAAGTAAAGCACATAAAACATTTTTGCTTTTCACCCTTACTTCACCACCTTCTAACGAAAGTTTTCCTTTGCGGACTTCATTTGAATATAAAAATCTCCCGTTGAAATTTGTGATGTTAAACAAACCATACCAGTCATTCAACTTTTTAATTAAGGATTCAGTGTTCCATCCCTTTTCAGACATTAAAATTCAGGTGCAGTCATTAATCTTTCTAAATGAATTCACCTGTGGCTAATACTGATGTATTTTCTATGAGGCTTGTCATGGACTGCATACTGCATGCATAACCACTCTACAGTTAATTACACAAGGGATTATCGTTAGTGTCATAAAGATAAAGCCTTGCTAGAAGCATTACAGACATTTTTTGAGCAATGACTTATTTAATTTTTGTTAACGGCTACCTAAGTATTTAAGAACAATAAAAGTTTGTTTATAGCATGGAAGAGTGAATGGCAAAGTTCAGAGAACTCTCAAAATCAAAAGGCATGTCCAGAGCAGCTGACCAGCTCTTCCTTGCCTTCCCTGTACTGGTTTCACACCTACTCCACTAAGCAGCAAAAGACAAAATAATGCAAATACTATCCTTCTTTTAAGATGCATATGTTGGAGTTCTATGTCAAGTGTTCTTCTCTAAGAAAACGAATCGCACCGCTTATGAAAGCTGTAATTTATAACTACACACCAATCTGCTGAAGAAGAAAAAAGTTCAAAAGTTGTTAAGGAACAAACCAATCTCTGAATAGCAAGCAGTGTAATATACAGGAAAGTTCATGAAAACATTCACGGTACAGTGTTCCACCGCAAAAAACTTCAGAGAAAATAAGAGAATAGTATATAAACCACATGAGCTTTTAGTACTCTATGGTTTGAATTTATTAATTAGATATTATCAATTAAAAATGCAATTCTGTCTAAAACTGTTGTGTCTTGTAGCAGACAACAAAGCGTTGGTAAAAGACTTGCCATCATCAGCAAGATGGGAAAACATTTCCTATCAGTTGAGCTCATAGGCACTGCTCCTGTTATAACTTGAGTAGGCTTGTCTTAGCCATCCAGAGAGATCTAATCAACACGCAGCAAACATGAAATAAACATATGTAGTTAAAATCAAGAACAACTTTGTTTAAAAGATAATACAGCAGAGAAAAAGATTTTATTTTCAAGCCCATTGCATCTGTTTTAAATTAACCTCAGATGATTTACTCCTGATTTACACTATTAGAAGACAATCCCCAAGATGTTCTTAAATTATTGAAGAATTTGAAATTATACACTTCAGTGAAAAACACCAAATGAGACAAAGAACATTACGGAAGGCTCAAAACAGATAAAATTGTGAGAAAATTGTCTTTAGAATAGTAACTAATGAAATAAAAACTTAAATTGCATTTTTATTTCCTAATATTTTTAGTGGAGAAGAAGAGAGAGGGAAAGGGAAGACTAAAATTATGATATTTTTCTGATTCAGATATTAAATATGCTCCCAATGAGTAATTTTTAGTCTGAGTGGCATTGTAGCACAAAATAAATAAAAAAAAACCAATCAGAAACCTGATGTTATGATTTACTGTGTGAGATTCTGAGATTTTTTTACTTTTTAATTTAATTTACTGTAGTTTTGAACACCTGAAAGCTGAGGGGCAGTGACATAGAGCCACCCACTTCAAAGCTTTTTTTTCACACTTTGCTTTCCTATCTGTTAAACTCCTCAGGGCTCCCTTCTATAAACAATAGCGGATAATTAGATTTATGCATGTAATTTGATTTAAATTGATTCTAGCAGGTATCCAGTGGTATTACAGAAGCCGTCAAGCCAGTCAATGGACACACATGCGCCAGCAACTTCACAAGTGACATGAAACAAACAATGATCTCTTCCTACATATAGCTTTATATGTGCCATAAAAAAATAAATTAAAAAAATCTGTAAATTAAGACACTTTATTTATGTAAGAAACTTAATTAAGTCTGGAGTTTTCCTCATGCATCCCTCTCTGATCTATCTAGTTTATTCTGGTCTTTAGTGTTACAGTATCAAACTTACGTGGAAGTTGTTCAGATAACAACAGCAAACCTGTTATGAATCCACCAAATCTTAGGATTTTGGGGTAGGAGACTCAGCTTGGATAGTTTTATGGAAAGAGGCTGTGTGATGTGTAAGAGTGAAGAGGGTGCAGTTCTTGCTAGTGAGTATTAAAGTTAATTTGGGAAGTAATCTATTTTCTTGCCTAAGGCCAACGATAACTACTAAAACTGCTCTGGTCTTACGTCGGCAATGGAATAGACTCCCTTTTCTGTGGAAAAAAAAGAAAAAGAAAAAGATGTCTCTGGTAGCCTTTTACCAAAAATATTGTGCATATGAAATTTTCATTAAAAATGAATAGACTATTTCTAAACTACAGATTCATCATTACAGGAAAGTAGTGACTTCCTCAAAGTACCTGTTTTCCACTTGTTCATGGGGGTCTTTTGTGTTTCCCTCCTCCCCCCCCATTTCTTTTCCTTTCTGCCCAAATAGTTTCATTTATTATGGCAAGGTTTCCTTCTCAATCTTGAAAGTTTTTATAGAAAACCAATTACCTCATTCTTTGCCTCTAGAAATTTGAATTCACCCATCAGTTCAACGAAATAATTTTTTAATTCAAAGATAAGTCCAAAGGGTAGGGAGCAATTCCAACTATGCAGGATGTACTGTTCTCTTGCCCCTTTTGGTTTAATGTGATAATGGGCACCACTAAAATATAGTGAAAATAAAAAACTCTAAGTACAAGCAAAACCCTCAAACCATGAACTTAATTTTGTTTTCTGCCTGCTTTCTTGGTTTGAGAAAAAAAAAAACAAAACCCAAACATAACAGGGCAGCAAACCATATTTTAGTGAAAACTAAAGAAACTTCAGGCATTTTTCATGATGTTTTACCCTTTCTCTTTTTGTTCTGGGGCAAGGCGTCCAGAACAACTACATACCTTAAGGTGCCCTGTGGGAGAAAGAACAGTGAGATGTTATACTTCGTTACTTGGGAATATCTTAGGCATGCTGCAAGAAATAAATAGTGCTGTCACAGTCTCATTTATTTAATTTTGAGACTGAATTTGGTGCTAATGATGTTGAGGGGCTGATAGCAAAGTCTAGAGTCAGGCACAGCATGGGCAGGTGCTCTGAAAGCTTCTTCAAACAGCTCTGTCAGCAAGTGCACTTTAATCCTGCTTTGCAATATCCCTGGTTGCCATCAAAGTGCCAGTTCCTGCCAGGTACTGAGTGCCCTCGGCTCTCACTGATGACAACAGCAGAGGAACCTCACATGGCGAGCTCAGTGCTTGGCAGAATCAGGATCAGGGATTCAAACTCTAATGCAGAGCTGGAAATTAAACCAAAAATGAACTTTGTCAAATACAGACATTTGTCCTAAGGACAAAGATATTGGCTCTGAAAAATCTTTTATTAGTGGTATAATCAGTTGTGATATCTAGATTCTTGAGACGTCAGCTCAGTTATGATATTTGCTATTATATAGATACCTTAATTAAGTAAAATTTAAATATTAAAACAATTATCAACCATATCATAACCATGTCTGTTGATAAAGCAGAAAAGCCAAAAGGTTTGTCTGAACATACAAAAGTAATGAACTTCGATTTTATGGAGTATAACAATGGAACATTTTACATGTGTGCATGCATTACACAGGCCAAAAATGTCTCAGACTTTTTTGAAAGGAATTGTCTGAACCCACACTTCAAAGTGCTAAAAAGTTTCTTCAGGCTTTCAGGTTTGCCCTGAGGCATTCATTGTCTTTAAAATATCTTTTTAGCTTTGTTGTGGCCTTCTAGCCCAAATCTTGAAGAGTGCTCAGCTTTCCAAGCTCCCACCATGTTCACGCTTTTAGGACTGAAGGCCCTGAAATTCTCACAGGATGCACACACTCACTGAAGAAAGTGATGCTCTGGGACCTGCAGATAGGGCAGCCCTGATTTCTGCAGTTGGTTGGTTGGGATGTCCAAAACAACATGAATCCTGACTGAAGCATCTCCCAGGTCTGGACATCTCTCAATCCCTTCTCTTTATGAATTCCCTGATATCTAACGTAGGCTCTATATGATCTTTCCCTCCAAGGAGTTGCAAATAGACCCTCTCTTCTACTTGGCCTCTTACCATCACTGACTTTTCTGTCCATAACTTGTGAAAACATGTCATTTTCAATCAAATTTGTCAGGAAGGTTTCCAAAAGATATGTAGTATAACCACACTAAAATAATTTCAGAGAATGAGCTGTTTATTTAGAATATTGCATTACAAGATGTACCAAGACCTGATGGAAGTGCAATAACTTCAGCGTAAAGGAACCAAGCTGAAGGGAGGGAGCACAGAAAACCATATACTGCCTTATAGTTTTGGATCAAATAATGGAAAAGGATGGTGTTTTGGGGAAAAAAAAGCGCATTTGATACAATCACGCTTGTCGTGCTAGATGGAGGCAAATTACAAATCTCTAAAAACTATATTCAGAATCTTATAAATTATGATATGATGCATGTAAATGATGGATTCTTAACTTATTTTTATTTATTTATTTTAAGAGAAAGCTCAGAGTAGCATTGCCAGAGAGGCATAGTTCCTTCGTATGAGATCTATAGTTCCATCACTCACTCTGGTGATACAAAGCAGAAGTAGTGTAGCCTACCTGTGTTCCTATCATGCATGAGAGTGGATTTATCATGTCAGCTATTACTTAATTTCTATTTTTGGTGTAAACGTACAGGTATAGAGTCTAGTCATGTTACTCAACGCGGGAATTTGTATGCATTAACACAACCACAATGAAGCTTTCATGTGGACTGCACAAAGAAAGCATATGCTTATGTCTTAGCCTCTCTTGCCAAACTACAAGTTTTATTATACCTTGTTTGCAATCACACTGACAAGAAAAACCCTAACTCCATTACGATGCACTAAATTACTAGTAAGGTTAATATAACTCCTGCGATGCAGAACTTTGACCATTTTAACAGCTAGATTATTACTCCATTACTCTTCCTAAACTCTAGTTAAATTTGGTTCGCATAATTTGTTCATATTAAATATCATTTACATAATTAATCTGTTAGTGTAAATATGCAGATTTCTGAAATACACTTTTTGTGATTCAATAGTACAACTATTGCTAAACTGAGAACATTATGCTTAAACTAGACTGGCAGCACTCTGCACAGCCTTCCTTTGCATTTCTGGACATATGCTCCATTTCAGCTCACAAGCAGGCTGGTTACTGGCCTGATACAACAGCCATGAAAGGCTTCATTTCTCTCATTTATTGGTTCAGCAACATGCCTTGTAGAGTATATTTGCAAGATGTCATATTCTAACAGGCATATAAACAGGGCATGGAGTCAGAAGCAAATTTCACAAAAGACAAGTTCTTTTTTATCTGTGGGCTCTAAAGCTAAAAGCCCAGCAGGACCCAGCCAGTTTACAAAAGCTCTTCCTCCTTGCATGCAGGGTGTGCTTAGATATACCCACATCATCCTTACCAAATGTCTTTTACTGGCTGCTCAGTTCATATTTGTCACCAGTATACAAAAATGTAAAGTCTAAAGAAAGCATGAGCAGCTTTGCATCACTAATCTTGTTACTGTAATGGCTATGAAAGTATCCAACAAAAAAGTAGCATATAAACCAGTCCACACGTACATACTATGCACAGCATGTGCCCCAGCGAGCTATGGATGTTCTCCGGCTCCCTGAAACAACGACAAAACCCAGTCATTTTAATGCTACTCCTCACATCCAACCACAAGTGACAAATACCTCTTCTAGCCCAGATGAAAGGGCTGCTGACAGTTCTTTCTACCTTAAAGACAGATGAAGCACTTTGATGGGAATAAAAAGTTCACCAACCTCTCAAATCCAATTAAATATTTTTATCTTTAGAGTCTTTGGGAAGAAGAGAAGAGGGATTCCTTTCCCTCTCTCCCCCTTTCAAGCTTCCCACATGTCATTTATCCCCTCTTTAATTTGGCATATAAAACCCCCAAGACTTCAACCCTAAGTCTCTTGAGACCAAGATTACATCATTACTGTTATGGCATGTTATACACTAATCATAACCATTACCACTTACAAGTTCACAGCTTCATTCAATTAACTGCCTGACATGGATTTTGCAGTTAATTCATAGTGAAGGTCACCAGTGGTCAGAATGGCAGGTGCATTCTGCTACCTCTCTGAATGCCAATTACCAGTCTGAAGCAAGTACTGGGGAATACTGAATCTCAACAAGTTAATCAAAAGGCTTAGAACTTAAGACACATGTTTATAGGCGTGTCTAATGGTCTGTAAAATAATATAGCACAATTAGCATATTCAAATGACAGCCACATCATTTAAAACTCTAATTTACAATGAAAGGCAGAAAAAAAGATCATTTTATTTTATCATTTCAAGAGAAGAGAAGATTATACAACTGTGTTAGAAGCCATCTAGCGCCATGCCTAGATCTATCACAAGTCCTTATGTGCTGTAATTAAATATTCAAAGGTACACTATAAGCAGCAAGCTACAAGTACTTCTTGATCTACTCTTAGACTTAGACCTGCTTGCTTTATTGCTGGAAGACAGAGGTTATCAAAATATATTCTGGTAGAAATGCACTGGTATGAAAATACAATCTGGCTTTCAACTTGCAGAACAAGTTCCTAGAATGGTTGTACCGGAACGCATGCAAGCAGGCAACCATATAAATAAAGAATGCCATGAGGAGAAAGATATAACAAAGACATGGTGCTTCTCAGGTAGAGCCATTTCCAGCTGCAAGAATCTGGATCAGCCACACCTGGATGTGTCAGGAAGAACCCAGGCATCCAGTGGGTCGAAATCAGTCAGAGACTACAACAAACCTGTCCCTTGAGTATACATGGGAAGAGAAACAGTTTTCTCTGAAGAATATCCTGAGCTCTACTCTGCTGGCAGTTCATTTGCTTTAAAACAGGAGCCCATACACAAGGATAGTGGACAAGTACCTCCATGTTTATTCAGCCCTACTTTCACAGTCTAAACTGAGCTGTAAAACAAGCTTTCTCTAATTCAGTGAGTCTAAACTTCCCGACATGGCACCAATCTAACTATATAGTGCCATAGTAATGTTACGTATACAAAAATATATTCTGTATCACAGCTACACACACACAGAGTAGAATCAGATTAGGAAGTCCCTGCACAGAGATTTAGATACCCTATTTAAGAAAGTTATTAGAGGTTTGAATTGCTGAAGAAATTCACCTAGGTGAAGGGGGGAAAATCCCCACAGCCTTATATGCAGTTTTAGTAAAATTTCGTACCAATGTTAGCAACCTGCAAGCTTACCTAGTGCTAATATATAAAATTAATTTCATGCTTGTCTACTCTTGTAAAATCACTTTTTAAGTTAAAATTGGGAATACATATAAACTCAACATTATTTTAAGCTAACTAATATTTGGGTTATGGGGCTGCCCATAACTGTAATAGTAAAGCATAAACCAAGTAAAGGTTTTTGCTAAGAAAGTAAAAACTTGCCAACAGCCCCCAATTTTTTTTTGCCTCTGTTCCCTTGCTGACCAACACCTGATGTATTGTTTCATACAGATGGACAATGACAGTGAGAAATACGTATTACCCCTATATATTTTCCCTATATATATTATAGAGAGTGATAAATACAAACTGAGAAAGATGCCTTAGGTATAACATTAGGAGGATGGAAATCCCGTCAATAATTAAAGGAGAACATTTACATGAGTAACTATTCACATATTTTATTAAAAAAATCATAAGCCCCAAGACAGTTTCCTTAGCAGTGGAAGAATGCTGGGTCCGCTGGTGCCCTGTGCCAAACAATACAGAGAAGAGGGGTTTATATTTTCTGTTTCAAACAAAATTTAAATAACAGAGCAAACCACACTCAGGGAAGAAAATGAGATTAAACTATTTTTGTGTTCAAGAATACGGAATCTTTCTTAATTTTTTCAACTATGACTAAGAGCAACACAAACCCCCAAACCAGAGGATTATTAAGCAGAACTAATCAACAGAAAGCTATACAAGTGAGACAGGGATACAAGAAAACACTATCTTGGGAAACATGAATAATTAATATTATCAAGTCTACCTGCCCCAGGCTGTTCCAGCAGGACAGAGATGCTGGTACATCAGATGACACAGCCTTCTGATCAAACCTGCATGTAGTTTACTAGGTTCATATGTCTGTTAAGGACATGTAGGTGTTAAGCAGGATCTACCCCAGGTGGTGCAGTGATCACAGCTTGATGGGCCTGCCAGGACCCCTCCAGTGTTGCTTCTCTCCACTGTTGAAATCTGACCAAGAGATCTCACTTGCTTTCCATCTCACTTTTGATTTTCTTACTCCTGTGAGTTTCACCACAACTGTTCCTCCTTTTCTCTTAATCCATGCATCAAATCTATAGCTGGTTCAAGAAAACATCAGTGACACTCCAGACCCTCCCCCAGTTTCCACTGTAAGACACAAACCTGAAAGAAAACTCTTCCATGGCCCTTTTCTCACTATTTCCTCTCTGCAGTTGCTGAAGACTTTGATGGAAATTTTGATGACCTCTCTCTCCTAGAAGCATCATACATTCTCAAATGTAAATACAAACATCATGCTCATGTCAGGGTTACCTAGAATGATGTTTTAACAAAAGTGTCACAAATGCTTCATATCCATCATACAAATGAGGCCTAGCATATCCAAGCAGCTCTCTGTGCTTTCCAGCACATTGCTTTAGAGAACTTCTCTCCTGTAGGGACTCCTGCCCATCTGTCCTGCTCTTCTCTCCCCATACCATCAAGGTCCTCTAATCTCAGTATTCTTTTGAAGATATCGAGCTGTGAGACTTACACTGAGAGTATCAAAGATACCAACTAGATGTTGGATACGGTCGTTGACACAAAGCCATTCCATGTAGGAGCCAAAATAAGATGGATTGTTCCCAGCACCACCTCAAGCACCAGGCAGCCCAGCTGGCTTGATGCAAGGAGGAACACAGGCAATGTAATCCTCTGTGAAAAGGAGCTGGTCTCCCCAGGGGCTGCTTCACTTCAAGGAAGCATCATTAGTCCTACCTGAAGTTTCTCTCAGGCACCTCAGCTCTCAACAGAGCCTGAGCGCTTTTGAAAGAATAAGCTGTTAAGCTGAGGCTCTCCAGCTAATATTAACTGCAATAAGTAAGAGAGCGTCCAGGGACTGGTTTGTGTGCAAGGGTCACCTTCAGAGGAATCTCTCTGCAGAACAAAGCCTGTGCAAATGCTTCTTTTTGCACCTTCAGCCAGAGAAAAGTCAGAGGATGGACTACAGTTTCCTGTGTTTGAAGAAACAGTTCTCCTTTTATAATCCTGCTAAACAGCCCTGGTAGTAAGGACTGATTTACCTTGCCCTCATTTTTCCTTTAAATTGCAGTTGTCCTGTTGCATGATGTCACCTAGACTGTGTTGCAACATAACACTAGCCAGCGCTCTCCCCCACAACATCGTGATACAGGGACATTTAATATTGGTGATAGAAATTATATAAAAGAGAAACTCCTTTCTCTTTAGATCACTTGCTTCCTGTTAGTTCAGACAACAAATGTCTGGTATACAATTTATGGCAATAATTTAAAAAGTTATGACATAAATATGTTATACTTTGATGTGGGATTTTTTGCACTGTATTTTCTATTTACAGTAACAACATCTTTCTATATTTAAAACCAACTTTAGCAGGAACCCTACTAAAATATCTGAAGAATGGCTCACAGCTCATAGCCCAGTCAACCATTTAAAAAAAAGAAAAAAGAAATACTTTGTAAGATAATTGCATCTACTTCTCTTAGGAGGTAAATGAAATCTCTCACATCTCACTGAGTTACCTACATGTATTCAGCCACCCTGCTCACCATCAGGATCACTTTTTCTGATCTTTGCAGTGTCATCTCTCAGACGAGAAAGTTACTGCCTCACTCCAGGAAAAAAATCTTTCACCTTTGTGTTTCTTTAGAGAGTAACTTCTCATGGGATACTCTCTCACTGCTTAAGTACAGGAGATGAACCAGTGTAGAGAAACTTATTGGTGGGACCACGTGCCTACCAGAGCTCTGCATGGAACTGTCTGCCCTTTTTCCTTAGAATAGGCACATAAAGCACCTAGATGGCTTCCAGGCTATAAAACAAAAGGCCACTAAGAAGAGGCAACAAAACTGTAAGAGAGAAAACACTTCAGATAAAGAAATCTCAAACATGCTACAGGGGAAAGACTAAATAAGAAAGACAGGAAACCAATCTTTTCCCTGTCAGTCTGTCCTCATGGGACCAATCCTTCACTCTTTCAGTGGCTTTCAAGGTTGCCCAAATTCTCCACAGTATTCACTAAGTCCCTAGAAAAATCTCTCCCTTGCTATTACCTCATAGACCATGGCCATGCATCTTCTCCCCAGTTTTCATGCAGTATCTTCCCTGCTAGCTCTAGGGGAGCCCCCTATGTACATGCACCACTGTATTTAGAGATGGAGCCTTTTCCTTCTCCCCCTCATCCATCAGAGGACCTTTCTCCTTTAGCGCCAATCACACTTCAAACAAAACATAATATGCACTGACCTGGCCCATACTCAGCTGGCTCAATGCAATCACTGACCCCAGTCACTCTAATTTCCTTTGTCAGTTATTTTACTTTCCGTAGCAGATATGTGTCATATGGTGCCAACTAATGGCTAATTGCTAATTGCCAGCTAGAACAAAGACATTAATGTTTGGTCAATTGTTATTTGCTTGTGACCAATTCCTTGAAAATAGTTGGTTTTATACTCATTGTAATTAAAAAATTCTGTTCTACCAGAATATGTTTCAAAATAATAATACTATCTCTTAGGTTGTGATGGTTTCTGGTAAAAAGAGATGGGGTTTCTTGCTACTGTAAGGTTAATTTCCCTAATTGAGGCAATTTTTTTCTGTCTTAAGAAAGAATAAGGACTATATTGTGAACTTGAAGTAATTCTATGAGGATTCATAAGCATGTGTGATTGCAAAAGAATTAGGCCTTACTTTACTTGGATGTATGGTTTATTTTGGTTTGGTTAGTTTTGTTTGTGGTTTGTTTTTTTTTTCCCCAAAAAGGGGATATTTAGAGGTTGCAACAAAAAGATGTTCCTAAAAGAAGCTCACATTCTTCACAAGGATTTGTAAATTATGCAGTTATGGATATGATATGATCCAAAACATATAGAAAAAGCAAAACCAATAGTTTGGTTTTAATGAGCTTCTTTCATCCCATTCAATCAAGGAAATTTATGGACTTGGATGTATAACTGATAAATCAGCAAAATAATACATTTTGCTACAACATCTTTTCCTCCCTCTCCCCTGCCTTGCTCTCATTTCCCCTGCAGGGTGGTTGTAGCCACAGCCTGACACACGGCCGGGCAAGGAGCAGGTCTTTCCTCCTCCTCAGGATTCTTGTTAAAACTGCAGGAAAGTCATTTACTCTCTGCGCTTCGGTTCCCCATCTATAAATTGAAAAGAATACTATTTCCAGGACTATGATAAAGAAAATACTTTCCATTACAGACTGGGAAGCGCTTAGGTGTAAAGGTGCTGATATAAGTACCTTAGATAGATAAGTATCTGGGGTACAATACAGGCAGATAACAAATAGCTTAATCCAGCTCCTTATCAAGCTAGTCAGCAACTTTTGCAGAAGCAGGTTGTTGGACACAGGAGAAACCACTTGAGGCTCAGAGTGGAATCTATTAGAGAGGTCTGAACTCTACATTAAGGACTGCTCAAAAGAGTGGAGTGCTATTAGTCCCAATTTATAGATGAGGCACCTGTGGGAAGACATTTCAGGACTGCTTCTGCTTCCTCTCCCTTTCCGAAAGTCCAGGGTGCGTAGTTTTGCAGCCCTAGCTGGCACAGGAGCAAGAGCAGCACGGTCATCAGCCACGTGTGGTTCCCGTGATTTCTGTGCTGCCCTGCAGTGTGTTCAGAGTTGGCATAAATTAAATGCTGATAAATTCAAACAAGAGACAGAGTGCGGTTTTGCACAAATCCAGCATTATGTTTGAATGGAAGCTCCAAGCGTGCAAAAAACGAGGATCAGGCCTCTAGAATATACTCTACAACAGCTATGAAATTTCAGCATCATGTTTTTTTCATGCATTCAAATGGGATCTGTCTCCCTACGCCTACTCTACATCATCCGACTGGACTGCCTGCTGGGAAGCAACAGTACCATGGCAGTTCTCACTGAGAGATCACTCAGTCACACGGTTTACAGCCATAGAGACTGTAAATCTCTTAGGGAGATTATAAAAGGGTGACTGTAAGAAAAAAAAGCTGATTGTTTGTTAGATTTGTTTCTAAAATACAGTGTTCTTTCCTATTTAGTAAGCATTTCACTACAGCATCCAGGGTACTATAACTAATCTCCCCTCAGAAAACAAAGTTGCTTCTCATGGGAAGATACATTTTTCAGGGGTTTCCCTCGGTTGTTCTCTTTTTCTCCAGACTCGTGAATTGAAACACAGCTGCCTTTAGTTTTTAAGACCACACTGTTATTACAAACCTGATTGTGTCTGTCTGTAGCAAAGCAAATCTTACAAGTATGTTTTGCAGCTTTTTTTGGTTTGAAGTCTGTAGTATTTTGTTGACCATACTGCATTTTGCAGACCATATTGCATTTTAATGCCTTCACTGTGTATGTAATTAGGTCAGTTGTTTACTCTGAAAAGTTATTTCAAGGTCCAAACCAGACTAAACTGAGAAACTGTATCAGCCTTTTCCAGTTTTGTGTCTGAAATACACCAGAATTCAGAGAAGAGAAAGTAAATGAAAAATGTGTTAACTAACAAGAGATCAGACAGCTGCAAAAACAATGTTTTATAATCTCCCGTTTAGCATGCACAAATCTTTCCATTTCACAGAGGAAAATTTCCCAGATTCACTTCAATGGGAGCTAAGAATTGTGCAGAAATGACTTAAAATGAGTGAAAATCATATATCACTGTTTAAGCTGCCACTAGCCAAATAGCATTTTGCTAATGACTTCTACTTTCAGACTACAAATCAGACTTGTTTGAGTAGCTAAATTGCTCCCGCTCTTATCCATCATGAGCAGATAGCAAAGTAACCTGGAAGATATTGCTCCTGGGTGGGAAGGAGGAGGAGAACTAAGTAATTTCTTCAGTGGATGAAGAAACTCTTGAAAAAAATTTCCATCTTATTGCAGTAGAAATTATTTTTAGATTTAGGGAACTTTGACCAGTCCCAGAAGCTTTTATGTAACAGCAGGAGTGGAACATATTTCATGGATTCTCTACTGTGACATTCCAGCCTCCAGCTTAAAGACTTTATTTCAAAGGTTTTGTGTACCTAAACAGATAAAACCTGACATTGCATATTATTATTATTATTATTATTATTATTATTATTATTATTATTATTATTATTATTATTATTATTATTATTATTATTATTATTATATCTACACAACCATGGCAAATTCCAACAGTTTGGGAGAAATATGAGACAGGCAAAATGTTCTTCAGTTAGTGTTCAAATAAAATTTGAAGTTAAAAACTACATTGAATTCCTACTTTTTCTGATTAAGTAATTGATTGTTTCAACTGATGGCAGTACAATACGAGTTACTTAGGTCATATCTAAACCAATTTACCTTTGGTTAAACTACATAAATTTTTGGTTATGAACCTGCTGATAAGTATTTTCAAAATTTGAGTTTTAGTTTCTTCTGCAAGTTTAGGATATCCATAGCTAAGTACAGCTTTGTAAATCCTCTTTTGGGAAGCAGCAGAAACAAAATATCTTAATTTTTTCTATAGTTGAGAAAAGTGTTATGTCAGTATCTCCTATTTGTACGTTTCTATAAGGAATCACAGAAAAGTGTTAATTTTTTTGAACCGAAGCAACCTTTCCTTATTTTTTAAAAAAATTATTAATTAGATTTTTCCTTAGATAGCAATCTTTTATTAATATATAAATTTCAATAAGGTTTTAGCTCATGTTTTTATCAAATAATTAACACTTCATATTTTCAAAAGGAGCTATTTAATTTACAAGAGGCTTATTAAGAATTATGTTTTTCCTCATTAGATATAATTGAGGGATATGACATTTTGTTCAAGAGAAACTTTTTAGTCTTAATTAGTCAAACAATGCAATGTTTCAAGCTTCCGCTGAAGTTTAGCGTGACATTACTTGAAATTCTTATAAACTAAAAATAGAGAAAACAATAAGAAGAAAACTGGAAAAGTGATCTCATAACACAACAATTTTGCCTTCTGAAAACTGAGGTTTCATAGCAAGACTGTGGTCTTGCAAGCATTTATGCATAAGCTTAATTTTAAGGCTGTATTGTTAAACTGTTTATAGGACCGGGACCCAGTATAAAATGTTTAACGCAACTGATGACAAGAGAATTGTGTCAAATATAGTTGAGATCAGAACTGGTGTTCCAGATTTGTGATTTATATGTGTTAGCGAATGTAAAACATGAGACCTGAAGCCTCCTGAAAGGATGATTAATGTTTTTGAAATGTTCCCATGAAGCCATATTCCAAAAGTGCGCAAAATGTGCAGTTTCTCCCACTTTTGACACCAAGCCAGAGAAAACTCATTGGTTTTGATGGTGTTTCAGTTTGCAATTCTAAGTTCACTTGAACTCAAAACCTCATAGTCAAATTTGAGGGTGGAAGTGGGTGTGAGCCCACACAGGTTGAAACCTAGCTTTCTGCTTGCACAAAGCTGTGCAAAGTCCTAATGCAAACTTAAAACCAGTAAGCATGAATACATATGCATATGCAGCTAGATCAGAGCTAAAATTCATAAAGGTCTTTGTCAGTTCATGTCTGATTTTGGTGCCGTTCCTGATTTCAAGACATATAACAAACCTGTGTGAGTTACATCTCCTGATATCCTTTGCTTTTCTCCCTTGTATTGTAAGTGTTAACAAGGCAATTGGAGTTGTTGAACACTCTGAACAGTACACTTTGAATACTCAGCAAGTCAGGAAGGTCTCAAAGGTTGTACCATGTAAAAGTCAAGTAATTAAACACTGATTACTTACTGTAAAAAAAAGAAAAAAAAAGAAAGAAAAAGAAAAGAAAAAGAATGTCTGCTGGGAAAGGCTGGATTCAGAAGGTCTAATTTAACACGGAAGATTTCAGTAGAAATAGAGCCTTTAACTACATTCTGCTTGACTTCATCCAAAAGAAAGGGATGAGAGAAAAGATTAGAAAAGCTATTCAGTACTTTCTTTTAGCAGCAGTGCTTTGGGAGGTGACAACAGCTACTGGTAATTCTTTCCATAATCTTTTCCCCAAAACAGCATTTAGAATCCTCTTCAAAATTTGGCTCTGGATCTATGGCTTCATTATTTTTACAAAATACAAAGCCACCTCCCTTCTGTGCTCTTGGCTACAGATTAAATGTTTCAGTTCCCCAGAAACATCTCATTTAAAAAAAGCTGTTGCAAACCCATGAAACTCTGTTCCACCTGATGCTACTGCCTCCACACGTTAGAAAAACCCTGCCATTGCCCTGCACGCCCGCTCAGGCTTCTCCCCTAAGTGCCGTCAAAAGCCCAGTCATGTTTTTTGTGGCTGTCTTGTCTCTGCATTGTCCCAAGAGAAAGACAAGGCCAGCAGCTCTACAGGCTACTAAAACTATTTTCTTTGCTATGAGCCATCACTCTCCTGCCTCAGCTTCTCCTGCCACCTCCAGCACAATGGCTCTTTTAATAGCATGTGCATGATTAAGAATTAATCATTAAAATCTGTTGCATCTCATCACAACATTAGGGAATTGGTCTTGTAAAACATTGTGTTGGGTTTCTTTTACCACAAAAACACTGAGAAATGTAGATTTTTCTCTGTAGAAAATGATCTGCTCTGAGCTTCTCAAACACTTACACGTTAATATTGTTTGTTGGAGACAGCAGAATGAAGGCCTCATTTGCAACACACAGCAAGTTGATTACTTACATCAATTGTTGTGATGGGGAAAAAAAAGTGCTTCATTTTCTTGGCACTGAGTATTGGCTGAGTTTATTCACACCTACTGAAATATAAACAGGCTTATGTTTACATTAGGTACTTTGGGGAAAACATCCTGCAGCCACAACTCTGGAGTGCTTCAGGAATTTTAAATACAGCTATGATATTATTCTCTAACGAAATATGCTTTTCTATTCAGTCTTCTCTTTGCATTCACATTTCACATGTGCATTGTACTCTCCAAAGGTCAAAATCCAGTGAGAAAATGCAGTATTTAACAAATTGATGCTCATTTCCCCCACACCCTTCATATCATTAAATTTCATCCTTTCCCAGGGTTCACTGCCGATGTAATTATAAGGCACTCAGGAGGTGAATGTTCGTTGGGGAGCACAAGAATTCATCTTTTGAATTGTGTTGTGTTTTGACAACTTGAATTAAACTGTTTTCATTCCCATTAAAGGAAATTCTGACTCCTTAAGTAAAAGAGCTACTGAAAGAGCACCTCTGTCAGAAAGTGATGGTAAGGGGGTCAAGGTAACAAGGAATGTATGAGAAATGTAGAGGGAGAATCACATTGCAAAGACTTTAGGCTGAGATTTGGGGGAACACAGGCCCTGCCTTTGTCATGGAGTTTCCCTACATCAGGCAACCACTTCCTCTTACCATCCTCTCACCTCCATCTCGTCCCCATATGTTCCCCTTTACCTGCTCTTGCTTTTCTGTTTGATCTTCAGCTTAGAGAGGATTTGTACAGCACTTGGCATAAAGAGGCTGCTTACTTGTTTATGTAGATTTTAGACACTACTTTCCTTTCAAGCAGCTAACAGATTTCATAATCATATAAGCAAATGCACTCCTAGGTGAGCTTATCACCCTGTGTGGAGACTTCTTGTAAAATGTAGAACTGTCAACGTATCACTAAGACCTGGCTGGTATGTACTGGACTCAAGTGGTCAATATGCTACTGAGGAAAAGATTAAAATCTTTTCAATCCAGACAGAAACCAGTAAGAAAAATCACCATATTTTATTAAGCAAATTGAAAGGAGGACTGATGCAGAGTAACATGCTTAACTAACTGCATGCGAGGAACAACTACCCAGGGCAGCAGAAAGAAAAGCACTGCTGAAAGAAATGTGGTAACTAAATGAGAATTATTGAGATAGGTCTATATTTTAATTTCTACTCTGAATATTCTAAAATACAAAAATACAGCAAAAATACAATCAATGTGGCAGTTTCAATCTGACTGCATTTTTTATCTGTTTTATATTATTTCCCAAACTAATCAGACTTTTGAGTGGATAGAGGAGATATAGACCAGGGAAGAGGATAGATACCTCCACTCAGGCTTTATTTCAATTAAGTCCATTTCTATAGAGAAAATGCACTAAAGCACTTCCTTAATTCCTCTGGTCTAAAGGTTCTCATTAGCTCTTCAAACTTAATCCAGGCTCTGACATTGACTTAAAATTTCAGCCTCAGTTTCCAAAGTGTTTTGAAGATTAGTTAATATCTGCAAATCACTTTACTTCAAACATATGATGTAAAGAACCTTAGTATAGGTCTATTTCACCAGCACACATTACGGAAATATCATGACAACGTTAGAATGGTATCAATTTAAGATAAATTTCTACATATACATATATGTATATATACATAAGAAAAGATTCATAGACACATGACTTGAGATGTGCCCAAGCAAATTTTGTCTTTCTTTTGTAAAATATGCTTTCTTAACATTTTTGCTTCCCTATCTCGTTATAGAACATGCTCTTTTTTGTGTGTGTTTTATTTTTTTTTACCTTTTTTTTTTTTTCCCTTTGAAGTCCTTTTTGGAAAGTAAAATCTCTGTTGGGGGGCAGAGATGATGACCAGCTATAATACAAGACCAGCAAGAAACTGGCAGGAAAGTGAAGACCATGAGAGACACCAGCTCTTTTTAAAGGTTTTTATTAATCATCAGAATTACTTACAATTTATCTAATGTTCTCTAAGGAAGGGCAAATCCTCTCAGCCTTTTAATCAGGCAGGTGCGTGGTCCCAGGAAAATAACTTTCCCACATGTGAAAGTCTGTGTGTCTCTGCGCTTGTGCGTGTGCATTTTTGTCTCCCAGACAAACATTTATTGATTCCATTTAATCCCTGAGTTGCAAAGCTGCTACGTTTGAAAATAGCCAGTGGACAGCTTCATTTGCAAACTGTGGGTTCTGGGAACCGAGTGAATTACAGCAACTCACAGCTCCACAAATTTTTATCTGTCTTATCCCTTAAGAAAGGAGAATTTTCGCATGATAGCCAAGGAGGCTATTTTGCTTTCATAGGTAACATCACACTTTGCAGCAAGGAGGAAGAAAACCAGCATTCTCCTAAAATCTCAGTCTTCCCCTCTCATGATACTTGAAATTGTGATAACATTAAAAAAAAAGAAAAAAGTTATAACTGCCATGGGCCATGCTGTAGACCTATTTCTCTGCTCAAAACATTCTCAAACAAGCAATTCCACTGAAATAAATAGGATTACTTGGATGAATAACTTCTCTCTAAGGACTTTATTGTCTCTTCCCAGGAAACAACAAATATTTTACTTAGAATTAATCAAATTTTTTAATATCAACATGACCTATATGGAAACAGACCCTGTTATTTAAACTGTGCCCAGTCATGATGGTGTGCAGTTCAAAGTCACTAGTTAAATGAGCAAGAGGAAATGCTGGGAAAGAAGAGTATATCTGAACAAATAATCTCAGGATTTACTTAGCCACCATTGCGAATGCAATGGTTGATTCCACTAAAGCAAATGATGAACACAGTGATAAGAATGCAGAAAAATGTTCGGAGCTTTCCATTTCTCAATAGACTTTTGATCTTTCCTGAAGATGGTAGAGAAACTACAGACCTTTTTCTTGAAAAAGTCCGTTTGTTTTCACTGAGACCTTGAAAATCTCTGGGTTTGGGAGCGTTGGTGTTAATGAGATGTCTGGCAAGTTTTAAACTGAGCAGTTAGGCAGATAGGTTGCGAACTATTAAAAAGAAAAACAGTGACCAGTGCGTACCAGCTTTTTAAATTTGGTGGAGTGGAGGTAATGATACAAATAGTGAGAAATATAAACAGGTGTTTCACATTGTTCAGGCTTCTCTGATTCTATAACAAGAACAAGTTTTGTAGATTTATTTTTAAATTAATAGGATAAGATAACACCCTGAAACAGCATGCAGCTAACTAGCTGTAACAAGTAACAGGCAGAACTTTGTTTAGAAATATCCTGTAGAATACAAGGAAGAACAATTAAACTGAAAATCAGTTTTATGTCTAAGCAATGTTTCATTCTTTTGGTATAAGGAAACTAGGAGGTGGCAGAGGCAGCAATGACTCTGTGTGTATACATATATACACATACATGTGTGTGTATGTATGGGTGCACGTGCACATGAGTGTGTATGCACTCTTTCTCTCCTTGCCTGTTATCTTGGTGGAAAGGAATACCATCATTTTTTGCTCCATTTTAATTTTCACTTCTTCCACTTGCAATGTATATCAGGGTATATCTAGATGTATATCCCTCCATCATTCTCATGCACTGATATCAGAGACAGGAAACACCCAGGTAACTCTTTAAGTTTTTTTCAAATCCAGTCAGCCTGGTTCAATACTGCACAGGGTTACAGGCAACCACGCCTGACTCGGGTTTGTGCTGTCCGTCATCTGTCTACAAGCTGTAATTGTCCTTCTATGACCATAGCTTGTGCCAGTGGGCTTGGAAGTCACGGGATATTTCTTGGGCACGCGACATCATCCCTGCAGTCTCCCCTGAGGCTCAGCAGGAGTTAGTCCTCTTCCATTAGCTGTCTGTTTTCTCCAGATCAAAACACTGTGTAATGAACTGCACTTCATTCTTTGCCTTTCAAGTTTTTCCTGTGCTTCCATTTTGTACCTTTGGCATGTAAATGCCAGGCAGGTGTAACAATGTTTAAAGGGGCATGTGAAACCAATATTTCAGCATTAACATCAGTACGGACCTACTGCATCAGGGAGGGTGCGTGCTCTGCCCGGGCAGCTCCATCGCCTGGCACGGCGGCACGGCGGCCGGGGCTTCGCCAGCGTGGGAGCAGGCAGCCAGCCATTGCAGCAGATGGGGAGAAGAGCAGGCAGCCAAAAGACGAGACATGTATGAGTGCAACTACCGAAATGTACCTCTCAGCTGAATTTCGAAATGTCGATCTGTCTCTCTTAATCTTATAGCCCAATACAGCTAAACAGCATAGACAGTTTGCATCTGTAGAAATTAATACCTCAAATGCAATTCCATTTTGTATATCAATAAAGTCTAAACTTTTAATTTATCTGAAATTAGCAGGTTCTAGAAAGAGCTACAGTCAGTCAGTGTTATCATATAAGCGTATGTCATATAAACGTATAAACATGACAGATTCAAGAAAGAGTGGAGGTATAAAATAAATAAGACTTTTAAACCTCCCATCTTTTATTTGTATTTAAGGCAATCATACTTTTTGCAACATTAATTTAAACCTGATGTACCTTAAGGAATGTCATTATCGAAAACAATGTGGCAAATATTTTATGTCATTATATGAACCATTGACAAGCTTTATGGTAAAAACTTTTTGTCACCTCTGTTGAAAAAGCTGAGGGGAAGAAGAAAGAGAAAACAGTTGGCAATGATCTCTGAGGATAACTGGAGGCACAAAAAAAATCTCTGAATGGAGTAAAAAGAATAGGACTGTTTGTTTTAAAGAAAAGATAAATACAAGGAAGCCAGATAAAGCTTTACAAAATAATATATGGCATAGAAAGCAGGGAGCAGAATATTCCGCTCCAGCTTTCTCGTATTACACAGAGAAAGGGATGTTCAGTTAAAAGACAAAATTTAAACCTGAGGAATGGAAATATTTGTCTTCACAATGAAGAAGAATTATACCATAGAACTCTGCCAAAAGGCAGCATTGGTTTTAGCAGGATTAGAAACAAATAAAAAAATCATATGAATGATAAGAATATCCAAAGTGATAGTGCTGAGGTGTTAATCATATATGTCTTATTGCAAACCCGTTGCATTGGAGGGGAGAGAGCAGAAGAAAAAAAACGTTCTTTACAAAGTCTTTCTCTGAAATAACAGACACCTACCATACAAAACCTGTGGCAATGAATGAGATAGCAGTTGGATGCAGGATATTAATTCTGTAATAATAAGTCGAAATAATAAAAGTTAAAATATCTTTCTGTGTTATTTTTCAGTGTTTCCACTTTTAAGTAATAAAGAAGCATTTAAAAAAGAGTAACAGGTGCTGTTTCACTTAGTGATGTCATGGACTCTCATCTGGAGATAAGTGGCACAGTAATAGTGGAAGAAATTCAAGATGAGTGCCATGGTTTCACACTTCAACATAGGCATCGTTTCATGAAATGGGCTGCTTGCCAAAAAATTGAAGTGGTAGTGATGGTGGTGAGGAGCCAGAAGAGGGTGGTGGCTGGAAGGCAATGTCTGAGTGGTAAGCAATCCCCACATTTACTGTAATTAATGGTGTGAGTCAAAGACTCACTCCATCATCAAACTCCTATGGAGAAGCATCATTGCTACAGCTGCTTAGGTACTAAGGATAAAAGTATCCAAACAAGAGAGCTGAGATGGGCATTTAGCAGTTTTGATTACAGAAATTTAAATAACAAATGGGGGAAAAAAGAATAAAATATGTATTAAGAGATTTCTTGGGCTTTTTTTGCAACCGTTTCATCAAAATTTCAAATACTTGCTTCAATAAGGATAATCACAGGCTACGGCTGGCTGTGTGCAGCCCCCCTCCCCACCCCAGTGAGAGCAGTTGCATGTCTATCTATCTTGGGCTTCACATCTGCCTTTCATCTCAGCAGACTTTGACTTTGTATGACATTATGACACAGAGGTGAATACAGATGCTTATCTCTGTGCCTAGTTTCAGGTTGCCTTCCTGAAGTCCTTGTACCTGTGGCACAGTTTCACAAGGGACTCAGAGACTGGATTACAGAGATGCTGAAGCAGGAGGAAGGACATCAAGCAGATGTTTATCGATGGGTTAAGAAGAGTGTTAGATCTTGCTGCAGCCCGATACGCACCGCCAGTGAGAGCAGCCCACGTGTCAAGGTGACCTGCTGGAGCCGCAGCTGTGCAGCCCCAGCTCCTCTCCACTTTGTCTCCCCGTTAGCGTGGGGCTGCTGCTGCTCCCGGCAGCTCATGAATATGGCTCTTTTTATCTTGAGTTCATCAAGCCCTCACAGCTGCTTTCACAGTATGTTCAAATTTGGTATGAATGTTGTATGTAACTCTAGAGCCATGATCACACACTAATATGCTAATAGGATTAGCATTACAGTTCTCTGGGAAGAAACTTATACCCTTAGATAAGAGGTTTCTTCTGCTTTGAAGATTCTGAGCTCTGTACCCCAACACTGCTGTAGCTGGGGGTGGAAGGGAATCATACTCTTTCTCGCTGTCTTTCTCTGTTTGCATGTTGCCCAATGATGTTTTAAGGCCTTCCTTCCATTTATTTTACAGCTTTGCCAAGTGGTGTTTTGGCATTATTATCCTTCCACCAGTGTAAGGAGAAGCTAAGGAAGAAGGGAAGCAGTTTACTAGAATTTATGCCAGTATTACTATCCCAGTGTTGCTGCTGATACTACAGAGCTTCCATGCTTGTGGCCACACACTGTGTAGCTGATGAGGTAATTTGCGTTCAGGAGACTCTCCAGTACTTTGAAGGGTGTTTATGGCTGCTCCACATGCAGAAGTGCCAGTTGTTACTCAGGTGTTTGTTGTTTGTTTTTTTTTTATATTTTGCTATACTTATTGTCATGCCATAGAGAACTGTTTTCATTTGGAAAAGATATAGCTGGTAGCACATGTGTACGAGTGAGGTATAAATAGTAATTTTAATGGCTGCCTTGCAGTGACATTTTGCCTGAATTTCTTTCAGTGAAAGCCAAGATTGTCCTCAACCTTGCCAGTGTCCCTGAATTCCTGAATGACCATGGAATCCCAAGGACCTCCCTGTTCTTTCATCTCTTCCTGCGCATGCTTAGTGAAGAAACTTGTCAAATTAATTCTGCTGGAATGCTTCTTTACTCCCAGGTCAGGAAGTTTAAAAAATGTGTTGATTCCCAGCTCAGGTCAAAGAACCTGTTGGTCCTGGGGCTAAAAGCAAGACACATGCACACGATACTGAAAATGATGAATAATGTTCTCAGTTGTGACTGGCTACAGTATGGTATTACCTTTTTTTTTTTTCAGAATCAGCCATTTAAATTATGTACTCAGGACAGAAAACCAAAGTAAAATTCACCTATAAAAGTTCATTGCATAAAAAGAAAGAAAGATAGGGAGCTTTCACAGCTATTTAAAATTGCCTGCTATCCTTGGATAATATAGCAGAAGAAAACGGGAAAGTCTTGACAAAATTATCTTTCTTAAGATTTTTTCCTCAGGACAAAGAAACATGGGAAAGAAAAAAAAAAAGAGAGAGAGAAAAAAGAGAAGTTAGTTTAGTTTTAAATGAATCCAGCTGAAAATAGTGACATACTGTGTCTGTCACTGGTTTTTAGCCAAAAATTTCTTTCAGGGTTATATAACTACAGTTTGTAACTAGGAAACCATCATCTGGCTTGGTCTTCTGCTGCTTCACAGTCAGCCTGCAATATCCTTGCCACAGCCTCACTTACAGCACCCATATTATTTTGAAACATTTACTGGTTCAAAGGGTAGTTCATAGGTACAGGAAAAAATGTTCCAACTGCAGAAATACTCTTAGTGAGATGACAATGTGCTATTTATTGTCTGGCAAGCAAGGAGTGGAAGGAACAAGTAAATACCAGAACAGACAACTGTAAACAGAACACTTTAAAGCAGTCTAACAATGTTTTATATTAAATCATCCATTAAAACTTCCACCCAGGCAAGATGACTCTCTGGTTTGGAGGATTGCATGAAATTATATATTAGAAGACATGAGTGAGTTTGTGATTTCTCTGAGTTTCATGATTGAGAAAGTAATTCAGAAATAATCCTGTACAGAAAACACAAAATATTACTCAACATCTGCATACATATACACATGACTGTCAGAAAGAGGGAAAAATTACTAAAATAGTCTGACCTATCTCCTATTATCCAGTTATTTTTCAACAACTTTCCAAGCTAGCCAATATAATGTTCCTAATATTTAATATGATTCTATCTTCATTTATGGCTTCCTGGTAGATTTGCACTCCACTTTAAATGAGCTCTTCCTAAGAGACAGACTCAAAAGGATTATATTTATGCACACAAGGCTTGAAATAAGACATATCCTAACCTTTAATTATGAATCACTGCCACGGTTTCTGAAAAGCAGCTGAAATCCCAGTGATGTTTTAAGAAGGTAAAATCCTGAGGTTTATTTAAGAGGGTTCTGTTACTTTAAATGTCATATACTGAAAGCCCTTGTTAATAAAGACTGGCACAGGTCACACTGCCAAGGATAAACAATCATTCCTAAATCCTTTGTTTCAGGCTACAGTGAAACCTAATCCCCATGGTGTTCCTGCCTGGCCATGCATGCATGTAGATATGCACCACTTTTATAGTACTAGTGCTTTCTTTCAAGCACGTTGCTCCTGACTGCAAGGCATTTGATTTCTGGTAATTAATCAGCTCATCATACATGCTGTGTTTCTCCCTCAGGCCCAACTCAAGTTAGTGATCCAAATCTGGCCCTGGGAAAAAAGAAACCATTTATGTTCTTAGTGCACAGAATGAAACCCTGATAAACAGTGCTTGGCTAAACATTGAATTCAGATGGCATTATTATTATTATTACTTTTACAAGCTATAAGTTTAGGTTTGGAGGTTTTTTTTTCCTTGCAAGCTAGAAGTCTGTTTTTTTCCTTGTAAGCTCTGTTTACCCTGTCTGCCCCTTTAGAATGATGGAAAAACCTGAAACCACTAAATGTGTCCCAAAATGAGACGTCAAGATCACTGTATTATTTTTGAGGTTTCGTGCTTCAGCATCTGAACTCATTGCCTGAAACATTAGTGTTCATTGTTTAACCAACACTTCATCACATGTTTATCTTCCATCCTTTATCTTTGTGCTTTTTTCATGTTGGACTTCTCTGTATAATAACCTGGTTACTGCTAACAACTTCAGCATGTGTTGGTAATTCTTCATGCCTAGAGATGTGGCAACTCTCATCCTTTTCAATTATGTACCAGTTGACCTTAACTGCCGTTTGAGGAGTCATGCATTGTTACTAAGGATCCACAAGAGCATTAGAAAACTTAGCAGGCAAGCTCTCACCTTTTATTTCTTATGATTAAAATAATAACCTGTATGCCTACAAAGGCAGCGCGCTCAGCGAGTGAAGTCTACCGGCTCCTGCCTCTCCATCAGTTCATGGATTGTGGTGCTGCTCCTTGTTCTGCTAATGCATAAGGATTTTGAGTACTTGCTTCCTGCAGTGAAGAGACATACAGCCCTGCCAGCACTATTTCTAGGCTATATTTTTTTGGCACAAACTAAGCTCTTTATGGCGGTTCTTTTCCCTATGGCAAAGGCAAGAAACCGAAAGGAATTATTTCACCTAATAGCTCCTTGCCTCACAGGGCTGTTGTGAGACTTAATTAATTAATGTTTGTAAAGTGCTTTGAAAGCCTGGGATAAAAAGGTGCTATATAAGCACTGATACAAGTACAAAATATTGTTATTATTAATTCCCAGTCTGACACAAAGCCACTGAGTGAGTGAGAATCTGAACTGTAGTCTCCAGTGTGAAAGTGGAGATAGTTTGTCCAGCGTAAGAAGGGGCATTGTGGTATATTTTTGTTTGCAAAGACTTGCGTATAGAGATGTCTGTAAGCCATGGGTCAGCTTGACTCAGAATTCTTGCAAAACAAGAAAAAAAGAAAAAAGGCTTTTGAACACTACTACTGTGCTGTTTTTAATTTCTCTGTCTTTTCTTGTTCTAAGCATACCATCCAGATAAGGAAAATAAACCACACTGGGCTACAGATTAAGTCAAATATCAAAATCATTGCATGCTGACCGTGAAAACTCACTCATGCTGAACATTTGTGGGTTATCAAGATCAAAGAGCACTTCAACATTTATCAAAAAGCATAGCCCAACATGGTTTAGTCTTCATTAACCTGGTGTGTATTTGAAGAACTCAATAGAGCTAATGCAATCCAAGCTAAAGCTGACATTTTTTGACTTAGGAAAACATTTATCCTCTTGAAGAGATATGTATCAGTTTGTAAATGTTGTGAAAGGGCAGAATAACATAAGGCTCACATATGCTATTGGGTTGTCTGAATGCAATAAGCTTTACGGAACTGAATTATGCTTTGTACATAGAGTCAAGAATGAACTTGTCATTTCTGTAATACCAGTAAAGCTTATTTCACGTATAATGGGACATCCCGCTGTGCATAGATGATACAATTTTTCTAGTTGGATTTAAAAATATTAAAATGAAAAAGAGGCTAAATTAGGCTGTGAAAGCTTGAGTATGTGTGATACGAAGGGTGCGCAACCAGCTGTAGGGAGTTTTGAAAATACATGGCGTTACTCCCCCTGCTACTTTTGTCTGATTGGGTTTCATGTCTGAACAAGACCTCAAGGACTTTAGCTTATATAAAAGTCTGTCCTCCTTATATAGGAAGGAATATGGATAGTAATGGGTGTTAGTTTTGATTCCCTGACACTGCCTTTAGCCTTTTCAGTCTGTTCTTACTGTGCAGCTAATGCTCATATCCATGATATTTAGCTAGAAAAAGATAATTTGAAAACTTGCCATGCTAAAATAGTAAATTAGTGTTTCAAAATTAAAACAGAAAGTATTTATGCATATTCATGACATATCATATACGTGTATGGTGGGGAGATAAATTGAAATGAAGATTATAGCACAGACCTAGACTCCTGACTCAGCTTTTCGATCAGTTTCTTTTCATAACGTGAGCAAGTTGTTTAATTTCTCCAGGCCTCAACAAGGAGTTGTGAATATTTTTTCTTTTTTATCTGTATGAAATAGCAGGAAGTGAAGCAATGGGGAGTAGGTATGTGTGACTGAGAGGATCATGAGTGTCAGAACGGATAAAGGGAAATTGGGACTTTCATGCTTAAAGAAAAATAAAAGCCAAATGCCAGTCAACAACTGCTCGCTGGCTGGAATTCAAGTCAGAGAAGTGTTTCAGGCAAAGGGAGTTAGACACCGTTTACTGCTGATTTGCTCCATATTCCTTTCTGAATATCTGCAACTTTCTTCTCACATGTAAATTCTTAATGGCGTAAGAAAGATGGTGAGAATGTGGACACCCATTCCAGTGAAAGATGCATGTCTTTCTAGAGTATCTTTAGAGTTAAACTGATCCACAACAGGTAACCGATTCCTTCATTAGCTCCTCACTGGCTGCTGAATTTAAAATATTTGCCGCCTTGTGCTACTTCTTCAGCTGGGACAATAAGGAAACAGAGTACAATATTTGGAGTGCACAGTGATCGCAGTGGAAAGTAAAGCATTAGTTTGTCATTTAAGTATACTTTGTATTTAACACGGTTTAACACTGGGTGGTTTTTTTGTGTTTCATTTCTTTGTGACTGATGTTCCACCCTCAAATCCTAACAGGAGACAGTTTAACAGATACTGCCAGTAATCTGCAGCCTGTGCAGATTTCCACATTTTAACTAAAGCCAGATTCTGGGGATCTGCATAGCACTCATCCCATAGCACTTGCATAGCCTCTGCACTAACAAGTTGGCAGCGTATGCAAGTTGCACCAGACCACTCCATGTCACAGCAGTTGGTCAGGTGCTGGGGTAATAAGGCAAAGTAACAGCTCCTCATCCCCAGAGTTCCTGCTGTAACCTCCTCTGTTAGCGAGGAGTGGGCTGGGCCGCATGGAGTATGGGAAAGCTCCATAATTCTATGTATCGTTGAGGAACATGTCGCAGCACTGGTTGGAGACTGATTGAAAAAAAAAAAGAAAGAAAAAAAAAAAGCTGGGCATTTTGCACCACCTGCAATAGAAGCCTGTCAGGGGAAGAAGAGTGAATATCTGGATCTGCCTGCATTTAAATGCAAATTAGAAGGAAAATACCAGCTGCAATGGGAACAGAACAGTGGCCTCTAAAGGTTCAGTGGTTCAGTTTTAATACCTCTCTTGTAACATCAGTGACTTAATTTTCAAAAGAACTGTGCACCTGTAGTTCTTATTGTTCTCTATTATTTGAATTGTTTATTCCTTCCAGAAATTATTTTACAGATAGATGTAAATTGGGTCTTTGTACAGAGCAAAAAGGGAAAAGGAAAAAAAAATAACAAAAATTATGTTGGGAGAGAAAGAAAGAGAGTGTTACTGGAAAATTTTTACACCTTGTTTTTTTCTGGTTTTGAAATAGGGTTCAGCTGGGTTTTCCCTACCAAATTAGTTCCTCCATCACCACAAAAGAGACTGGAAATCTAAGCAGCTTCCTGAGTTAATCAAGTAGGGGAGAAAGCACAACCAGAGTCTTATCTGAGTTTTCCCTCTGGCTTTTCCACCATACCATCCCTTTACTCCATAAACTTCCAGCAAGTTTAAAGGCTCACCGGCAGCATAAATATAAGTGGGTAGCCTAAGATAAGGGACACTGCATGAAATGGAGAACATGAAAGCAAGCACACATCGAAACAGCCATCTGCTCAGCCTTGGAATAGGAACATTGCAGAGCTCATCTGTGCATTAGTGTTGCCATTTAATGCAGTTCCTAACAAAAAAAAAGTTAATAAAATTCATGGCTGTAGCTGACTCACATTATAATGTCCTTCTAGAAAAAGCCTGTACCATTGCTCTGTGAATCTGTGCACAGAATAATAATGTCTACCACAAAGCAAATTGAAGAGTCTCAGGTTTCTATTGCTGCAGATAGGTGGACTCTGAGTTTACAAGGCGGTTGGAAAACCCTTCTGGACTGGCAGCAAGAAACAACCTGTTTTCCTGAAGCGTACCACAGCAGAAGTTGTCCCCAAGCTTGGGAGCCATGTGTTCTTAATATCCAACCACTGCGTCAACAGCGTAAGTATTGAAGAGGAGGTACAGAACAACTGTTACTTAGATCACTGGGAAATTTTTAAGAAATGGGATATAAGGTCAATGGAGTCTTAAAACACCTCATCAGCATTATCTGCTTCTACTCTCAGTTATTTTGCACATGGTGGTCCACAATGAAACATTTCAACAATTACCTTTTACCTAGGAGTTCACTAGCTGTATTACTTACGGGTAGAGGTAACGGTAAGCTAAGTTGATAGCACACGGCAAATACCACAGTAAGGGTAATTACTTGCAAATAGATTCTGTGAGGCTGTTAAGAGCAACTATTGTATACAAAGAGTACAATTTAATAGCTTACCCTACGAATCATTGCAGTCATTTTAAAACTGTCATTCTATAGAGAAATATTATTTCTATAGGCTGGCTCTCATTCTAAAACCTTTAAGGGATATATTTGCTAAGAGCTACTTCCACTTCATTTACATTATTAAATTAGGTTTCTCAAACAAATATTGTCAGTAGTATTAGTAAGCAGTTCTTGTTTCATTTACTGAAGATGGAGCTGTGAATTCTCTGAAGGAAAAATTAGAGTGCTTTAAGATATGCAAAAACTTGGAGGGCACAATCCATTCATCTACTGTTTTCTTTGCCGCTGTAAAGTTGTGTTTTTCCATAGACTTCCAGAGAAGTTTTCTACTTTACACAAACAGACAGATAAGAATCCAGAAGTCTCTAAGTACAGAAAGACCGTGTGACAATGTATTTCACAGTTTACAAAACACATTTAAGATGTACTTTGTTTAAGATATTTAGGAAACAAGGTATTCAGCTGCAAGATATATTAAGTGTACAAAATATATGAAAGAGAACTGCAAAACACCGGAATCTGTCAGATTTGGGGGACTGATAGTCTTCCTGCGTGTCTGTGTGTGCATGCATGCCTGTGCTTGTGACGTCTTTGATTCAACTGCCAATGTAATTAACACACTACTGTGGGAGATGGGGGTGGTGCTTATTTTCCAGATTACAAACTCCTTGTTGTTGAGCCTAGGACTGTCTCAACTGGGTGTTTCTAAACATCTCATGCTGAACTATTTTATTTGGCATAAATAAGTAAATAATGTGTAAAAGAAGGATTCTGACCTCACACTTCCTTCTTAGATGAGCTCCAAATGTGGAGGATATTGGCCTTGGACAGGAAGGCTATGTTGCATTACTGTGCCCAAGGCTTTTTCATATAGTTTCTCCTAAACGGCTCAGGGATCATTAATTGTGAATCAAAGGCTTCTTGGTGCTTGAATTGTGTCTGAAAATGAAATTGAGAGTCCTAAGCTACTGGAACCTTTGGAAAATGTGATTCTTGCAAGGATTTAGATTAGATATTAGGAAGAAATTCTTCTCTATGAGACTAGTGAGGCACTGGAACAGGTTGCCCAGAGAAGCTGTGGATGCCCCATCCCTGGCAATGTTGAAGGCCAGGTTGGATGAGGCTTTGGGCAACCTGGTCTAGTGGAGGGTGTCCCTGCCCATGAAGGGGTGTCTCTTCCAACCCAAACCATTCTGTGATTCTGTGATTCTATGATTTATGCCCGTTCACAGAACCCCACACATGGAGTCCCAGCACTGCCGCAGGGAGTCACAGGAATGGGGGTTTACAGAAGCATTCAATTGCTGGATCTTGGGTTACACAGAACAGGGTTGAAATCACAGTTCAAGTGACACCTGTGGAAAAACTCTCAACAATTTTTGGATTTCATTGAAGGATGTGGGATGGAATTACAGGGGAAAATACCAAGCTTTGTATATCAGAGACATTCATAGACCGCAGTTAAGTTCTTTCTCAGTATAACACAAATAAATGAATTTGGCTCAAATAAGAGGGATGTTGACAAGTGCTTACAACACTGGCAGTGGAGGATTTTATTTTTTTTAGTTTAGTATATTAGTGTTTGCTACAAAAACTGAGGAAGTAGGAGATCCAGGTTCCCTTTCTTCCTGTCTCAAGCAAATTGAATCTATATCTGTCATCGATCACTAACTGCTGGACCGGATAATAACTCTTGTTGGTTTCTATTTAAAAGTGCAGGACAAAACACTGCGACAATATAATAAATGGGATCCACTTTTGAAATTAACATTAATTGAGAAGTAGAGGATAACAGAAAGAAAGCCCAGTGGAGACTTACTCGAACCAAATTCTCCTTTCCGGAAATTCTTCATTATCTTGATTTTTTCTATCCTAGCTAAGAATAGGGAGATTGATGGAAATCTGAAAAACATTCATGGGACAGAACATGCATAAATTTGCATACTGCAAGTACAGCTTAGATGTGACAGGGCTGAAGAAATTGCTGCAAACCAATATAACACAGACTCTAAACATGCAAATAGATTAAACAGATGTGACTACTAATTAATGAGTTAAACTGAAAAGAGAGACCTCAAGGTTATTCCTACTTGTAAACAGTCTCCAACATAACTAGCAAATGAAGAACGTTTAATCTTTTCTCTCTCCACTGTGTAGCAGTGCCGACTAATCTGCCACGGACGCGTCGTACTTGGCTCTCTGTCTGCTACATACTCAAAGTTTTTCCGCTGTCTTCTTGCTTAAAAGCCACACAGAAGTTTATACTTCAGTGCAAACAATGTTTAAATGTGCCCAGCTAATCACTGAAGGCATTGTCACAGAACAGAGGAGCAATGCAGACATATCAGATGCTCTGGCAACAGTAGCATAATCCAATCATTCATTAACATAAATTAAAGCTACAATGCTGCAGGGCTAAGAATTGGGAAAAAAAAAAAAGTTGAAAATCTGGAAGTTAAAAGGACCTGGGTTTGTGGGGAACTTTCAAAGTGTTGTCCTACACAAACCCTGCCTGCCTTAGCCAATGGAAGGGAATTTCATTTACCTAAAAATGGAGGCTTTGAGGAAGCTGATTAACACAGAGTTTAGGCTGGTGCTATGGGCTAATGAAATAACTAGATCAAGCCTCTGTTTTGAACTGAAATAATAATATAGTAGCACCTTTTCACACTATTGTTTCTTAAAGAAAGCAGTTATCTTGGAAGGATTTGAGGTGCTTCTCTTATTTTTGAAGCCTGCACATTGTATTCAAGCTGTATTTTTCCCTTCTGTGTTGACTGCTAGTTGTGGGCTTTCTGAAACACTGAAAAGCAGCTCAGAGTGACTGAAAGGTGAGTTCGTGCTTAAGGAAGAGAAATGCCTCTTCTCACAGTGCCACATGTATCCAGTTATGTGGGTATTCTCTGTGTCTAAGATGTGCTATATTTCCCACGAGAACTATGGCAGCAAATTTTTGTAGCATGTGAAGTGGGTTATACAAAGGGATTTCACTCGCACAGAGAGTGAAATTCTCTCCGCATCCTTGTGCCATAGGAAGTTTTCATTGTATCTGAAATTGTCAAATCCTCTTGCAGCCATCAATCTATTTGAAACAGAAAATTCTAATGTAGGACTAGATGACATGCAACATTTGCATTTTGAAGAATAAGCTGTATGGATTTCATAATCTTATTACAATTTTTACATGCTATTTAGAACATGCTTAATCAATTAATTGTGCCAAATTCTACTTTTCATTTTCAAGAAGAATCCAAGATTCCATTGTGTTATTACACATAACATCTAAATACACCAAAACACCTACATTTAGTCTTTCAGATGCAAAGATGCACTATTGATTAGCCAGAATTGCTGGCATTTCTCCATTTGTTGATGTAGCAATATCTGTGTTTTCATCTATTTCTGATTTCAGTCTCCTTTTATCTGCAGCTCTTGCCACTCCAATTAACCTATTACCTTCAAAAATTCTGTATTTGAAATAATACAGAAAAAACATGTAAATATGCAGCTTATATAAATAGGATTAATGTTAAGCAGAAGAGTAAAGTTATTCATGGACTTTTAAGGAAAGTAGTGATGTTTCTCGATGGAAGTGTATAAATACTTTAACCCCAGTCTGTGCATCTCAATACAATTCACAGTGTCCACTGAGATTTATAAAACTCTCGTTTTTGGCTACTATACCTTCTTTCATGTTGTAATTGCTCTTGAACTTATCTGGATAATTTGAAGTCTCTCTCTAACTGTATACTGTCTTTTTGCCTTCCTGTTGCTCATCTTATTGGACCTTATGAATATTTGAACAGTGTCCCTCAGGTTGCACTCGATCAAATGTTTATCATGTTATTAATTTAACACTTTTCAATTTAGCATGTATGCTTCAAGATATTTCTTCAACTCTTTTCATAGTCATGAGATGAAAAAAAAATAAAAAGGAAAGACTCTTTCTGAATGAGGAGCTCGGGTTTCTGTGCCTTCTAGTTGGGAATCACAACTTCACTTTGTGCTTGACCTAGAAGGAGTACTCAGTAGTACAGAAAGCCCATATTTGCCTTTCCCAGCAGTAGATAGCTTCCTTCCCTCTTGTTACAGAATGTGCTATATAACATTTGACCGCAGTAACTGGTTTGACAGGCTCAGCTTTTATGATCATTGGCATTCTGTTATTGTTAAAGATGAAGCTTAGCTTGACTCCAAAGTGGAGTGGCCTAGAGCCTGACTTTGGATGTATGTTATAGAGAAGACAGAGATTTCAAGAAGAAAGCACTGCACACTGCCCAGCAGTGTGCTTGGGCAGCATTTCAGTTTTGGTGGTAGGAAAAAGAACTGCTGATAAGAAAATTAGTTCTTTCAGATGACTCTCTGTCTAATGGTTTCTTATATGTTTATCATCTAAATACTCATTGAACCTGAGTCTGCACAGGATATCATTTGAAAATTGCACCAGATGCAAAATCATATGTATTTAGGAAGTGATAAAATGCAGTGCACTTAGGTGTCTACTGCAGGACAAAATCTGCAAAACAACGCTTAGCCATGGGATTTATTAATGATTATTCCAAGCATGTGTTAACTACAGAAACAATGCTGTGAACTACTCAGTACAAAATGAATAAACAATCTAAAGGAAAATGTAATTATATGAATGATTAATAATGATAATAGCTTTAGCATAGATATCTCCTTTTGCCTGCCTTTTTGCCTTACAAAGACATACTGTTTCAGAGCTCCCAGCAGCTTGAGGCTGACCAGCTGCATGTACATAACCTTTAAACAGTTAAACTGCCGTGTTGTTTCTTCTAGATTCTCAGCTGCCTGGGATTCCCATTTTCAGATATTAGCCCATAATTTTGATCTTGAATGTCTCTAATAGTGATGCAGTCCCCAGACCTTTTCCCCCAAAGCTGTAGGATACATTTTTTTCCCTAGGCTTATAATTTTCCTGGAGCAAGACATCACGATTTCAACAGGAAGGCAATAAAACATTTCTGAACACTAGAAACGGCAGTCTCCCCTGTAATAGATCCCTATTTATTTTTAACAGAATCAATAGTTGTTTGCAAGTAATTGCACGCTGCACTCTGTAAGTAAGGTAAGATTGAGAGTATGCAGCTGTCTCACTATTCAGGTATAGTAATCTGATGAAGTCTGTGGCTACTTTCTATGAAATCCACAGTGCCAGCTCTTTCAGCAGGTTCATGAGAATGACCCCTTTCCAGATGGTTCCATATATCCCTTATGAAATCCATCAATACAGTAAACTTCCTTTGCCTAACCTCTGCATTGATTGAAGTTAAGTACTACATTTGCTAGTGGAACTCAATGAAGCTAATCATGATACAAGTGCAGCTCAATGTTTCCTATTCAACAGACTTCAAAATGCCTGAATATCATTGTAATTGGCCTGTAGTTGAGCATATTTCTATCTTCTTAGAAGAGGATGAAGTATCCCCTTTTATACTGAAGTAACTCACTCATCATACACAAGTAAATCATGAACAATTTATACTAGCCAGTTGTTTTCTGTTATGAAGAGGATGTTCAAATTAAGTGTCTTTGAATCTCAGCCTACCTCTTGATTCTCAGCCTACCTCTTCTTCTCCAGTCTCTCCATAATACACAGTTGTATGAGTATTAGCGAGTTACATGCAAAACACTATTCCCCCCCTCAGAATGACATTACTACCAAAGCTGGAGCATTATCTCTAACTGGAATTTGACTTTAACCAGGATTAGATTCTAAAAGACAGAAAAGAACAGTACTGTCAACTTACAAAGATTCTTGCTTGCAGAAGAGCAGTCACATTATTCATTCTTATTCTAATAAGATGTTCCCTTGAGAAGGCTTGGGGTATATGTAACCCTAATTAAAATGCTGTTACTGAAAGGAACTGCCTAAAGATGTACAGCTCTCAATTATGGCAGATTTTTTTGTTTATTTTGATTTATAACAACAGGAAAAAACCTACCTATTGTGTGCTCTTAGAGTTTTATTTCTTCAGATGCAATAGAGGTATACAGGCTATGCGATGGAATCGCTAAAAGGATGTTCATAACAGATGACAATGCAAACTAAATGACTTATAGCACTAGTTTGTGCCTTGCATGGAGGTATTCAAAGGGGGTTTATGGGCACCCCTAGTGTGCATATTCTATATTGTGTGAAATGATGTAACGTCTTAGAGAATCTGTCAAGAAGGCAAATGTTAAAGCAAAGCTATGCTGAGAAAAAGAGCATAAAACAAACTTGAAGATTAAACAGGATTCAAAACTTCTGTGAGATATGGAGCAAGATATCACCATAGGCCTTCTAGTTTCTGTCTTCTGTTGGTGTAAAATGAGTCAAGAATGTTGCAAATATCCTAAGTTCATTGTTATTAGATTTCTCTATTTAAACAGAAGAAAATACCTCCAGCAGCAGATCAAATCCTAACGAAAGTGATTCTACTTTGAAAGAAGCTGTGCAAAGTCCTTCATTCAATGCCATTGGCCTTTTAAAATATATTTCAAATGAAAGTACAAAACTCAGGGGTTTTGGATAGTCAAACTCATATTTCTGAAGTGAATATTTTATACATTTATGTAGCTAGTCTATAACATAAACAGGCATGCACAGGAACAGGGAATGTACTTAACACACTAATTCAGAAAGTGTCATAGCCACAGACTCCTGGGTGGAGTACAGATGTTTTGCTGTCAATGCCAGCTGCTATATGCTTCTAGAGAAAGAAGTATTTTTTGATGAGACACAACACATGTGCTTCAGGTTACATGACAAATCATGAGATCAATCAGCTAAAACTACAAGTATTTAATTAAAGAAATTTTATGGGGTCCCAATTTTTTTTTAAGAACTGTCTTATTAGAAGACAAGAAACATTTGAAAGTTGTTCTTGAAGACATAAGGCAAGTCTATAATGATTAAGTTAAATGTAAAAATAATATTATATCATAGTAGCATTTTTTTTTAATGAAAGGGTGATGACAAAGCATTGCAGGGGAACCCTCTTCCAGCTAACCCCTGGTATTTCCTTATCTTTGGAATCTGCTTCCTTCCTTGCTCTGACAGAGGCCAAGTGTTGACTTGTAGGGAGTGTTAAAAGTCTTTTTTTCTTCTTTTTAAAGGAGAAATAAGATCATAGCTCAAGTTGCAGGAAATATATGGTTTCATTTTATTTCTTGAAAGTTTGATTTTTCTTTTCTTTGTTAAGTGATTTTAATTATGGTTTATTATATATCAAGTGAAGTTTTTCTTGTTACATATAAATTCAGGTACTGTAACTTATGAATAGAAAAAAGAAAACAATTTATCAGCCAAAGAAAGTCTAAAATACAGTCATTCCTTTTACACATTGTTAATGACACTTCAAATAAAAAAAACCACAAACAACAACAACAACAAAACACAAAGGCTCTTTATTAGCAGAGAAATCAATTTGTGTGGTACTGTGCCAGAAACATATCTGCCGCATCATTCTTGGTGAAGAACTATTCAAGTCTGGACAGAATAAACCACTCTATCTCTTCTCGATAATGATTTTCCCACACAAATATCCTCTTTCATATTTCAACCACATGCAATCAAGTGCCACTTTAATACCATATCTATCATCACGTCATCCTAGTTATTTGCTCTGGTGTCAGCTGTTTCACCGGCAGTTCAAACTCACAGCCTTCTACTTGCTGCCTCTGCTGATACTTGGAGTAAGGTGAGTCCTGATGCCATTCAAAGACAGCAAAAGTGCATAGGAGTTCCAGAACCAAAAAAAATGGCAATTGTCCTGACACCAATAAAGCTACTAATGAAAGCTATACCAAATTTCTCTGTAGGGAAATGTTTACTTACTTTTTCTTGGACAAACTTGAGAATATAATGGGTGGGAAGAAGATAGGAAAACAGTAGTAGTAGCGGTATTGCACTACTCCACTTGCTAAACAGGCAACAGAACTTAATTAGAGTTCTACATAACAGCACATCTATTTAATGCTGGTATTATGACAAAAGTGTTGCTGCAGTATGCTCTTCTGCCATCCAACATACCATAGCTGTATTAAAAAGATGAATATGAATATTCAAATAATGAACAATAATAAAAAATTAACAGTAATATAAATAACTAGAAAAGTTAGCCAAAGAGCAGGGGAGAAAGGAAAAGCTTTTAATTCAGCAGTTTTAGAACTTCAGGATTTCTTTTTTTTTTTTTAAATGGAAATGTTTTTAACCAGTTACTCTGAATGGTATAATCATTTTTTCATATTCTCATGAAATTTTGAAATTTAACTGCGACTCCTTTATTACATAATGAAACCTAAATTAATCAAAGGTGATCTTTGCAATGTGTTTCCCTGAAAGTCCATTACTATTTGGTAGCCTTTCAAGTACTTAGGTGTCCTAAAGGTGCCCAACTTGCAGAACACAAATTGTTCACTGAGAAAGCCATATTTCTTATCACAGTCTCAGCTTTGGGTCACCACAGTGTATTTATACACCTGGAAGTACAAAAAAGGAAATGTTAATGCCAACATTCCAACTCATCCAGTTCCAATGGTCAGGTTTAAACCACAATTATTTGTGTACATATTTGTACCAGGTTTTGATGAAAACAGTGTATTTTTCATTGTTTATACGCTATGAAATATATTTCAGACTAGCCATGTTTCAAAGCAAGATATTATTAAAAAGATACTAATTTCAGCTGCATAGTCCTTTTAGTACTTATAGTAGAATGGCTTTTCTCCCACTTTAATACATGTTAATGAAATAACAAGGGTAAGAATAAAATTGTTATAGGTAATTGTTCATTTGTTGATTTAAAGCTATTCTATACTGCACTGGTGTGGCCTCACCTTGAGTACTGGGTGCAGTTTTGGGCACCACAGTACAAGACATAAAGCTATTGGAGAGTGTCCAAAGGAGGGCAACCGAGATGGTGAAGGGTCTAGAGGGGAAGACATATGAAGGGAGGCTGAAGTCCCTTGGTTTGTTCAGTCTAAGAAGAGAAGGCTGAGGGGTGACCTCACTGCAGCCTATGACATCCTCACGAGGTGGAGCAAAGGAGTGGGTGCTAATCTCCTCTCCCTGGTGACCAGCAACAGAACCCAGGGGAACGGCATGGAGCTTCGTCAGGGACGGTTTAGGTTAGATATCAGGAAAAGGTTCTTCACAAAGAGGGTGGTGGGGCCCTGGAACAGGCTCCCCAGGGAGGTGGTCACAGCACTGAGCTTGACTGAGTTCAAGAAGCATCTGGATGATGCTCTCAGTCATCTGCTCTGCTTGGGCTGGTCCTGTGTGGAGCCAGGAGTTGGACTCTATGATCCTTACAGGTCCCTTCCAACGTGCAATATTCTATGATTCTATTCTGTTCAGTAAAAATACTGCAAGTTAAAAGAACTAGAGTGTGTCAAAAGCAAAACTGTACGTCAAAAGTGCTCACACTACAAACTGTATTCAGTTACAGGGCTTTTTGCGTAAAAAATACATTTTTAGGCATGCTAAACAGCTATGGTGTGGACAAGTAACAGAGGCATGAGGATCATAATTCTTTCTTATTTAAATTTTCACAGCCAAACACATGGCTTGTCTGTATTTAAGTGAAAAAAAAAAATCAAACTTGTGAATATTGCAATGAGTTTATTAGATTTAGCTTAACATCAGTCCACCCTGACAGTGTTGCTCTTTCACTCACCAAATTTCAAAGCAGCCAGTGGGGGGAAATGTAAATCTCTATATGCCATTTGGCCTAGAGGAGAGCCTCCATCGAGCGCGGTCAGATGGGCTTGTGCCATCCAATGGCAGAGCCTTAACCTATTCCACAGAGTGCGATGGCCCAGTGAAAGACTGGTCAGTTAATTAACGATATTTGAGACCAAAGGCATATACCAGGGTAGGAAAATATCCCTGAGAGGGCAGAGGTGTTTGTGTTGTAGCTCAGGTTACAACTTCCGTTCCATTTCTGACAAAACCTCCATGTCAGCCTTCAATCTCTAATTCTTCTCCCCATACTAAAACTACATTTCTGAAGATCAGGATCCAAAAGCTGTTATATAGGTGCATATGAAACATATAGATTAATGTGCCATATAATAGTGGACAGAAAAAAGAACTCCCTAATCACCTGGGTTGAGTGAACGAAGGAAGACATATTTGCCTGCCATCTGTTAATGTAAATGGCGCAGCTAATTTAACAGTATTAGACCTGAATCATCATGCTATTATTCCAGTTTTACATCACTGTGAAACTGAAAGTGAATCATTAATATCAATGAAATTATACTGGTGTCAGCCATGGAGTAATCTGCAGAGAGGATCAGGTTCATTAATTTTAATAATTTATGATACAGTGTAGGCTACACAATTTTACTAAATCTACTTTTATTTAATGTGACCCACTGATCCTTGCATGTATTACAAATCATCCAAAGTATTTGATATGTCTATTATAAGCAATTTCTGAGGAAGCATGGCCTTTTAGTAGTGTACTAACTTCTGAATTTATCTGGGAAGACTGCTGGCCTTCAAATGTCAGCCAAAGTGGTAGCTTCTATGTGATGAAGACATCACCATGAAAACAAGAACTTTTCAGGGTGCAATAGTTTGAAATCTAAATGCAACAAAGTCAGTAAGTGTACGTTAAATGCAATAGATGGAGCAACTGAACAATCACTGGTTTAATCCTTCATTTCCCAAAATATTTGAAACAAATTTTTTATGTAATATTTTTTCTTTCAGTCTTTGCAAAATACAAGTGAATGAAATTTTATTTGAATTATAACACTTCACAATTATGAATGTAATCTTATAAATAGTATGAAATAAGTTATATAACAGTATTTATGATTTTAAACAACTTTCTAAATTTATATATGGATTAATAATAGGAAAAAATTGCAGTAAGATGCTGTAGTCATACCTTTCAAATTGACTTTTTTGTAGAAACTACTCAATTTTTTTCTTAATGGTTGATGGTAATTGGTTGTTGATAATGACAATTTTCTTAACTGATGGTTTTAAAATGGCTGTTAAAATCCTCATGTGATAGATTTTGACACCACTCCACTGATCCAGTAAAAATACACTAATTTCTGCTAGTAGAAGGTCTACTGGCCATTTTAATGAATATTTTCAGTTTGATTTCTAACCTCACTTGCCAATGGGTTCTACAAAGTATTATTTGTTCCTGTAAAACGGAATGGAAAACTTGCTTTATTTGAACTTATGATTATTGTTGTAAAGAAATTCTGCCTCCATACCAGTTCAAATTCAGAGAAAAAGCCATTGCAACTCCTCAAAGTTGTACATCACTTTTCAGGAAATTTGACCCGTTGGAATATTATTTAGTCTATTCCATCTTCCTTTTTGTAGGAATTCATCTGTACAGCAGAAAAAATGTGAAAAGATCTAAAATAAGGCAGATCTGCTAAAGGGAGGACAGGTATCCTAGATGTGCAATAGAAAGAAAGGAAGGAATACAGAGAAGGAAGGAATTTGGCAACAAAATAGCACATGGAGAAAAAACTAATAACTTAGAAAAGCCAAAGCGTAACCTATGATCCTTGTTAGTGTATACACAAAATAAATAATTAAATTCCGAGGGCGTTTGTCCCTCTGGAATGACTCCTGTAATTTCTCAAACTTTTATCAGTCTCAGCAGAACTGAAGTTCAGAGAACTGCATGTGAGGAGGAGCTGTGGCATGTCTCAAGGATAAACCATATTATGGCTGAGAGGAAAACCAAGAAACCCAAGAACTTTCCTGCTGCTTTCCTTTTTTTTTTCATCCTATGCTGGAACCCTCTAGCTGTGTGGACTCTGAACTTCCTAGTATGTGCCATGAAAGAAGGAGGAGTGCATGGTCTTCCAATATTGAGTAGCATCATTTACTTCAGATATGCATGTTACGGATCAGAGCTCTACATTATATATAAAAATCTTTGAGGTAGCAGAAAATTAACTGCAAAAGGGCCCAAATAAATATCCAAAAATCTGGAAACTTTACCCAAAGGTATCTGTCTGAGTAGAAGTTTGAAATCTCACAAAATATTGGTCTTACCAATTTTCTGTCTTTTTATTTCAAATATAGAGGAAGCCAATTTGTTTGTGAAATTCCATTGCTGTATTTATTAATATGAATCAATAATTTTTTAACTCTTTACATTCTTATTAGACATGAAAGGTTACCTTTTACTTTTCCTCTTCTTTTTCCAGTTTAAAAGGTATGCTTAAAAAGAAAGTGTGAAAAGCTAAAAGAAAACAAGATGTTTGAATTATTGTGGATGAAAACCAGGAAAATTGAAAGCAACTCTTTAGAAATTATCTTTGCTCTGTTTTCTGTTTAAAAACATTTCAGGCTCCATTTATCACTTTTGTTATTCCTCTAATATCCGTTAAATCTTTTGCTTGTGACTTCTTTTAGTCAGAGGTCTTATTTAGACATCTGTCCTTTTGATTAACAATAAGGGTATTTTTGTGCCTGTATGATACATTGTCCAAGTTAAATAGATAAGTAGACAAACCTGAAAAAGGCATGGATAGTAGTTCAGGCAGATTTTTATTTGGTACAAATTAGGTAATCCATCCATACATTTAGAGAGAATGGAGTTTTTAATTGTATAATGACCTACCTAATAAGTATAAGTTCGAAAAGCCATTACAGCTTGAAGTTTATTTCTTGGCATCTCCAGGGATCTTAAATACTTTCTAAAAGATTTTTTTTTTTTAAGAAAATTACACAGCTGATACCAGGAATTTGTCCGGTTAGGTCTTGTATCTGATAAATATTTAGACATTACTGCAGTCATAGTGTCTTGGGATATGACCTTACTCAGACCAGTCTCTGATTCATTTTCCATCTTGTTTGGTACATCAGCACACAAGAGGGTGGAAGCTGAGGTACCATAGCTCTATGAACACAGTTAATGAGGAGAGTATCTACAGAGTACCTAAAGACTATGACTTTAATCTGTAGCAATCTTGACAGAAAATCTAGCTTCAACAAAGTATAGATCAAATATATACCACTAAAGTTAAAACTGTGCCTCTAACTCAGTGTTAACAGCTCAGGGTACCTAAAACTGTGGATGAGAACCAAATCAATATCCAACTGCTCATTCAAGGCCATGGAACCATTGAACAACTTCCCGTCACATCACATTGAAGATACTCATCACATGCATCTCTCTATCCCGAGCATGGCTTTGAAGGCATAATCTTCTGCATCTGAGATTGAAAATGCCATTAGTTAGTTACTGTGCAATAATTAGGTGGCAAATACAGAAAGTGAACTCAAGAGATAAGAGCCTGGATAGAGTACCTGCAGTGAATTGGGATTTTGCTGCCATCTACCCTCTTCCCACTCTGGGGAAGGCTCCTGTCCTTGCAGCTGAAACATCAGAGGAGATGGATGTGTGTCTGTGCTTCTGCCTCTCCAGTGCACAGCTGGGTGCCCTAGTGTACATCCATCCTCATCAGTCGTTGAAGCTAGTACAAAATAAGCTCAAACATGCTTAATTATCAGCAGATGGCAGCTAACTTTTTATGTCTTAAACCTACTGGTGCAGTGGAATATTTCCCCTGAATGCAAGGAGTCTGTATTTCTGGAGTGGATCTTTCTGGAACTCTCTTTCTTAGATAGTATAGCTTTTAGCTGAATATCAGGTTAGTATTCCCGCAGTTATCGCTCCATGGCTTTGGTACACTTAGATACAACCTGCTACTTCAGCACCCTATTAATTTAAAAGGTTTACCTCCAAGATTTTTCCTTATTATTTGGATGCCACTTCTGTAAACTGCTCAGAATAACAGGGTAGTCACTGTCACTGTCTTGTTTATGCTGTGGAATTATTCTAAATACTGCTTTACATCCTTTCTGTGCTTTGGCTGATACCTGCATTTGTAGGGACAGAATGACATTTAGCAATATATCTTGCACCCTGACACATTTAATTAGTATGTCAAACTTGTGCTTGTACTTCTATTTCTATTTCTAAAGAAGCAGCACTTTGCTCATAGTTTGGTGTCAGAATGCATGAAACCTCCTTGGCATAATGTGAATTAGAACCAGCAGCAAAATGAATGAATGATTAGCATTGGGCATGGATCCAGTGTTTGACATTCTACTCATTAGAAAGTCTACACTAATTAACGTAATTGGAATCTACTGGGTGTGCCATTGATGGATTTGCTTGTCACCACAATTTTGTTTTATGTTCCATCAAACTCATTGGTGAAAACATGATGTATGCTGAGATTACCTTGTAAAGACCCAGTTCTTCAGAGGGATCTGCAAATTACAGCCTCTTTCTCCCACATGGGGACTTAATGAAGTCAATGGGAGGCAGGGTGCGTGCTAGTGAACCCCTTTGCATGATAATTATTTTCTCATAGTCCATACGAGTTATACATAACAGACATATAACTTTGCATTCATCTAGCACCTGGGGATTTCAAATGATCTCCTAAACACAGAGGAATCAATTGAGCTACTTTTCTTGATGCTAATAACACCTTTTCCTACAAGGGGTCACTGGAAGCACTCAATAAACTCATTTGGGCTACTCAATACATCGTCAGAATCTGGCTGTAATTAAGTGAGCCTTGTAAAAATACTGTTATAAATAAAATGATATGCATTTTCCAACTGTTACACAGGGAATATGATATTTCCATAACCATACAGTAAATGATTAAAAAAACCAGAATGAGACCAAGGACTGTGTTGAATGAAAACTGGCTCCGCAAGTTGCCACTTGAATCATTGGAACCACTAACCTGAAGGATTTTATCCTTTTATCTATAATCCTGACACATCCATCTCAGCTGCAGACAGACATTCACAAAGAATTTTTGCTTTTCAACTTGAAGATGTACACCTGTGATGACTTTCCATCTTCTTTATATGCATATACATATTTCATTAGACCAGGGCTCTCATAATGGTGGGCAAATAATCTATTCTTGGTCTGGAAAATAGCATTGATATTAAATGTAAATGGGAGGTTTGATTGCCATTACACTTTTCTAGTCTAAGGCATAGAATTCTGTAAACAGAATGAAAGAAGACATACCTTAAGCTTTGAAAGCATGAAATGGTTAAATGGATATCAGTGGAAGGAAAATTTACATGATAGGGAAGATATATAGACAAAGCTAAGTCCCTTTTATTAATATAAAATCTGTGGTCATACTTGGAATAAAACACATATCCCCAGAGAAGTTTAAAGAACACATGCAGCAAGAAAAATACCATTGTTACCTCATGAATAATGAGCTTCAATAGATGTCATGACAATAAGTATATTTAAGGAAACAGTATTGTTTATAGTTGTCTGTTGAAAGATTAAAAGGATTTAACATTTCATTTACATTGTCTGTTTTTTCTTATACCTTTCGAAAACAGATCTGTAAAATGTGTTGCTTTTTTACTGAAATTTCTTGAGAACAGAAATACTCTTGTCATCAGTTGTTGTGGTTATTAATATGGGACTGTGGAAAATTTCCTCTTGCCTAAACTGAGTTCTGTGAAACTAATTTACATTTATTTAAAATATAGTGAAGACTTACAGATGTTGTGATGAGTGAAAGAAAAAAGAGTGGTATCTGAAGATGCTACTAGAAAGTGAGGTAGGAGATTCTACTGACTTTTGTGATTCATAAGTCACTGTTTGAAATTTTCTGAATAGAAAAATAAGAAGAATTGCAACAATCATTGCAAAATAAAAATGATATCTTTTTTCATCTTTGTCCAAATACATTTAAAAGAAAACCATGCAAGTATTTATACAGTGCCTGCCTTTAGAATCCCTCAAGGATTTCAGTTTAAATGAATGTACAAATGCCTTCTCAATAAAAAACTTACTAATCTTTTGCTCACACTGAAATTTGTGCACGTCTAAGGCAGTTTGTGGTAGCAAGCGTACCACACAACCAACTGCAATGTTGGAGAATGCCCAATTTGATTAGAATTATAAACTAGTTCTGCTGGAAAGTTAAGGTTTTAGTGGACTACGGTGGGAAACTCAAAACTAAATAGAAGGACAGAAGCCAAAGCTTTTTCCAGTAGTCTTCACATTCTGTTAAACATAAAGTGAATAGGTAAGGATGCTCAAATTGATGAGAAAACGAGTTATACTCTTGTGACAACTATAGTTTTAATAACAAGTTTGTGGTTTGGTGTCTCAGTAAAAAGGTGGCATTTTCTTATTGAAATTCAGCCTTTTAAGCTTCAGGAGATATCTGAAATTAAACTTTCATATGCAACTTGTGTTTTGCAGTGGTGACTCCCAAACGTTTTAATTCACTGGGTGTCTATGACATAATACATTGTTTGAGGCAATTGAGAAACTAGACAAAAAAAGCACATAAGCCATACATTGGCCTGGAAATGCAAATCCAAAAAAAATTGTATTAAATATAAAAGCACTATGTTCTAAAAGTCATTTTCCAAGTCTATGCTAGAAGAATAAATAGAAAAAAATCACAAAAAAGAAGCACAAGCTGATATAAAAAAAAAAAAAGGAAAAAAAAGAGAGCTAATTAAGATAATTACCCAAGAAAAGTACTTTTATTTTGCAAGTCTCTATCTGCATGTCTCTCTGGAAGTCTGCATCTTCTGAACTTAAATGTGTTTTGCAATCTGTTTGTATGTTTTTTTACTTGGAGCATATTTGTAAAGAGCACAAAGTTGCTTTTCCTCCTTAATTTCTTGTCATACACAGCTTGTTTCTGAATAATGTGTGAATTACAAAAGAATCCTAAGCCTGAATCAACTAAAGATCCATTGCAATGGTTTGCTTCATGACCTTTTGAGGGGCTCCCACATTTTTCAAAGTTTCTGAAGGAAACTTTCTCCTTAAGAACATTTTTCTAGTAGGATCAGGCTCATGTTCTTTCTGCTGTCAAGGAGGGGATGTCCAATTTTCTTGGGCTACTGAACCAACACAGTCACCCACTGTGGGGAGGCAGTTCTGTCACTGTGGATAGTCAGGTTTTGTTCAGCTAATGCTATGGTTAAAGAGAGACTGCTGTATTGCGCTTCAGTTTCAGGACAGCGGAAATCTAGACACTGGCATTCATCATCCCAGCACCAAGGTTGGTAGGGCTTATCTGCGCTTTGGCCAGAAGAAATTTAAACCATTCATTAAGTGTTAGGTTCTCCACATAGTATCAACAGAGCTGGGAATCTCAGTGCCTTAAAATGTGCAAAAGCAACCAATCATTCCGATTAGGGAATGACTAGAAATAGCCTGAGAAGTCTGGAGTACAATAAGGCTCTGTGCTCTTTATTGATAGTTCTTCCTAGATTACATTTTCCTATTTGTACTAAGAAACACAAAGAAAAATAACAGAACCTCATCTGGCAATTTATATAAGGTATAAATACATACATCATATATAAATCTTAGTCTGGCAGTTCCTATAATATCTATAAAAAAGATTTCTGTTAGTAGGTTAGTCACAGGAAAGAGATCATGTTCCTTTAAAGTCCCCTATGGATATTTGCCATTCCTACATCATGATTCATACACAATGATTCAAGATTACCTGTAAAGAACATTTCTTTAAAAATTAACTTTCTATTAACTTCTTAAAAAATAGTGATTATAATTAATTATTTGTAATCATGATTCATTAAGACCATACTTGTAAACCAATTGTGGAGTCTGATTCTTCTTGCTTGTCAGCGAGACACTGCATAAAATTTATCTTGACATTTATATATGTATAAATAACAATAAATGTATGTAACTTAGTCGCTTTTTTACAGCATTCCACAGGCCCTTTCTTTTCTCTTCTTCATACCCCCACTAAAAAAAAAAAACCAACAAAAAAGGAAACAAAAGACTTACTCACAGATAAACAGAAAAAAGATACCAAGGTCATATGGCTCAGAATTCAGAAATTAGCCTTGAGCAGGAATAGGGGTTTGGGTAAGTTGATATATTGCATCACTGAAAAATGCAGTTTCACAGCACCAGCACCTCATTCCAGCCTCACAAATTCTGGCTTCAAAACACTGTAATTCTTGATTTATATTAGACCCATAAGATTTGCTACATTCTGAATCCACATCCATTTTAAGCCTATTTTGTAACCAAACTGCCACACAAATGGGACTATTTCTTTTCCCAAGTATCACAAATTTGATTTCTGCTGCTTTAGACAACCTTTTTTTTAAGAACATGACTAGTAACCATTTTTATATATTTTCACTCTTTGCTTCATATGTTTTAAGTTAATGTGTTCCATTTTAATTTACTTTTGATAATAAAATCTGTAATAACACCTTTATAATGTGTTACATTTTACACAGTTAATCGCAACTTAATAAACTTTTAACCTCTTAGTTAAAATAGATATTGTACCGCAGCAATCCTTTTTGTGCCATTGTCTGGGAGACAACCTGCATGGTGAAATGGGGAATGGTAGGCAATCACTGGGTGAGGTGAAGTGCCCTTGCTCTGCAACAAGGGAAACAGAGACATCTCAGAGTGACCTCGCACAGGTCTACTGTGGTGTTTTATCCATTTCCACGAGTTTGAGGAGAAGGCAGAGCAAAGCATGCTCATCTGGGATAGTAGTTTGGAAGAGTATATGAGTGACACTACACTGATTTGTTTCCTAACATGTAAAACCAGCCTGCATTTTCTCATCATCTCCAGTCAGCATGTGCTATGTGGACCGAAAGCTAAAAATGGGTAGACAGTAAGTGAAATTATACTTGTAGGATTACACCCAAAAATAGTATTAGTAGGTTTTCTTCCGAACTATTTTATAAGGCAATTTCTGCCAGGTTCAAACAGCTGAATAAATAGCTCCTGGCTTGTTGATATAGCACGGCAAAAAAGAATCTCTAATTTATCACAGTTTATCACATGCATTTATCCTTACTTTTTTTTTCCTTCCCCTCCCCGGATAAGTATATAAGATTGCGCATGGTGAATTTTTGCCTGTTGGTATGAAAATGGGATGAAAAACTGGGTCAAAGTACTATTCTTAACCACAGATGGAATTCTGCCGACTGGTTGAAAATCCATTCTCATCTATATGTCTTTGCCCATCAGATTTTGAACTTTGGTCCTGAGCAGTTTAATGTAAATTGCTCTCCTTAAAACAACACTTCTTATTAAGGCTCTGTGTAGCAAGTATCACTTGTACAGCAGAAGCTGCATTATGTGCAACATATAAAGAATTCTTGTGGGAAGGTCTGTTTATCTCATCAGAGTGAAATTATATCTGTGTAGACATAATGTATAGTAGATATATAGATATATACATGCAATATCATGTTGCATGTTATAATGCACTTTACAAATTGCCCAGAATTTTAAAAATAATTTTCAGTGTGACATACTGCCAACAAAAACATGGCACTATAGCTTAAGACTTGGTATTATTTTGTTATTTCAGTTTTTTCTTCTTTTAATAATGAGAAAAACAATATTGATTTTGGATGTAACCATGAAAGAATGATGATTAAGAATTACAGAAATCTTTTGTCCCTGCAAGGTCCTTAAAGCTCTCATGAAATTTTGAACTAGTGTACTTTGTTACCTCACAAATCATTAATATAGGCCAGCAGTAAATTGTGGGTTGGCACACTGCCTAGCATAGCACCAAGATCAAGCCTCTGCTTTCTAGTAAATTAGAACCCAGCTCTTTATATCAGAGGTACACACATTTATGGAGGCATTAGATGTGAAATAATCTTTCATTTGCCATTTGCTTTTCTACATGGTTAGATTTAAACTAGACCACGTAAAGGAAGTTATTTGTGGAATCAGGAAAAACTACACTAAATAGACCTGTAAGGAGGATTTGCTGAGATGCATCTGAACCAACATCTGAAAATGACCTTAACTCTTGATTGGGCAATTATACCATGTGTGAATCACTCCGTGTAGGCTTACAGGACCATGCATTTCATGTGTATGATCACAGGACACATAACCGGACCGAACCCAATTGAAGAAGGGGGACTAACCCTCTTGGTAGCATGGCATATTAATGAAAGTTAAGCACTGGAATGAAACAGGGAAAAATCACGCCTTTTCAAATTGTTGGAAACCCTTTAATCCATTACTTGTGGTTTTCTGGTGACTACCAGCAATTTTTAATCACAGTTTGTGTAATTGTCATTTGCTCTTATTTAAAAAGAATTAGTTCGGATAGTTTCTAGCAAGTTATCCGTATTACTTTAAAAAGTAGTTAAACAGACAGACTTACAGAGCTGTTGATAGATTGTCTTTTGTGATCAGTAGAGGTGAAGATATTTCGTCGAGGCCTGTTCACTTCAGGTAGTTATGCAACATAGAGCAATGATTTCCCAAAATTGTTCTTTTCCTTTGAACTTTGTCTGTATTTTAGTGGCCGTTTGGATGTACCTTTCTCTTCAGTACTGCCACTTTAATGTGTATCTCTTACAGACATGAAGATGGGGCATGAAGAGAAAGCAAGTGATAACATGGTTTCTCTTAAACCTGTTTGCCACTAGCGGTAATCTAGGAAAGGCAGTCGTGGCAAACTGGACTCCAGGGGAGCTTCACAGATTTCCAGTTATCTGTGTGCTCTTCATTTTAAATTGGTTACACACACTCTGCAAGCCAGACCTTTTTCTTGGGTGTAGACAATTACTGAAAACAGTCCTAACCCACAGAGACAATTCCTTAAAAAACATCTTGGCTTCTCAATGAGAAAGTAACCTGATACTTTTGATGCTTAAACCTGTCAGTGGCTTCCACTTCACTCTCGCTTTGTAAAAGGAGTACGCTCTTAATGACTGACACTTACCCACAGAAAAAATGTTTTAATTAGGAGTGAAAATTTCCTTCCCAATATGGTCTATATTATATTATCTATATCTCTATTATCTCATGTACCTCTGAATTCCTGGAGTCACAGAGGGAAGGCCAGGGGACAGGTTTCACTGACTTTATGCTTCATTTCATCCATGCTACACTAATTGTTGCTGTCCCCAACAGGAAAAACAGCCATGGGGTGGCAGGCAGGGCGTCAGGGCAAGTGTGCTGTACACTGGCAAACTTAGGCAGACACTTAACAACGATTTATTTCAAGAACAGACAAAACAGGCTTCCATTTTGGAGCCAGTATTACTAAATCTTGACATTAAGTGTAATGAAGACCACAAGAGGTTAACTGGATACAAATAAAGGCAATGGACCTACACCTGCTTATACTACCTTTGAGTTTGGCAGAGTCTAATTACTCCAAATATTATGGTAAAATCACCCTTTCATGTGTATGCCCAAAGATGGATATATACAGATACAGGCTTTCCGGGTGGTTGATAGAAGGGGCCTTCTTTAAATGCTACAGGCATTTCATATACAAATATTTTCTATGGTTTTCCTCCTCAGACTGAATAATATTGCCACAGCCAATATAAACATGTGAACTCACCAATAGGTGGAAATGGGGACTAAGATGTGAAAAAAAAAAAAACCTCTAAAAATTTTTACTCCGAGAATGAAATACTGAGATTTTTGCCTTAGATAAGACAAATAAACAGTTCTAAAAACAAAGAATTGCACATAAAATCTAGGAAGACTCAACTTTTTACTGACTTCTAGAAATATTTTTGTGCCACCTCATGACCATCAGACAGGGAGACTGCAACTACAGGTGGCAGAGCAAAGTTTGGAGTTCAGGTTGCTTCTCAGACTTTTCCTTCCCCCCCCCACCTCTAGGGCCTGGGCTTCTTTCTTTGCTGGCTATTTCTGGGTCTTCAGGACCAGAAAAACCTACTGGGTAGTGGCAGCAGTGTCTACAGGAGCCGAGAGCCTTCAGGAAGTTTTACACTGCTTTTGACATCCTCCACCTATTCCTCCTTTGCCACAGCTCGAGCTACATCAAACCGCAGTATGTAATTCAAATGCTCTCCATGTATTCCACCTGCATTAGAAAACAGCAAAGTGTCTGCTTGTTCCAGTGTACTCTCTCAGCTAGACACTTCAGGTGTGAATCACTCTTGCTTCACATATGTTGTTAGATAAGAAGGGAAGCAACAGGAATATTTGACAAGTAAAAATATCAGTGGTTTGATTATAATGTAAATGAGCAAGTCCAGCACTCACGCAAACCACTAATGTTTTATTGCTCTAGTTTGGTTTGAATTCAAGACTACTTATGAGAAATGGCCTTTAATTGCTCAAAAAAGAAGTGTAGGTGGTGAGATGGAGGGGTTATAAATTGGAGTGCACTGTATATAAAATGAAACATACCAAATTACCCAAGCAGAGCCCACATCTGCATCTTAGTACATTCACACATGCAAATCTCAAAGTGTGGTAAAACATCTTTAAAATGCAGCGTACAAGAAAACGATGCTTGGACAAGGACAACACATTGGTGGCATCATCTCAAGTGTGGATTTACATCTGTTTCAATGAACTGGGGATCTGATGGCACTTAAGCTAATGAAAGTGTAAGCAAATAAATGAGACCTCAAAGAAATGGGTTATCAAAAGGAAGAATGCGATAAAATGTAAGTTTATTTTATGTATTATATTGCTGAAAGTGAATTCAAAACTCTAAACAAGGAACATATGAAATCGAAAGCTAAGAAAAGAGTAAATTGGATGTTGAGGACATTTAGAAGATCTTTGGAAACATTTAGAAAAACCATGAAGTAAAATTTACATATTTATACAAAGCTGGAATACATGACCCTGTTTGACTTAATTTTCTTGGAGACCATGACTAAAGATATACTTCTGGCTATACTGAATGCATAAGCTTATGACTACTAAATGTACACACATAATGGAAGAAACAGAACTAAGCAATGATCTTTGAGGGATCTCTCACCATTGTCATGGAATGATGAATGACAGTCTGTAATCATAAAATTGATTTATTCGTGCTCTATACTAGTATCCAAGATGTTAAAAAGCCACAGTAACATAACACAAGAATATGGAAAGTGAATAATCTACTCTGAAGGACTGATTGAAATAAATTTTGCAAGAAAAAAAATAACCATTTTTAGTCAAAGTCAGTTCATTAGAAAGAGAGGAAAGGTAACGAGGATGTTCAAAGTGCTTAGAGGAAGAGTTCAGAGTGGAATTGTTCAAGCTAATAAAAATATTAAGAACTAAAACTGCAAAAGAGTTAAGCAAAGCAGAACATGTATATGCTCTAGAGTTTGTCATGAATATTAGTATTCAGCAGCGCTGAGCTATATGAGGCAGTGATAAATCAGGCAAGATTTGGAAAAGTCTCTGAAATCTCCATGTGAGTCTCTGAGAATATAAAACAGTGCTGGTCCCTCAAGGAGGGAGAAATGCTGAGAGGGAGAGTATGCTAGATTATGTGAGGAAAAGGCATATGTTGAAGGCACATTTAAAGCAAATGAAATAGTTTTCAGAAAGCCAATCATATAAGAAGGCAGGCATGAGAAAGTTTCGTCTTAATCATTTGTGTATGATTGAGAGACAGAGAAAATAAAAGCTAGGTCCACAGGAATAACTACTATCTGTAGTTAGCCCTTGTAACGCAGCAGGCTTACCTTGTCTGGCAAAGCCTGCACCAAATCATGACTCTCAGGAAATTTTCTTGGCTTTACCTGACTTGCTTCTGAATTTGACTGTTAATGTCACTCAAGTTTTCACCCCTACTGGCAATATTCCCAGGCAGTCACATTTGTCCTCTTCCCAGCTCTCTGTCATCAGCTGAGGAAGAGCTGGGGTTTCCCTGATGCCAGGCTGAGCTTCCCCTCAGGGCCCCCCCAGGCAGCAGGGGAAGCTGAGTGCCCTGCTTGCCCTATGTGCAGTTTTCTCCACTTGTGTCCAAGTATCAGGAAAACTTATTAATGACACCACCAAATTAAATATATTGAGAACTGCTAACTTCAAGCTGAAAGTCTCAGTCCCAATGACATTTGATGTAGGCTTTATGAATGATGTGTTAGATACCAAATAAAATATCTGTTTAAGTTTCAAGGAGGCAGAATCAACTGTATTACTGTAATATTTGAGATGGAAGAGAGAATTTGAAGAGGATAGACTACTTCTTTTGTGAGAATAACTATGGGCACTAGAATAGGAAATCTTAGTTTCATTATCCAGTGTAATCAAATATCAGAACAGTGTCTAATACAATGTAATATGAGCATTTCTGCATTATTTTGTGTTATGGAAGAGACATAAATGTGTTTTTTTCCCCTCTGACCTTTATTGTCCTGTCAGTAAAATCCTGCTTCCAACCAATGGGGCAATAATTGGGCATATTCCAGTTTCAAATAAAGTGTCGTTGCACATGGATGATACTTTGAAATATATTTTCAAGATGAGGCAGATCTGAGAGAAAATATTGGATACAATTAAGGGACCTGGATATCTTTCTTGGCAATTTATTAGCTGTTCCAAATGGAAATATTTCCTCTGACTAAGTCTGCGAATGAAACCATCCCAATTACAGGATGCCAGTTAGATATTAGTGATAGAAGTGCATAGTAATGAGCATGATGAATAGAAAGGGAATTTATTAGCTGTCTCTTTTTATAGTTCTAGAAAGACAAATAGAATTTTGGATCAAATGAACACTTTCCCTAATCAGTAATAAAATTTAATAAATTTTATCTAATAGCCTATGTCTTATTTAAAAGGTACTTTGTTTCACATCACCTATTCAAACAAACAGCCCCTGAATGCTATGACAAGCACACTGTATTTTCCTGAATAGAGAGCAAAATATGCATATTTATTTCAGTACTGTGGTAGCACTGAGAAGCTTGACTCATGGAACCTACTGTGCTGGGGACATAAAGTGACATTTGAGATTAAAGAAACGAAGAATCATGAAAGACAAAAGTAAAGTCTTCAGGAGAAAGCAGAAAATGTATGTGTTTCTCTGTTTAAGGTTTTTTAAGAAAGCAAGCTGTCACTAAAAAAGTGAAGACTGATAGACAATATAGTTGAGGTCTAACCAAGACCAAATAGAGATAGAAAAGAATATAGGATTAGTTAAAAATAAATATCTCAACCTTACTTTCTAGTGCAGAGGTTGTTTTTCTGTACCTAGGGTAGGTACTATTTCTCTTTGGACCAGCCAAATGCAACATGCTGTATTACCAACAAAGTGACAATGTGTATTATGAATAGTTTGGTTAAAATAAGAAATGATCTGAGCCTTTGGCCATCCTTCAAACCAAATTGAACTCAAACCTTTGACATTTCAGTTACATTGTCTCCTGCCTCATCCTACATTTCTCATGGTATAGTGGCAAGCTGAAATGCCCAAAGGTCTGATATTCAAAAAGGGCAGCGATAGGCACCTTGCCACTTCCTGCTGGACTATGGATTTGTCAGAGAAAGAAAGTTAGAGCTATGGGGAGGGGGCACTTTCTCCTTCAAGGCAAATATTGTTGGTAGGGAGAGGGCAGGCCCTTTCTCCATGATGCATGATAACCTCCAAGGAGAGCATTGATGATGGATGATTGCCAAACTTCCACGAAAGAATGTTGCTATGCCCTAAAGAAAGAACAACACCACACTCACCCTGAATTCACAGAGAGTTCACTTAGTTTGGATACAACAGACCTAATAAAGATTACACTAATAAAAATACCAATATACACTAATAAAAATACCAATATATTTTCTATATTTAATTAGATCTAGCTGGAAGAAAATCAACACAATGTTACACAATAGTTTCTTCCTGGATTTAAAAAATTCAGTCATTAAATTTCCTTTCCCAAATAAACCCTGGACATTCTCGTTTGGATCTAACAAAACAGAATCCGATCTGTAGCTTGCAGTAATGTATCTTTTTAAGCTCATGAGAAGTATTGACTGGAAGGATACCAGCTATTTTGTGATTAAAAGTGTATTAATCATTTACTGAAGATTATTGAATGATTCAAGATGAATTGTCTGTTTATATCATTGATGCCAGAATGATTAATCCAAATCTCCTGCTAGGTTTAAGAGGACAGAATTAGAGGTATAACTACAAGAACCCTCTTGATCCACAGTCAGTATGTCAATAGATGTTGCATCCTTTAGCTAAATGAGTGGAAATGTTGTAAGGAAAATTAAAGTACTTCACTAATTTTGGGGTTCTTTTCCTCATAATAATGGAGTTTAAATAAATTATTAAAGATGTGACAGATGGGAAGGCTGTAATGTTTGTGATACACACACACAAACACGCACTTTTTCTGAATAGAAGGATTCTCCATACTGACAGTGAAAACCTACAGGTCTTACTCAGGTGCTGTCGTGAAATCATTAGGGTGCTTGTGTGTGAAAAGGGAATGCTTTATCTGTATAAGAGCTTTGTATTTAGACACTAACAGACAGAAGCTGATCTTAAAGCTAAGAGAAAGTCAGCACACGCACAGAGAGGGTCAGCTAGAAACTAAAGGTGGATCCATCAGAAGTATCCATACCTACATGTTGATTAAGTTCAGAGTCAAAGGCTTTTTTTTTTTTTGATATTTCTTGAATCAAAATTTTAGAACAGACTGTCAGCTAGAGTATGTGACAAGAAGTCACAAAATCTGAATTCTGTTTCTCTCTCTCATCAATATTCTTGTACAACTTAAAGCAAACAGTTTAACAATTAGTGTCTCTCTTCTGTAACCTCTAACAGAAAAATTGTAAAGCATTAGGTGCATGAAAGTAGGCTAAGCTAAATTGCTGATACTTGTAAAAGATTTGGAAACTTCAGCAAGGAGCCCTTATAGAAGTACAAAGTATTGGTAGCTATGTGATAAATTAAGGAGAGGGTTGCATTCTTAGTGAAGTGGCAAAATTGCTGATGATTAAACACTCACTGATTTATTTTATTTTTATTTTTATTTTGGTTTAGAAAGTTTATTAGAAAAAAAAATCTATACTTACAAACTTTACTTTTTATATGATTGGAGTGTTTTTATGCAGGATGCTCAACATTCTTATAGAAGAACAAAATCAGAATTGTCAAGCGCATGACTGACTATTGAAATTGTTGTCTTGTATGTCATGTTACTATCCCTGCTTCTCTTGAGGGTCACATTTGCACATATTATTTTTTTTTAAATGCAGTTATTAATAATTTTCATTTATTATCAAAATAAGTATTGATTTACTTCTGAAATTTAGTTTATTTCACATTACTGCTAGCATCAAACAAGATAACAGCATGCTATTGGCATTGCTGAAAACCAAATGTAGGATTATGCCCGCTTATTATCTTGAGCAGCCATGCAAGCTAAGCCTCAATGAATCCTACACAGGGAGCAATATTCATATATTAAATCTGACGTGCAGGCCAGATACCACAGAAAAAAAAAATCACTTTATCCTGATTTCCCAAAGAACAGCGGTTTATGTGATTGCACTGTCTTTCTGTTGAAGAGGTAGATGATGGCTTCTAGAGTTTGTGTTTTGCCACCACGTTCCGATAGTTACCATCATCATTGGCAGAAACTGTGCTTCGATGACTAGGATGAAGGAGATTTCTCTTTCCTTGAGCAGTCTCAGAGAGCAAGGAAACATTTCTGCATTATGAGTTGTAAAATACAATAAAAGCAAATTAATTTTCTCTGTGGAACTATAACCCAAAAAATCTACTTAGTACAAACTTAGGATCAATATTTTGAAATAAAAGCAAATTGATTCCCAGCACTAGTTCAATATTTTAATGACTGTAATGTAAGAGATAAATAACAGAGTTGTTTCAAGTTGTTTATTTCTATGTGTTCTGATTTCAGTAAAAATACATTCTTCTACCATTCATTGCTGATACAAAACATGTAGTGCAATCTGCAATGGAGAGGGTCAACTCAAACAAGCTAAAAAATAGGACATGTGACAAATACTCTGTATTTCAACCAGCGTTTTGAGAGGGACGAAGCTCTCTTACACTAAGCCCTGAATTTGAACTGAAGACAACAACTGCTGTTACTGTGCACCACTCTGGTATTATTTCTTTCTGCTAATATTCTTCTGCAGAATTTTATAGTGACAGGAGTGTATCACAGGGGTCAGCACTGTGGTTATCTTGAGCTCATTCAAATGATTCCTGGGTATATGTATATTAGAACAGAGCTTTCCAAAAGGTTCTTTTGAAATTCTGTTTTTTTTTAAAAGGATATAATTTTACCATTTCATTATATTAAACACTGGAAAATGTCACATACAATTTACTGTTGTCAATATGTGCAGCAAATCTCATATTCTCACTTAATCATTTGTATATTTTAGGAAATTAATTTAATCAAATGTTCATTAGCAGTAATAATTAATTATAGTGAAGTTCATCAGACAACATATACGTGTTGCCAAATGATCACCATGATGTTCTTTTGACAGAGTTGTTACAGCACAAATGTTCACGCATTTTTATGCAGACATTTCACCAGCACATGACATGCTGGCTATAAATCTGCATTTACAATTCTATAAATTACAGATGTACTTAATATTATGGAAATATATTTTACTTTCATTAATTATATAGTTTTGGATTATAAATGCATATTCAAATACTATATAGATTATGTCTGCAATGAAAAAACAGTTATTTTAAAGGCTAGTTATTTCTAAAAATATCCTAAAAATTGTCTACAGGAATCATGTATTTACTAACCTATCAGTAAATTGAAAATCACTCCTTTTCAGAAAGTCTGCATATTTTATCAGGAGTGGCATGACTTGAAATTCTTGCTGCCTGGAAAAGAAGGATAGCTTTGTAGTTAGGGCATATGGCTTGGGGGAAGCATATTCAGTCACTTTGCCACAGGTTTCCTGTGACTTTGGGTAACACATCTTGTCTGCCTGTGGTTCATTCCTGTATTTAAAAAATAGCAATAAGAGCAGGCTTGAAAAAATAAGGTCATATTCTTAGCTGAGGTTTTTAGATACTGCCATGCTATATAGTAATAATAAAATTATTATTGCTCTGACAAAAGCACTAATTTAATTCCTCTTTCTGATTCTTGAAAGCACTACTGGCTCCTGAGCATTCCATGCTCCATTCAGACAGATAAAAACAGAACACAAAGTTCAAAATAAATTCCTGCTAAAACTGCAAGGAGTTTCTCTGCTTTCCTTTCCCCAATGCTTAATATGTTTCCATGGGTTTCTGGGTGAAAAGTTTCACATGTGCAGACAAAGCCTTGGTTTTCTTTGAGCTATTCAAGAATATTTTTGGGTAGTATATTGAAGTTTTTCAATGATATTGGGGGATAGTGACAGTGTGCAATTAATGCAGCTGCCAAAAGTGTGTATGAGTAATTAGCGGCAGCTAGTAACCTGGAAGAGAGCAGAACTATTTTGTTGGACCTTCTTCAAAAGCTGATGAAAGATGAACATCCCTGAGACATCATAAAAAATTTCCAGAAAGACAGGTAGGTCCACCTCAGATTGTCTTCATCAAAAATTGTCAGAAGACTGGAAGACATAGGCATGGGCTCATAACCAAAGTGATTGACCTTAGCTGCGCTGACCTGCTTTTTGAGTCAAATCTCTGTGTGAACTTGGAGCTGGGAAACCCCATGTAGCAAATTTGCCTGCAGTATTTGCTGAAACCCAGCCAAAGAAAGCCAAGTATATTTGGCTTAAACCCGTACTACTCCTTCACAGTATAGTGACAGGTTCATCTGTACTTAAATTCTGGCACTGTTAGAACTGGAAACTTAATATATGAGTTTCCCTTAGCTCACCCCCCAGAGGCAAAGATACATCATGGCTCTTCAGCGAACATTTTGTTGTATTAGAAAACCTTGCAATACCCAGACACAACATGGAAAAATCAGACTAGGGAGAGCTCTTTGGCTCTACATTTTCTTACTTTCTTTGGTATGAGTCAGAACTGTTAATTGAGTGTAGTTTTCCTTTTGAGATGTTTTACAGTCCTGCAATGTTGTTTTTCATTGTGGAGTCAGTGTACGGGAGAGCCAGCCAAGAATAACAATTAGCTACTTAGTCTGTCCAGTTCTTACTCAACTGGAGTGTTAGATCAGCCTTTCAAACAATGGTGACAACATCTCTATTAAAGTTGGGGCCTGGTGCAGTAAAAAAGGTCACAGGCATCTACATTAAGTCATCTTGCTAAGTCTTTCCCTTTTTATTACATTTCTTGTATCATCCCACTGTCAGCATGGAGCAAACCAGCAGATTTCAGGTGTGTTCTTGGGAAACCTGCCCACTTTCACTCACCACAGTGATTGCACATAAGGATAAATCTGCTTTTTTTTAAGAAGCCCAAATGAAAATTCATGACCAGGGTTTTATGAACATGTCAGACATTCCTTTAAAATTAGCTCAGGGAAAAAAACCCTATGGTTTCAGAGCTCTCAAAAGAGTGGATAATGCTCACAAATTGGATATTGTTCTTCTCAGGTTATCAGACAGAAATCTATTCTTTCACGCGGGCAAAGGAATTTAACATTGATAATTCTTGTTAATTGCTATCATCTTTCATTAGTTTTTTTCTGTCAGCCAGTGTTGTGCAGCAACTGTATAGACCAACTGTGTTTCTAGTTTGAAACAGTAAAATGGCACAAATGCTAATCCTTTTCAAAGAATTAATTTTTTTTTATGAAAAAGTGTGGGAGAAGAGAGAGGAAAAACAAGTGACCGGGTAGGAAAATGAGAAGATTAGATCTGCAGTCTCCTAAATGACAATAGCAGGGATGTATGTTTGCATACTGCAGAGCCCAAGACCTTCCTTTTATATTATTCTGCGGAATCAGATAAGGAAACATACTGTGCGATAGTTGAGATCTGACTGTCTCAGCTGCAGACTGAGCCTAGTTAATTCAGCTTTAAAAAAAAAATATCTATGCAAGGCTAAAAGCAAAATGATCACTTGGTTTATCAGGTCTTGTCCTGCCTGACAAGTAGAAGTTCGTAAATTTTGCAGAGTGAAAGCAGAGTTAAATGTAGTTGTGTATCACTTTCTTCCTGCTGAAGACAACCTACTCTACTCCCCCTGAGCAGGAAGCCCTGTGTTACTGAGTAAGTCTTTTGATGTATTTCAGGAGCATCTGGTTGCCAGTTACTGGCTGAAGATAATGATCAGTTACATTTTCACCTGTTCCTCTTCCACATCCCTGAAGTTTCTAGTTTGTCCAATTATGAGGCTTTGCCCTGTCCCCCACAGGGAGAGGATAAAGAAGCAGCCCTTCCACAGGGGAATTAACGCTTAAGTCACCAGTTTTTCAGGCTGCATCTTGGCTGGATGTAGGTTATTAAAAAGGAACATTTCCTTCCACCTTTGTTCTGATTATAGAAACCTGACGTTTGATCACCAAGCATCCTAGCAGGAAAATATTATGGCCTTATGTAAGAAGGCAAGGAAAGCAAATTGAGGAGAGATAAAGAAATAAAAAATACTGTAGAAAAAGGGACTAATCAACCACCAAACATAACTGTGCTTCAAATCTGCAATACAGTTTATATGTTGCCAAAATTTCCACTTTTTCTTTTTTTTTTTCCCCCTTAATGTGGTTTCGAAGGTAAAAGCAATTTCTTTTAATAGGAAACTGTGATTTGTGGAGGGAAACAATAACAAGTATGGATGAGAAATAATACAAAGTTCAACATGCTATTATACTGTCAGCCTATTTACGGATTGAACTGAGAACTGGCACAGGCTTCTTTCACTTAAATTGAGCATATCAGGATAAAATTTAATATCCTAACCCATATTTTCACATATGATGTAAGGTGCATTGGTGTCAGCAGGTACTAAGCAAAATTTGTGATAGTGGTACACAAAAACTTGTACGTAAGGGCCTAGTATCTTTTGGAACCCACCCCAACCCCCATCGGTGGTCTCTTCTAGTAATGTTGCCCCACCAGAAACCATGGATTGTATGTTACTCATGTTTCTGGAAGTATCTTATATCTGTGAGCTGGAGCTTTTTGAGCATAATTCAATACTATTTGTTTTGTACAGTGACAGAACTTGTAAACAGCTCTCTGCTTCTAACAAATGAGTTAAACTCTTAATGAGTATTGCGGTAATGAATCCATAGAGAAGGACATATCTTATTTATATTGTTACCAAATTAAGAGCATCATCAAAAAAGCAGTTAAGTAAGGTATGTAAAAACTGCAATTATTATCATCAATCACTTCCATATGATGGCAAGTATATAGAGCATAGAGAAACCCTCATATGCCCTAGAGACAAGCCTCACAAAGACAGGTGTTGATAATGAAAGGTATGCCAAGATTATTTTTCAGGGAAAATAAGGTAGGAATTTCTGTGAGAAAATAAGTTTTATGGGGGGATTAGCAGGTGATAAAAGGTGGGTGTGGGGAGAACATGAATTGGTTCTTTGTAGCCTCAAGAAGGGATGTTATAGAATGTAATAAAGAATGCAGTAACAAACAGGAATGAAGGATGAATAAAAAAAAAAATTAAGAAATTAAACCAAAGAGACAGCTTTATTGTGTGATTTATAATGAATTTTTGTGGGACTTCAAACAGGAAATGATCTTGAATTTGATGTTAAAAAAAATAAAAAGGAAATTGATAAAAAAGATTCAAGGAGTGATTTGATACGATTGAAGCAGAAGAACTGGGGATAATTTTATCAGTGGTGTTTTATACAGACACTCCCAGGAATGGGGAGATGGGAGAACAGAGAAGGCTCATGGAGAAGGTTTTATTAAGTTATATCAGTCAAGATGAGAGAACATGGATGAGAGAACCAAATTTTTAGCAGCTGGCATCCTGAGATGAGAATGAGGATCACTGATGCTGGACAAGACAAAATGCCAAAATTATTCCAGCTAGATTTATTGCAGCTTCCACAAGAGTTAAGCTTTTTCTTTATTCACTATTTCATCTGAGGAAGAAGGTTCATTAAATATGTTCACCAATATCTGCACAAGTAATGAAAATGGCGTGTTTCTTAGAAAGGCTTTGTAGGAATGTACATAGCATCAGATCATTCCTTCCCTTGAGAAGGGAGGATTTAGTGAATAGCACAGAGGCAAATCTTGTATAGCAGGCTTAATCTTCCCGGTTTTCTTTCATTCTGTATTTGGCTGATGGGTTTTTGGGGTTTTTTTTGTCATCCCCCTCCCAGGGAGTAAGAAAGAAAATAAATGTATACTCACTTCAATCAGGAATGTCAGGTTTTGAGCCAAGTTCTTTCCAAGCTTTGTATTCACTTGAGCCACTTATGCTCACAAGGAGGCTGGATATAACAGTCATGGATCCAGTGAAGAAAGAACTTCATACCATGTTATTTTATAATGCATATTTTCTTTCATAATCACAGTGAAATATAGGAAATAAAAAGGTTGAGATAGGTCTTATGAGTCATAACCACAGTGCAGAGCAGCCTACACATGTACAGGGCTTGTAGTTTTAGAAGTTATGACTTCACCTCTAATTTTTATGTTATATAGATGATTTTCCTTTTTTTTTTTTTTTTAATGTGCACTTGTGTAATGGAGAGGCATATCTCTGGTGCTTGTGAAAAGTACCAGAATGACAGTTCTACAGGGCAAAAGTAGGTCAGTTCTGTGCAGCAAGAACAACTTGGGAAGCAGCACAAAAGCTTCTCCTGCCCTGCCAGTATGTTCCAGTTAAAGGTGGACCTAGCCTAACGCCTCCAAGGACACCCTGTAGAGGTCGGAAGGAAATTTGCAGGGCTGCTTCTGGCCTCCCTGCTGGGGCTGTAAGAGTGGTGACACCAGGCAGCTGCTGCAGGGGACCTCGTACTGCGGATGCCGGTACCGCAGCCTGCAAATGTTACCAGCTTGCTGCACTTTCGGCAGAATCCAAAAAGCAGCCTTACTTTCCCAAGATATTCAACTCTTGTTTCACTTAAATCTGAAAAGGAAATGAAAGCAGGAAGAAAACTGCAAGGACATGCAAGAAACCAAAACGTTTTTTGCTACCTTTTTTTTTTTATTTCAGTAATTTTTTTTTGTTAATGCCAAACATGGTGACATTATGTTCACATCAAGCATGTGCTGTAAAATTGCACTTGTCAAGCATTTCATATGGCAGAAATGCAGAGGAGGAGATGCTGAGCCAAGAAATGTTTCTCCTTTTCTCCCTCATAAAATGGAGAGCTAAAGAACAAGTGGGAGTCTGTTCATTCTGTTTTATTAGCGTGTGAGGGACTGTCAATTTTTTCCAGTACATACCTTCATTTTCTGATGGCTTTAAGTTAGCAAGTGGACATTTGATAGGGGCTGAAATCAGGCATTAAGGAAAGACACTGAAGGTACGATACAGCTTCTAATAGCACATTGCTTTATGGAGCAAACCAATGTCTTTCTGATATCTTGACCAGTGTCAGACTGCAAGGTTTTGGGAGCAAGGACAGTCTCTTCATTCTCTTAGAGCACACAGCCCAACCTAATCCATGGCCAGAACCAAAATGATGCTGCAGCAAGATAACAGTAAGATGAGAAGCTGTATAAGAAATCACTTGTCATGCCACGTAGTATTTACATGTATCAGAGATGTCTCCTTTCCTCTACTGCTATTTGCAAACACACGAGCAAAATTATATACACCGCTATGTGATTGGGATGGCTGTTTCATTCAGTGGTAGCTTCTCCATTGAAAAAGGCACAGAACATGGACACACGTTAACCCATGGCTAGAGAGGGCAAGGAGAGCAGTGCCCAAATCGTCTCAGATTTCTGCAATAGAAGGCACTGTACCTGCCCCCAGGGGACCCTCTGCAGGGCTTGCCATGGCCGGCCAGACAGCTCCAGGCTCTTACAGCCATACAGGAGTAGGCACAATCCTAAAATCAGCAAAACCTGACAATGGAAACTCCGTGAGAAGCTCAAATAAATATACTTTTATTGGCGTTGTGCCTCATAATACCAGCAAACTACAACTCTGAGATAGCTGTGTCCTCTGTGGACAAGTGTGGGGTGAAATTTTCACTGCAATTAGATAGAACAAGATTTTTCATAGAGTTGCATTTCACTCTTGATGAGTATCTGTGATATATATTACAGTATTATTTTCCTTTAGGGACCAACCGTCCTCTCTACTGGTTTGTCTTACAGGCTTAACAATGCTTAAGTTTAGCCCCCTGAGTATTTCATTTAAACACATTCATAGTTTTCCAAATATTTTGCAGGGCAGATTATAGCACCTGAGTAATAAAATCACAATAACAGTTTCTAGCTAGGTGAGAAGAATTTAAAACATATTTATCTTGAAAGAGTGTGAGGAAAGCACACATTACTGTTAAAAAGTAATAATTAAACTGCCTCCATTCTATCTAGAAGCATAGACTCATTATAAATAAAGATAAACAAGTGCAATATAAAAACCCCAAACATTTATTCTTTTTTAATGGACTTTTAAGTCAGTTTCTCTAGTTGTTGATGAATGTAATAAAATTAAATTAAATTAAAAGAAATGTCAAGAAGAAAACAAATTTAAAATTAACAAAGCCCACCATAAATTTGCAATTACTTGTCCATTAAAGGTCTTGAAGAAAGTTCATTTCAGCAAGGATAGAATTGACACTATTGGAGCTTTAGCAGGAACAATTATTATCATTGCAAATTACTTAAACTATTAAACTGAGAATAATTCAGAAATATCATTAGCAGTCAAATTACTTAAAAAAACTTGTTTTCTTTCTCCTTTGTTTAATTTAAACTTAATGTCTGCTTACTCTCACACAAGCAGAAAATGCTGATAAATAATTCCAGAGCATGCCTAAACATCTCCCTTCACAGCTAGCTTCTAATTTGATCTCAGGAGACCCTTCTTGGTAGCTGAATAAAATATTTTCATTTATTCTAGGAGAGCCTACATCACCATACGTTTCTAATCTCATGTTGCTTGGTAATGCCGCTAGATGAGGTCCTCAGCAAATCATTAAACTTGTTCAATAACAACATTACAAAACACAAGAGATTTGCCCTTAGTGAAACAAAGAAGATTTTCAAACACGGGGGAAAAAAACCCAAAACTTTAATAAGCTAACTTGAGTTTCTAGGGCAGTTTCAGAGATTATTTAACTTTTTAGGCTTCCTCGGGTGGACTATACAAGAACATGGAGACTTCAATGCAGTGTCAGAGTGGTTTGAAGAAGCCATACTTTCACGTTACAGAAAATACAAGTGATATTGCTTTTCTGATAGGATCAGATGTTTTGTCTTGGTCAGCTCACTGTGTCCATTACATGTTCCCGGTGTCTGAGCAAAATGAGGTCTTTTGAAATTTAAGGATTTAACCTCACAATCTTATCTTTCTAACAACTAACTATATTTCCTGATGGTATGATAATGTAAATGACTTTTCTGTGGAATTCATGAATCATCAAGATATGATTTGAAGAGAGGAAATTAAACACTTGATTCAATTAATCTTTCTTATTAGGCTAGAAATTCATGATTTGCACTCCTAATAAATATGATGTGAGATTGCATATGCATTAATCACATGAGATTAATACCCATTATTATTCTTTATATTAAATAACACTGGATTCAAGTGACCCAGACACCAGCTCCCTGATCAGGAAAGGATGGGGAGTACTGTGGATGGAAGTGGTACACTCTCCCAGCGGAGAAAAGACTTTCATTGCTTGACAGATCATTCATCTTCTTTCTTGGCTTTATTGTATTTCTTCCATATTGATGGAATGGCTTTCTCTCTGGGAAAAGTTTGTTGGGTCAAGCGCTGAAAATCAAACCTAAGTTCCCTCATGCAACAGTAGGGAATAAAAGTGCAGTGGAGCAAAGAAGTACAGCTAGGAGACTGGGTTAATTGAGGTCTGTTAAGCATCTAATCACCTGAGATCATGGAGATTTTTAGTTTAAACATGTCTTTTTAGATATTATTATTTGCACTACAGATGACTTATTTTAAGGTTTCTGTTATTAGTGGAAGATAGATGACATTCAGTCCATTTCTTCTATTTTTTCCTTAAGAAAGCAATTCAATATTATTTACTTACGCACAGAAATGTACATCGTATGGTATGTACCCATCTATTCATGAAACCACCCACCTATCCATTCCGTCCTCTGGCCATTTATCCACACACCACATAAAAATATAAATTATTTGGTCAATTGTTTTCCATCTCTGAATAATGAAATCAGTAGTACAGAAATATAGTTATGTACATAACATTGTGATATGTACATATGTAAATGTACACATTTAAAAACACATCTAGACAACTGCAAGGGAGTAGGTAGATAACTATACCTACACATTTAGCACTGTCCAGATTTAGAAAATAGCTGGCACAACCTCGTAGTGCTAAGTGGGGCACTGCTTCACTGCCTGGTTTTCTGTACAGAGTAAGGCTGTAGAAATCCCTGGGGAAAAGTATCCTGCTTCCCTGGTAGCCATGAGATGGCCCAGGTCCCCATTTGCTTACCTTGTTAAAGCTGCACAGGGCTAACTTTGAGTAAGGTTAACAAAGGACATGCTTACCTGTTGAAACCTAGAATATAACTAATTTATCATTCATTAGGATAAAGCATATCGATAAGTGAACTACCTAAAGCCTTCAGAGTTGCCCTTGAAGTAAAAGTTAGTTGAAAAAGACAAAATATTTTCTCTATTAATTTTGTCCAGATATTTTAAGAAACTATTTTGGGTAAAATAATTTCAATCTAGACCTACTTGGTAGTTTCTTATGAAAAGGAACTGTCAAGACAATCCTGCATTATTCTTTGCTTTTGGTTGAGATATATTATTAATAAAAATAACACTTTTGGAATGGAAGTTATTTTAAACTGGTTTTTAAAAGAGGGAAATTTAAAGGTTTATTGTCATTGTGAAGCTACTGATTTTTTAAAAAATCCTCAAACTATTAACAATCTTGTTGAAACTATTTTTGGCAGTGGTAAGAGTTTTACTACACTTTGAATCTTACAAATGCAACTGACCATATTAATAGAGGGAAATACACAAATGACAAGCAGTTACTTCCAGTTCTTGCAAAATACTTTTATGCAGTATGTTGGTGGATTCCTTAAGCACAAACATGTCCAGAAACAGACTCTTCAGTGAACAGCAGCATCGTCTGTGGTGCTGGACTCTTCTATTTTGCATAACCCCATTTTCCTTGATGATTCAACCCTAACTCATTTCTAATTTTTTAGGAATATCTCTGAGTAGGGAGAAATCCCTCCTAAAACATTTTAGTGCACCCATATAATCTTATTTTCACCATGACTATTTCTTCAGTTTGTTTTTTTTTTCTCCTTTTCAAAGGAGAGAAAAAATGCCATATATGATGGAGCAGAAGTTATCTTTTGAAAACATATTGGGAAGACATACAGGATCTCAACAGCTTTGTAAGAATAGTTAATTTATTTAAAAAAATAATGCCTGATAAAGATGTGTGCATAAGATATTGATTCCTGAAATAGAATTTTTCTTTGCAGTATCTGCGTGTGTTTGAACTTTTTATGCCTTTACTTCTGCCCGCAGCCTCTGCCAGATGAGTGTATTCCTTAGGCGCCTTTTTGCTTTGTCTTATTAGGGAAGGAATGTAGCTGAGATGCTGGTGTACAGAATCAGCAACTGTCTGAGGAAGCGTAGCTTTCTGCTTGTTTCTGTAGTTTCTGATTTGGTAGTAGCATCTCTGCATGATTTAATGATGGCTATCACATATAAAAATGCCAATCACAGACTACGACACCATTGTGTAGCTACTACACAGTCATTATAAAAAGGTAGCATCTCCCTGCTCCTACAAGTAGATTACAGCTAAATTGGAGAACAAGCAATGACCTCTATATGACTCCCATTTTTGTCTTTTCTGTGCAATACATTGTATATGATTTTTTTCTGGGGAAATTTTCTGGACTTATTGTAATTTGTTCATTGAAGGAAAAAAATTTGAATATAATTGAGAGAAGGGTTATGAAATGAGGGACTAATAGTACACATGATATCACTCTTGCTAATTATTGTATTTCTTTCATTTTGTTTGATATGTTATGTCAAAAGGTCCATGTGAATGTTATTTCAAGGAATGTTTATTGAGACTCTAACATGCCTCTGTCTGCAAACTAATTAGCTTTGTTCTTTCTGGTTTGTTTTTTATGTAAAGTGTAATAATCTGAAACTGTTTTACAGCAGTTGTGTCCTTTACAGAGCCATTACTTTGCGCTACTTAAAATAAAACTGGCTAGTTAAGCTTTAGTTCATATGTACGTCTCTTTCACTTTCTATTTTAATTTAAAGTGAATTCTGCAAGGTAAAAGTGATGAGGGCATCATAGATGGAGATTCCCTGTAGTCTAAACTGGCAGTTTTGCTGAGCTCTAGGTACAAGTTACCTTGGAGCAATTTGGAGGGGGGGTTTATTTTTATGTTGCCTGTAACACTGCCTGCCAAAGAGTAATTTGAGACAAGAGGGTGGGCACTTGGCAACTTTTATCTTGGAGGTGACAATGCAGAGGCTGCTAATTAGTGAATGTTGTTTGTATCAACTTGATGTAGAATTCCAGTCTTGCATGTGAAAAGTGCACAAATTTTCTTTGTGCCAAATTGGCCTCCATGTGAGGATTGGGTGGATCCAATTAATGTCAAGCAGTCCTGTGTACTGTGTTTGTATAAACTAGAGTGTGATATGCTTACATGTGGCATCCTTTCCAGATGATGTGCTCAACTATGAGTAGGGATGAGATAATGAACACAGAGCATATTTCTTTCATCTGAACTAGACAGAAGATTGAATTTGTTCTGAACTAGATCACAAGCTGCTACAGCCACCTTTATACTCTCTTCCTTATGGTATGGTCTCAGCCACCTATGGTCCCCCTATCTAGTTTGTGTTGATCAGTTATCTAGTGAATTTCTTAATACACCTCACTTAAAAATGAGATGCATTTGTCTCATTTCTGGAAATCAGGACTATTATTGAAAATGTGTCAGATAACTTGTTACTCAAAAGCCCTCACAAGCACCCACTTTCTTGATATTTGCCAGAAAGAAAGTATAGCGCCAACTGTTGTATTTTTTATTTGTCATAATCTTAATAGAAAAAAAGGAATTTTTGTCTTGTTTTGTTTTGCATGGGAGAAAAAGAAATGGCCAAGAAGAATGTGATGCTCAGATCATCATTCAGCGTGAACCAAGATGAATAGTACCAGTGGGATGTATGGGCTCAAATTGTAAAGAAAAGATGACAGAACAGGCCCAGGGAATTTGAGACGGAAGCTGGACAGCAATACAGATTAATGTGAACAAATCCAATCACCCACAGAGACTGAGGTGAAGCTTTAAATGGTTATTAGTTGTTTAAGGAATGCCATCTATGCTGAGAGATTTACAGTGACAAAGACAAGGTGGCACCTCAGGTCAAGAGATTCTTTTGATTAGGAATTAGGCTGTGGGCTCCACAGTTAAGAAATACAGAGATACAAGTGCGAAATTCCTGCTGGATGGGATCATACCATACATGGCTCTAGATCATGGAGCAAACATTGTGATGTCCTCTTTGCCTGGTATTCGGTTTCCTGTGGTTGGATCTGGATAATTTCCTGCAGAATTGCCCTTTTAATATTGCGTTTTACATTGGCTTACAACTGATGAACTAAGCTTTTTAACTCCAGGATCTTTCACATGATGTTGATTATGAGCAGAATTTTATGGGAGCCTTGTGCCATCTGCATTGTATTCAGCCTCTCAGTGAACCATTACTCACCTTTCAGGGAAAAAAACTTACCTTTGGTTTCAGTTAGACATGCATCAGGCTTCATGCCTGCATTTGTAGGACCAGCTACAGAATAAGGACTCAATGAAACTGGTGTTCCTAACGGCTGCCTCATTCCCTGCTCAGAAATAAATACTCTGCTGGAAGTGCAATACATTACAGCTGGGCTTCCAAGTAATGCAGGACTTGTCAGTTCAAACACAGTCTCTCAGGAGACATCAGAGTATGATGAAGTATGAAGATCTGAAGAAGGATTCACAGGAAGACAGAGAAAGGTGGAAGTCCATTGATTTTCAAAGCTGCTCTGTCACAGTAAAGTGGAAGATATTCAGTGCCTGGTCTGTGGCCCAGGGTGAGGACTATTTGCAACGGAGCATATTTAAGTGAGAAACGCCTGATGAGTGTCTGAGTGCCTGAATCAGAAAAATCTAACTTCGTCAGTATGTCATGCAAGTGGGCCAGTAAGACCTAACCACAAACCAAAACTATTTCTGAACTGGCTGCTTTCTCAAAGCTGCAGCACAGCGACTTGTTAACATAGGTTGGGGCAGGCTGGTACTGGCTGGCCCATGCGCCTTTGTATCCTACTACACTGTGCAGAGGAGGCAGGCTGTACATCTGCAAAGGTAAGGGATGGGATTAATATAAGCAAGATGTTTCTTGCAGATGAATATATTTCAAATAAACGAATAACTAAACAGGAGATATGATATTTATAACTTCACATTACTTATGTTTTGGTTTTAGCATTTATACATATATTCTAAGTTACTAAAAGCTCTATTCAAATTCATAGGGAAAAAAAAAATCCGCCAGATAGACTAAGTCTGTGTCTGTTGACCATGATTTATCTATCTTTCAGTAAACCCTTTGGTAAAACTGGGGATAATCCATTACCTCTACACTTTTCTGAACATCTGAAGTCCTGAAGTGACTGAATTTTGAAAAATGAAGAAGGGAAAATGTATGACTTACATCCTGTATGAACCTTAAAACCATTATACATGCCAGTATATAAAATGAAGGTACTTCCCTCCAGTGTTACGTTCACTTTTTGTTATCCTGTGTTAAAAATGGATATAGCAAGAAAAGTGCCAGAGAAGAACAGCTAAAAGAAAAGATTGCTTATAAGAAGAGATTAGAACAATTGTACCTATTTAGTTGAGAAAGGAGATGGATGAGAAGAGACATCATGGAAAAGTATAAAATAATGAAGTATAATAAAATTGTGCTAATATTACAGATTGACTTACTAGTCTTTTTCTTCAGTTTTGCTTTTAAAAAGCCACTCTCTTAATGCTATTAATGCAAAATTCTAACCATTTTTTCTCTCTGGAAGGACCTAGATGTTAGAAGTGGGTGGATTCACCTATATATATATATGTATATATATATATATACACACATATATATATGTGTGTATATATATATGTAGCAGGTCGTACATGCAAAATTTACCATTTTATTTATATTCATAAAATAAAGGTCTGTCTGCAGTTTAAAGGAGTTGGTGTTTCAGCTGGGGAACTACAAGCCCCATAGTATATGCAAATTCTGTTGAATGTAGAGCTTGCAACATATCCTGTCATACTTCCACGTTCACTGCATGTTTCCAAGTTTTCTCGCTTCCTAGGTGTTATTTTGGGGTGGAGATATGGGTTAAAATCCTACCTGGGTCAAAACATAACAAATCTGAGGAGGTTTGTACCCTACAAGGTTAACATGCAGTTCAGTAACATTTCAGAATCGATTAAGACAACATCCTCAAAATCTTCATGGGAATAACAGCAACAGCAGCACTAGGGAGCTTTTCATACAATGACAACGTTTAACAGTGAACCCTGTAGCTGAAATGAATTTCTAAAGAAGGTAAGCAAAGGGAACTTCCTTTCTGGAAAGGGCATCAGAGACAGATGAATACACAGGTGGAGTCTGATATAATCCACAAAGACCGTGACTTGCTGAAAAATGTGTTGTCACTTGGAGTGTGCTGCCCTGTACCTCACAAAAAGCTCTGCTTCTTCTCCTAACTGACCAACAGATGCTGTATTTCTGTTTTAAGTAGTCAATATTAATTATCATTGTTTGTGTATTTCAATAATTACTTCAGTCTTTATTTCACAGCTGATTTAGCCTATTCTGAAGAGAAACTGGAGTTAAACAGCAATACTGGGTCTTTTAGACCCCGACTAGGGCAGCTATTCTGACAAGTCCACAAGGAAATCTGCTTGATTAGGGTTACTCAGAAAAGTGTGAAATGCTGATAGTGAGATCCAAACGCTTTTCTGACAAATCTATGACACTAGGAAAAAAAGTTCTTTTACCAATAAATATGACTGTTTCTCTGAATGGAGATAGCTGGAGTATGAATGTATATGAGAGATGACTTGCACGAAAAGCAATTGAATTGTGAGTGTTAACGTGCTTGCTCACTTGGTGTCATGATTTTTGTTTATTTTCTGTCCTCAAGAGTTTGGGAAGAAATGAGGACAGAATTGCTCTCAGCACTTGTGCAGATTTGAGGACTCTGAAGAGCTTAGCATCCTTGCATGTGGGCCAAAGTAATTGTTTAAAAAAATATTCATTATGTTCATTTTAGAACAAAATGCAGCATGCAGATGAACAACAGCATCAACAAGAATGAAAAAAATAATCTTTAGAAGATGTATCCATTTTTGTGTGAGAAATCATTTGCATATTCCTCTCTTAAAAATGGTCAGACCATTTTCCAGGAAGAATACATGTTCTGCATTAAGATCATCGAATGTTGAAATCTTTGTGGTTTTTTCTTTACAACTGGAAAACCATCAAATATATTCAACAACTGTTTCTTGGGAAAATTTCTGTAATTTTGGGAAAGCCTTTTCTTCTCTAGCTTTGTTGGAAATAGTCTGAGAACAGCTTCTACAAGGCTGAGAATGAACTCAAAAGGAATACATATAGTTGAATCCACTACCTTAATCTAACTCAAATGAGTTAGAGCAAAATATTACATGTGATAATCTTACATCATAGATCTTTGTTTGGAGAGCATCCAGACATGTTGCTAGTATTATCTTAAGTATGTACTTGATAAGTGCTAATATTGATATCTATGCCTCTCAAAAGAGAGATATATAGATGTGAACAGGTTTTTCCAGTATGTCTCTCAATTGAAGGAGACTTAACAACCCTTTTTCATCTGACCTTTTAAAGTAGCATAGTGGGCAATAACCATTAACTGATCAAATATGAGAAATGTCAGGTGTGGAATAAGCACTGACAGGGAAATATTTCATCTCTTTAAGCTCATGAACAATCACTGAAAAACCTTGGCTCCTATTAAGGCTACTTCCCCCCCCCCCAAATATTCAATAATGATATGATGGGTTGTCTCATGAAGCATTACTCTACAAAGCTAAATTTGAAGCTAAAAAGGGATCAAACAGGCTAAAGTATGGTGTAATTCTGAGAAATTCATCACTGTTGCTTACCCAGATATTCTCATTTTCATCACACAGTGCCAGATCTCATTTAGTAATACATTTAATAATTCTAACAACCCACTTATCTACTTTTCTTTAACATGTACTGCATAATCACTCTCAGATCATCATGTGTCACTGTAGATTCATTTCCCTTCTGTTAATCCAAATAATTAAAGTTAATAGTGATTTAAAAAAAAAAAAGAGTGCTTTGTACTTAAAGCTCATACATGCTACAAATCTTTGATTAGATAGACACTGCATTTGTTTCACAAGAATTTGCTAGCAAAGAGAAACATGATGTAGGGTCAAGATCAGAAGTCACTGTATATGCTAGTGGGGCCGATTCCTCTTTGCCAGTATTACTTTGTAATGTTTTACACTGGCAAAGTCCACTGATGTTAGCACACTTTTCATGACAGACTCCACAAAGTTCTAAAGCACCAGACTGCTCCTTCCCCAGGGCAGTCCTGGGCAGAGCATGCTCTGCACCAAAACCAGTGTCTGTACCCAAAATCTTCACGGTGTTCTAGATAAATGGGAGTTCTACTGCTCCTAAACAGATCCAGAGCACCAGTTATGCTATAGAAATAGGAACATTCTCTATGCTAGTCTGGAATTTGTGTTCATGTGTACCTCTTAGAGTTTGACTATATTCTGTCTTTAATGTCTGTTTATAATATTTTTAAAAGTTTATATTGTGTAGGAAAAGCTAATTAAAAATTAGACCTTCTTCATAGACTCTGGCTCCAGCTGTTCTCTTTAAAGCAGCTGATAAACTTCCATAAACAGTCCACCAACGATTAACGCTGACAAGCACAGACTCTTGAGGCAGGAGGCATCTTTCCAGCGTACAAAGTTCAGTATTAACAATTAACCCACTAACAGAGAGAGGGGTTATGTCAGGATCTGAGACATGAGAGACCCAAGCCCCTGTGGGGTTTTGCTGACTTTGGACTTTTGGAGCAGCTTTTGGGCTGCTGTAGCTTCTGCAGTGGTTGTTTCAACATTCAGCATCAGGAGTGCAAAACCAGGCTGTAGACCTCTTGGATTTTCTTGCTTTGGATATCTAAAAGGCAGAGGAATGTGACACAAAAGGAATCTGCAGGCAAGAAAACTTTTTAACTGCTCTGCAAAAATTAAAACTGGCCCCAGAGAAAGGACCTCAAAAGAATAAACTCCCAGACCTCCCTGTCGTATTTGGTGAAGGCTGCTCATCAACTCTCGGGCATATTTTTTCATTACCTGCAAGCGTAAACTTGGCACAGTTGTGGATCAGGATCACTGTGCACTTAAAACATGATAGTGTAAATTAAAATTGATTCTACATTCTGAACAGAGGAGAGGGGCCTCACCAGAAGCAGTTTAAAGTAAAGGTCTTTGGGGTACCAGTTTAGGTTCGTGTTTGGCACCAGAAAGACCAGAGAAGTGGGCAGTAAAAATGAATGGTAACTTGAGGATATTTTAATAACAGCTGCTCTGTTTTCTTTCTCAGTGCACTTTTATTTTATTTGCACTTTTGTAGTTTCATCTTGATGACATAGCTATTATTTTATAGCAGTTTCAAGCAGTTAATTAATGAACTGCACACATGTGACATGACACCACCTTGCCCAATTATCTCTGGCATCTATTTTTATGGTACAAAGCACTGCCACTTTGTGAATTATTTTAGATTGTAAATTGGCTCTGGAAGCTGTTATTTTAATAGCCAAAACAATACAAGAGCAGTGCTTGATGGCTGACATGCAGCAATGACAAATTGCCATGCATGATCTCATGAAATCCAACAAAGGACTTGGAGACGTTTGATAATGCTTCTCTGTTCTTTAGATGTAAATATCTCTCTTGTTAAATCCACAATGCTTTATGAAGTCCTTTAAAAACAGATTGCCATATTGCTGACAACCTGTAAATGAATGAGCAGTACAGAATTAGGAAGAGAATGTATAACAGAGTTTTGGACTGATTTTTCTCAGGATCTTTTTGCTGGTAATAGCAGACCAAAAATATTGTTGGGTACCTACTAGAAATTAAACACAAAGTAAAGACAAACATTTTAAAGCCAAGCTGTTTCTGGCACTGTATTTTCAACCTTGTAAAGGCAAATGCACTACAACTTGAGGGAACTTGTGCAGAGATCATGTCCTGATGTCCCCAGTCCTCACTTCTCAGGGGAGAACTGGAGGGACAAGGGAAGTGTAGGTAAATACCTCTGCCTTCCCTTCTCAATTGCATCAGAAGTGAGTGTGGTGTTGCCTCTAAAAATGAGATATCTCAGTAGTTTTTCATATGAATCATTGTGTCTTTGTCATCATAGATAACTATACTGCCCTGTCAGGCTTATATGTAAACCCAAAGCTTGGTCCTTTTGTGGGATCTGAATTTGTTTTGAAATTCACCCTACATATTATAGAAACATTTTTTTATTCCTCCAGATTTCTTCTGTCAGGATTGTACAGATCACAGCCAAAAGCTTTCCTCCAAAATAAAGCTGTAGCAGAAACTTTGTTCTGCTTTCGTAAAAGCCTGCCTGAAAAAGACTGCCAAGGATTTTGAACATCTGGCTAAAGCAAAACACTTTCAACCTGCTCCATACTTGTTTGACCAGAATGAATCCTCATTTTCAAATTGCATGTGATATCAATGAATACATCACCTAAATCTTATTATTTTTATCCACTGCATTACAAATACCTTAGTCACTGTGAATATTCATAGAAAAGTTCCTTCGTTCAAACTTGATAAAAATATTTCTTAACAATTAAATACATTTTAATTTTGATTTAGAAGTACAAATTCTGTTCCTGCAACTTTATATTACAAGCTGAGATGTATGCTTTTAAAAATTAATTTCAAATATGTGCACAAATTGCCAATTATGTGTAGGAATGGAAATACATTATAGCTGAAGAATGAATTCCTCTCTTTGCAGAAAATGCAGAGGAAATGCTCTCTGTCTCTCACAAATGTCTCTTTCATGCACAAATATACACATTTATTAAAATACGTTCACATACAAAAGATTCTGAGATAGAAAGAAATGAAAATAATAATGTTTTCATTTTAGAATGTGATCCTTTAATAGGAATTTCTCACTGTAATATGATTCTATACTTGAATATGTTGATGTAGAATAAAAAGCAATATTATAGATGCAAACATCTATTCACTAAGACTAGCAATAGGTAGAGAAAAACTTCTGTAGCTTGGGAGTGGTTTGGGACCCATTTTATGTAAGAAGCCAGAAGTTCAGATGCATTCCCTAGACTTTTAAATTTTTTTCCATATCACAGAAGCTTCTTTAATTCATATCCATTAGCCCTTCCAGACCCTTTTCCCAGGTCCATGGCAGTCCCTCACTGCCTTTTTCCATTTCACCAGACTTTCATGATCTACTCTTATCGTTTTCTTTCTATTTTAGGCTTTTTTTACAGCTCCCATTACTGTAGTATCTGAGCAGCTCATATTCCTCACTGTACTCATCCTTACAATACCCAAGTGTAACTGCATGAGAAGCAAGGGAAGTACTATTATCCCCATTTTATAGCTCAATAATTGAAAAAAAGGAAGACTCAGACCCACATCTGCAATGGTATTTAGGTACCTAATTCCCTTTGAAATCAGTGGGAGTTAGATACCTAAATAGAACTGTGACTGCAATGGAGGGAGAGCTGGAGCCAGACCTTCAGCTACTGACCTGCTCATTAAAACATCCTTTCTTATACTATTCATCCTTTAAATCAGATACTTTCTGCCCCCTTTTTATATTTGCTCTCACTCATAAACAAATTATGTGAAAGGGTTTCTCATCCACTTATCTTATATATATGTGAATATCTTCTGAAGTATTTCAATATTTTGTGTGCCTCGGACTGCAATAGAGTTTGGGATTCATGAAGTGATAAACTAAACTTAAACAATGCGGCAAGTAGCTATGGAAACTCCATAGTCTCACCAACGAGATACTGCTACTTTCATTTATTCTTTGCAGGGAGAAGATCTTAAAAACCTAGAAGCAAGGGAGCAATGCCCCCTGAAACTGAGAAAAAATGACACTGGAGTGGAAATCATGTAGATATTTGTGAAACTGAATGGAAGAGAAATCACTATGAAGAACACTGCAGTGTAATTCACAATGCTCCATATAGTTCCTCTCTCTAACAATCACTTGATTTTGATAAGTTGTTAAATTAACACTTTCTGAAGTTTACTTCACTCCGGATGAGAAGGAAGACAAATTCTACACGTGTGCATACTGACCAGAACACAAAGAAAATGAAGTTTTTGAATAAAAGCATCTTCAAACTATTCTATATTCCTAAACAATGGGTTACACAGGCAATATTTCAGTACAAGTCTAATTATGGTATTCTTCAGAGAATCCCTTGAGAAGAAATAAACACATGCATGACTGGAAGTATTTAGGAAAAGAAAAAAAGACTATTTTCATAGTTGTGTTTGTAATGCAACTGTTTTAAAATAGCAGAAATAATACACAGTACAGTTGCAACACATCTGCTCAGACATCTCTGCTTTTCAGCATGTTAAAGCAATTCAGATGCTCTAAATTACGACCTACTGTTGTGCTTGGAGTCATTTGAACAGCTCCCCTGGTATCTAAAAGTAGGAAGTCTGTTTCAGCCTTAGAGATTTTGGTTTTAGCTCCATATTATACTTAGCTTCGCCACAGAGGGATTTCTTTTTAATTTTATTTCTCTCTTTTGAAGAGACGTAGAAAGTCTTTGCTGTTATTTTCTTGACAATAATAGATAGCATCACTGCATGCTAACGCCAGATATGCTGGATGGACAATGTAAAAATGGTAAGTAGCAAGGTGAGAAATATCTAATAAAAAACCCAAACAAACAACGGGTTCAATAAATATTGTCCTTTTTTTCTCTCCCACACAATTTCAGTATCAAAGAAAAAAGCACAGAGCCTAGTTTAGATAAGGACTCAGATATTTCCATACTCAAGTCATGTTTATCCAACTAAGCATCAAATGCAGCAATGATGAAAATCAATCTTCCTATTTTGCTTAGACAACTTTGCAATCATTCAGGCCAAGTGAGCCAACTTCAGAACTAAAGAAAAAGTTCCAGATAGGCATGAATTAAACAGGTAGAATTATGAGACACTCTGAGTAAAGATTTAGGGTGGTTTTGTTCTAGATGGATGAATACATTCTAATTGCAAGTTGAAATTGAAAAAGTGGTGATGGAGGGCTAGGGAAAATGAAAAGACCAAGTAATGCAGAATTAGACACCAAGTAATGCAGAATCAGACAAAGTTGCCAGCTAGTGCAAGTACTGTCAAAATAATCTTGCTTTTAACAAAGAAGGAAAAAGTAAGCACAGATGAGAGAAAAAAAAAACCAAATAAAACCACCACAAAACAAAACCAAAACAAAGCAAAAAACCAAACCCCAAAACAACAACCCTCTTTAAGTCTTTGGAAAATGTTAGAAGTCATTGATTCAAGATTATTCAAGTTTATACACAGAAGAGCTTAGATAAGATCAACCAGATAAAAACTGTGATATTTGTCATTTCTAAGTCCAGTAATTAAGTGCTGTTCTAATTCTACTTGAGAAGGCCTCAGTGGGATTATAATAATGGCATAAAGATAGAAACAAAGACAAAGGAAGGATCAGAACTGCTACAAAAAGAAAAGATATTGAAAAATTCATGACACAGAGGCAACGACTGTCCTTAAAAGGTTAACCTTTGCTGACAGTTGCTGCAACAAAGGTGTGCAAGACATCTTGTTCCCTATGTATTTTCAGAAAAAAAAAAAAAGAGAAGAAAAGACAGAAATGATTGTGATATATCATTGATATTTCCTGCAGTTGTTATGGATGACATTCTTCATAATGCTCATAATTTTTAGATGATTGATTTTTAAGACAAAATAACTTTTTGTCAAGATGTAGCAGTTTACTGAGAATAAACCTACTAGCTTTGAAAAGCTGTAGAAGAGGGAGAGCGAAAGAAAAGAGAGGGAAAAAGATAAATTGAACTACCTCACAACTAATCAATCACTGGGACAAGAATCAGAGTTGCAGGATCTAAGATTTGAGTTAGAACTTCACAAGGCAAGGAGTTAGACCTTGGTGTCCTGCTCCGCAGGTGGCCCTGCCTGCTGTTTTACACCGTTTCTCAGTGGCCCTGAAATGTGTACAACGTATGCAAGACTGACTAACTCCAGCAGGATACTCCCAACTTACTGATATCCTTGAGATTTAGTTACTCACTAAAGCGGGCGAATGTCACTCAATGGAAGAGTGGCATTCACATCTTTTTTGTAAGGAGAGTGCTCTAACTCCTCCGTGTTGCTTCACCCCAACTGGTTTAGGTTCATCTCAGGAAGGAATGGGGAATTTTAGAAATCTCAGAGATTTTGGCAAGCAGGAAAATAATTTTCCTGGCGTAGAAAGGAGTCAGACTTTTGTTTCCCTCCAAGGACCTCTGGAATGGAACTCCCATCCCTTCAGACCTTGAAAGTCACATTGCTTCCTACCATCACATTGCTGGGAAATTTTATTATATGTGCATTTCCATCATTCTTATTCCAGTTTTCTTCCTTACACTCCATCCAAGTTATTTTGCCATCTCTACATTGAACCATTATTCAATGTCCCATAGAGGGTATAATGCACAGTCCTTATTAAGATACACATGTTCGAGGAATAACCCAAAGCTCATTAAAAAGATAAACTTATATTAGAGTATTCAGTGCTATTCTCAGAGCATGCACAAAATATGGAGCAAATATTGTACTTATAATTGCATTTTAATTGAGCTGTATCTGGTATAAAAAGATAGTTGCATATGGACTGTCAACTTGAATAATATTTTAAGGTACATCTTTTAATTTTACTGCTTTTACCGTTACTATTACAGTTTCAGAAAATTTCCCCACAGCTGTTTTTATTTTGTGAAAATCATTCATCCCATGAGCATGACTGTAGCTGTGTGCAGTATGCATAAATCCTTATGATCATTAAACACGTGTAGTTAAGGACTGTTGTGTATCCATACGTGTTTCATTTTCTTGCTTTGTGTTTAATTTTTTGGTGACTCTCCTTATTTTTTCTGTATCACAACTGTAGCACAAAAGGGATATCTACAATTAGGAAATAGCTTAATGCCATCCTGTTTGCTGCCACTGTCATTGTTTAAAGCTTTTTTTTTCTTTTTTTTTTTTTTTTGGTGGAATTACCAGTGATTTTGGCTCCAAACCTAGGTGTGTTGCTTCTTCCTCATCACTTTCCCCAGGCATCTAGTCCTAGTGACAATAGTCCTGTCCCACTACTACAGCGCTCTGTCCCACTACTACATCATTCTCTCACAGAAACTCTCTGACACGTCTCTGATTCCTAAGTGCAAGTTGCCTTTACTTCTTGCACACAGCCTTTGGTACCATCACCTTTTCCTTCCTTTCACAGAGTCCATAATACTTTTCTCTTTCCTCCTGCTGCTCCACTGACTAGCTTCTCCCAGCTCTCCTGGCTTTTGTTCCAGTTCCTCTGTTCACATAAACACCCTGGGCTTCCTTCCTGCACTGCTTCTTTCCCCCAAACAATCCCAGTTATTCATCACTTCTTCCCAGGCTCTCACTTACTTGTCTCCCCTTTCTAGAATTCCTAACTGTTATTTGACAATCCTCTGGCTGAAAATGATTTTGACATACAAAGGTTCACATTTAGCTAAGCAACAGCAAAGTCAGAGGAGCTCAAGTTTACTGGGTTTCAAATGAAACCCAAGTGAAACAACAAATTTTCCTGATTTCAGTGCAGAACTACAAAACACTCCTAACATTTTCCCCAGAGTGAGAGTAACAAAAAGAAGCAAGCCTTTCTGTAAATGCAGCCTGTATTGATACCGAATACAGGTAATTTTGTGTTCTTTCAGATTTTGCAGAAAATATTTTACAGAGCTCCCCTTGATTATTTTCTTTTTACGAACATAGTCATTCCATTCTGAAGAACTTGCCTCCATTTGGCGTAGGCTTCACTAATTTAGCAATTAACATTTAACAGCCAGATTGTTTTCCCAAACCCAAGGGCACTAGTGCAAGAAAATATCTTCTGATCTATAACCTCATTTATATCTCAGAGCTCCTAAAACCTTACTTTTTTTATTCTAATAATTTTTGCTGATGCAGGAGCCAGTCATAACTATACTGCAAGTAGCAAAAAGCTACACAATACTCTCTAGTCAGACAGCATTTATTGTGCTGTAATTTGTTCTAAGACAATAGGGGAGATGCAAATTCTAGAGAGGCATATTAATCTGTAGGTCAAACAATAACAAAATATTGAAAAACTGTCTTAATGATTTTTTACATAGTGGTGGAAAAGCACGTAATTCCATAGAGGGATGCTGGCGATCTCATAAACCAGGAGAATAAAGCTGAGAGGTTTATTAATGCCACCAAGGCCCTGAAATAGAATTTGTTTTATATCATGTACAACTGTATAGGTGTTTATTATTTATAACACATTCTTCTTTTTTAAAGGTCTCCATTCTAAGCCCTCTTCTGATGCTCCATATCTTGCTTTTCCCAGTTGGTTTTAAACAGCAATTGTATTCCAGATGCAGCTTTAAATGGTGCTGTGTTAGCTGCTACCTTTCACTTTTTATTACAAAATTTAGTCTATTATACCAGCGGTATTTTTCATTGAAAAGTAAAAGTTAAAAACTGCTGACTTCTTTGGGGGCGTGTGGAAAGAGATTTTTCTGTGCGTGCCATATGGTGCTCAGCACCTTGTAGGATCAGGCCCTAAATGCTAGTAAATCGCAGTTTACCGACAGCGCGTGCTGTGCGGGCAGAGGCAATGCGCTGCTCCTGCTCAGCCCTGCTGGTGAGCCTCCTCTCTGGTTTGCGGCAATCAGTACTGACAGTGTAAGCACCAAACCAGCTGTCACTGCTATTCTTGGCAGTCAAAATTGCATGGGGCCACGCTGTAAAACGCTCAGCAGGGTAGGTGGGTTCCCAGCGCTTGTGTGAAGAGAGCCCGGTACTCCTTGGAGCACGGGGTTTGCGTGCCTCTTTCTTTATTCTAAAAACCCAGCACTAAAAAAAAAAGTGATACAGAAGGGCCAGTGGTGAGATGGTAAGGGCAGCTTTCACTCATAGAAAAGTGGCGGTACACCCATGAGACACAAAATCCACTCCAACTTAATGGCTTGTTACTGCTGTTAGTCCTTCTCACATACAGGGCAGCTACCCAAAGCCTGGGTCGCGCAGGAGCATCCCCAGCAGGACCTCCGACATATCCATCTCATTCTGTCCATGCCAGACCTGCTAATGACAGAGAGGGAGCCAACAAACACCAGGGACACAGGGCAGTCCCTGTCTGCAGAGGTTACCACAGTTAGCCTGACCCCACACATCCCACACTCTTTTGCAGCACACTTCAGGTCAGCTGTGAGTGACCATTTCCTCTGTCATCTTTGCTAAATTAATTATCTATTGTACAATAACCTGCCATTAGAAGAGACTAGATAAAGTGACCCCTCAAGCACAGTACTCCTAAACCCTGCTGCTGCACTGCTCATGCAACAGCTCCCTCGCTATGCACACTCAAGCCACTGGAGGTCTAACACCCAAACCAACCTTTGGCAGCTGACCTATGTGTTTTGGAGCCTGATTTCATGGTAAGGACAAGCTGAGCAGACTGCAGTCTCCCTGCAGGGCCAAGGACTAGTCATGGGAGTCAGCTGGGAGCAAAGAGCTGCAGTCACCAAGTCTGCAGGCAGATTGGTGCTCACAGTCTGGAGACCTGAAACATACCTAGGCATGGAATAGGGCTTTCTTCTGTGGTGGGGGTTAAATGAATAATGTTTCAGTCTTTTAATGTTCTGCTTATGGAGAAAACAAGGGTGATAATTACTTGTGGCAGTGCTTGGCTTTGATGGGAATGCCTCTCCACATAGGTGGTGGCTTCTGACAGGGCCAGGGGAGTGCAGATTGGAGGTGGGAGTGGAAGAATGAAGGGCTCCATATAGAGCCCTCTAGTAATCCTATGAGTTATTCAATCTCCTTGAGGTGAGGAGTTTAATGTTAGCCTTTTAAAAATGTACTATTAAAGGCTTACTAATAAAGCATCGATATTTTTAAAAGTTATTTACAACAGTAACATTTTCTCATAATCATTTTAGTACCAATACTAAGTAATGATAGTTTTTAGAAGTACAATTTTTGGCAAAATGTTTTCTCTACCAGTTTGTGCCATAAGTACAGAACACTATGATAACAAGATCTTGTTTGGTTTAATGTATAACAATCGTTATGTTCCTAGTTTTACTTTCTCCCTGCTTTTCAGTGTAATCCTTTGAGGGAGGGTGTTGATGTGTGGTGAGAAATAACTATAACGAAGCTCTATGTGTATATATAGGAGTAATAATGATCAGTGTGTCTTAACAGAAGCAGGAAGAACTTAAGATCTTTAGTGTGATTTGAAGCATCCATACTCAGTATTTCTGTGGTAATTACCAAGGAAAGACTGTGCTGATCATCAGCTATTCTCTTAGTAATCCTGTGTCTGTAGAATATATCAACCATTAAAGAAAAACAAAAATTAGACCTTTTTTTTTTTCTAGGAAAGTTGATGTCTTTTTTCTGTGTCTCAATCTACATCTTAAACGGTACATTCAGTTGACATCCAGAGATACATACAATTAAAGCACCGAATTGCTCCCCTCATTGCTTAGCAAAGACAGGTCTTCCTTGGAAAAAGGAAGGAAGGGTTAGCTAAGAGCCGGTAGACCACAGTAAATCTTCCCAAAAGAGATTACTCCAGCAGACTAATAGCAATCTTTTCTGTATTTTCATTGCCCCTAGATCTGCTGGGGGAAAGCAGTAATAGCTGTGCATACCTACAGGGTTTTCAGACACCCCTGTACAATGAGTCTTTGAACTGTATTTAATACTGTTCCCCATCTCTGCAATGCCTCCTCTTCTCCTGCTATCCTTTTCCAGACAGCTCATTCGTGATGCATCACGCTGCTGCTAGCTGGCCTTTTGCACTCTTGGAGTTAGGGCAGGATTTGTCCCAGTTTCTGCTAGCATACCAGCAATGTTAATGTTTAGTCTAAAAGTTTTAAATGGCAATGGTTTCCCCCCCCTTTTTTTTTTTTAAACTTAACACCATTGTCTGCTTATAAGAAATGCTAGCAAGGGAAAAAAAAATGTGTGACCTATTAAAATGAAAGATTGCCCATTCTTGTAATTACAAGTAACAGGAAGCCTGGTAGTACCTTGTTTGTTAAATTCCTGTGACCTCTTCCAAAAAAAAGTTGTACAAAAAGTCACAGTTATTAGTACATCTAGAGCTAAGGTCCTGCTCTATGCACATGTGTTAGTCATTTACTTGATTTCCCCCTCCCCTTCTTGCTAGAACTGCAGTGAATTGAGAGCTAGATATTCAAACACTGGTGGACAATCCCCTTTAGGCTGCCTTGGAAGAACTCGCTAATAACTAACTGCCGTTCTTCTCTGGCTCAGGTTCTCAGTTGCTGTAAGCTTATAAGGGGGCCCATTTCAATCTGGTTTGATAAAAAGGATCTGTGAAGGAGTCCCAAAAACAGAGTCCTGGGGCAACAGCAGTTTTAGGTCTAACTGTGGAAAGGGAGAAGGAGACTAAAAACTCCCCATGGTTCTTGGGTTGGACTCCCTTGCGGAGGTTTAATGTGAAAACACTGGATTTCCAGAGCTTTTTCAGACCACGTTGGAAGGGGCTAAGCCTGCACACTGCTCAGTCCCCAGGCTTTTGCCAGGGTCTGTCAGGTGTGAAGATTTAGCTCCTATTACAGGGAGTAAAGGGATCAGCTGCAAATAAAATATATGCTGTGGATTAGACAAAAGCCCGGTTCCTTTGCTATACAGACATCTATGCCAAAAGTTAAGCACCTCGGAGGTCACCCCTCAGTGCTACTCTGTGACTATGGCGTTGTTCTCAAGCCCAATTTTGGAGTCTTCTCCAGTAATTTACTTTGCTCACTCTGGAGAACTGAAGCAGTTATCTAACACGGACTTTCAAATTTGAAAGACTGATCACATGAAAATGGAAATTACCATCATTTGCCTCCAACTTATAGAAGCAAATGTGTCATTACCACAGTTATGCATCCAAAATATTAGGTAGCTGCAATCTGGGATTATTTTTTTTTCCTTTACAAAATAAACTGTCAAACTTCTGTTCACATTTATAGTGAACTTATTCACAAAAAGTTTTTATATTCTGGTTCTGAACTTCTGTTAATAGGGTCTTACATGTTAGGAATACTTATCTGCAAAATCACAAGCAAACTTTTGGAAATCTAAGGGGAAAGAATAACGGGGGGGGAAGAAACTGACTTTGAACTGAAACTGTAATTTGTCATGGCTATAAAACTGAAATGAGGAAACAGAAATGAGGAATGGAAATCAATAAAGTTATTTAACATGTATGCATAGAACATAAATGAACAAATAAGCTAGTGTTATATACATCCTTTATTAATAACATGAATGCTTTCTGATACATGCAGATAAGCACATTTAAAGCTAGCTTTAAAAAATGTACATGAAAATTGCTTGGTCCTAAATAAAGCAGAGGTTTTAGTCCCCCAAGGGAGTTATTAGAAGGACTGTTGTTTACTTATTCAAGTGACCTATATCTGTGTTAGTGAACTTCAATATCATCAAAAGTAATTCATGTGTGTATAGGCACAGGGAATCATTGATCTTTATGTATGGTGAAACTTCTGATTTCTTATGCTTCCCTTCTAAGTAATAACATTATCATACCTAGTAGTGCACTACTTCACCTATATGTTTATAGTGCACTACTTCACTACAAACTTCACCTATGTTTTTTTTTCTTTCCTCAGGATAACTATGCTTTCATTTCTCAGATAACTTGAACCCATTCAAATGACTGTTCATGAAAGTAAATCCTTGGATAACCCAAACTGTCAGACAGCTGCATAAAATTTCATTAAGGAGACAAATATAGCGAAAAGGATCATAGGTGGGACAGCTACTAGAGAGGAGAAAAAACTGTAGAGGAATTACTGGTAAAGTGAGGTCTCTGGAGCAAACTTTCCCTTATACACTTATAACCTGCAGCGCTACTGAATCACTGCTAATAGTTAATGCAAAGGTTCTATATGCGAAACCAGGGTAATAAATAATATGATGATGATTGGCTGGCAGTGCTTGTCTCATTGGTTTGAAACACCACTTGAACTGGGAATTGGGGAGGAGACTCAGGCTGAATATTTGTGCCACCACTTTGGTGTGTCTCTGGGAAATTGTCATTCATATCACAAACAATCTTTTCTTTAAGTCAGTCGCTGCATCCTCTTGGGTGCTTGTTGCTAATGGAGACAGAAATACTGTTCTAGTCTGGATTTAATACATTTCACACACAGATTCATTGTGCACTACTTTTTTCAGCTGAAGGAGAATTTCAACATTTTTGTGACTTTTGACACATCATCACTCGTAATGGGGTCTTACTTCCAGGGAATAACGAATATATTCTTGTGCCAAATTTGAGGATGCCTTGTTCACAAACACTATTTGTAGTTTTCATACCACAAAATCAAACAACTTCATTCAAGGGGATGATTATGAATAGTCCTGTCATTTCTCTGGCTTCTAACAGTGCTTCTAATAACCTTCAAACCACTTCATTATTCCTGTTCTCCCTGTGGCCACTGAAGTCACATTTAAATATGCATCTAAATATTTTAGGGTAAAGATGATAGCATTAGAGAAAAATGCATTGGTGACAAATGTTCAGACTTTGGCCTTCTCGTGGACCTAAACAAACAGCCTGACTGCAAGAGGTTATAAACACTATCACTCTGTGGTTTCAACTGTAGGTGCTCCGTGTTCTTTATTCTGACCTGAAATATATGTTTACATACAGGCACGAATGTGTATGTGTGAATGCACATGCATACATACTACAAGAAATATCTCTGTCCAGTGAATACACCCACTGAGAAATCTAAATTTACCCAATAGCATCTTTAAATCAATTCAGGGCCAAACTGTCATCCCAAGTCTCAAATTTCTTGTGGCAAGCTCACTTTGCATGACAAAAATTAGGCACCAAAGTGTAGGTTTTTTTGAAAAAGGCAGGACACAGGCAAAATTCCCTGCAGATGGAAATGTGAACACACATGGGAGGCTGAATATAAAACCTGCAGCACAGATGAGCCCAATGAATTTCTCTTCATTGATGAACGGGGACAGATCCTCAGTGGGTGTAAGTGGGAACAGCTGAACTGGGGAATAGCTGAACTGGGGAGTAATTAGAGCCAAGCAGATTTAGAACAGTGTGGGAACTACAGCTCACTGATATGGGCTGTAGGTTTACAAGCTTGATGAGCCTTGTAGGACATGCAGGTCGGTAGTTTCCTCCACTTTGAGTGCTGATAAGCAGCCCTGTGGTGGCACCAAGATACTGTTTTTGTAAGATCTCATGAGTGTGAAGGAGATTTGCACTTCTAGCCCCAGGAAGTTTTGGAAATATGTTTTGTTTTCCAGCAGGCTTTGGAGCATCTGGAAATACTGGCATTCTACTGTCTCAGCATAAATCATAAATGACTGGAAGTGACTTTTTTATTTTGCTAAAACTGGTTCTTTTAAGCATTGTTGTACCACAACAAAATGAAACCAACTCATTTCTCTTTGCAGTAGAAGGAGAAGGAGCACTTACTCTCTGGGGAAATCCCTTCCATTTCTTTTTCCTAACTTCTAACCATCAAATGAGAAGGGGATAAAGGTAATTTCTTGGACTGGTACAAATAAAGGCTAATTTTTGGATCTGTTCTGGTCAGATAAAATTGCTTCTGCTGCTGCTGTTACCACTTCCATTCTTAATAACCATTCTGTGACCTTCACTCCCCATCAATCTATCCCTGAATAGTTATTCTATTTGCAGCTTTTCCTCTAGCTCCCTTGTCCCTTGAAAGACAGCTGTGCAGTTTTTCAAGCACTGACACCACTTCCACTGCTTGGCTGATCTTCCCAGAGGTGTCGGGGACTGCTTAACCCTCCCAAGGCAGCTCACCAGGCTGCTGCGCTTGGGACGTGTTCTCACATCTGAAGAGCTGTGCTGTGCCTGGATGTTATTGGCAGTGCCACCAAAGACTGCTACTACGCCAGGTCAAATTCTCTTTTGGTAAATCTCGTTGCATTGTTTATCTTAAGAGACTGTGATAATCTTGTATTACCCTGAGAACAGAAAATGTGACAGAGTACATGAGGAGACAGTCTCACACTGGAAACGAATGGTAAGTATTTCCAATCCTACATCACACTAGTATAAGAAGATGACTCAATCTCCTTCTTTCACCCTTTTAGGTACTTGCTATTCTGTTCTACACAGAGAATCTAACTGAATATTAAAATCACCTTCAGCCACTTAAAAATGGAGAAGGATCTGAACCAGACCCATTGATCGGAAGACCCCTGAGCTTTGGAGCAGTTCCAAACTCAGATTCTGCTGCGAGTGCTGCAGTCAGCCTTATCTCTCACTCACTGCTGTCAAACACTTGCAGAATTGCTCTTCTAAATGTCTTAATCCTTCCATTTCTGCTGATTTGTAAATGATGCCAAATCTGTTTTTTGATAACAGGCACCTCGTAGCTTCTGTATTTGCACATCTTAACAAATGTGGAAAGTTGCCTTCCTGTTTCTCACAGGGGACTTCAGCTTATTGCCACAGAAAACTTAACTCAAAAGACAACTAAGAAAAATACCATCAATATACTAGGATGACTAATTGGTATTTAGTTTATAGTTACATGCTGACAATGATTAAACTAATTACAAGGCATACTGTGCTAAATTGCTAGCTCTTTGTGTACTGCTAGTGTAGCTGAGAGAACCAGCGAGGTTCTGGTTCAAAGTCTGAGCGTGTTAAAAAGATTCCCGTTAAGATCACTTGCAGAGCTGTCAATGTGTACATACACGCAGCCGCGTGTGTATCTGTGTGTATGCGTGAGAGATCTCTATTCGGAGAGGTCTCTAATGCAAAACTAATTCTTTCAGTCAGAGAGAACAGATAGTGTTGTGCTCTGTTAAACAGTTGCTGTGTTTCAGTCGAGATTGCTCCAGTGCGAAGCAAAGCGATTTGTATATGTTTGCTCAGAGCATGTCCTTTACACTCTCAAACTAAGGGCTACGCAGAACCAGACAAACTCATGCGGGGAAGTAGGAAACCTTTCTACCTATCAAGAGATAACATCGCTCATGTCACCCCAACACGAGAAAGAGGATAACTTACATTACAACAAACATGTATCTTGTTTAACACATGTTTTATTTTTGGGTCACCTCCAATGGCCAGACAGGAGAAAATATGTTGCTTTAGCAATGTCCTTTTTGAGATGCTGTTTAAATATCTTATTTGTCTTCTGTTAAGTGCCATATTAAGTGTTACATATGTGATATTGTGCCTTGTGTCTTTTCTGATGTTACAATATTTACGTTTGTTATATTTAATAATTACTGTGATATACTTAATACATTCTTACTATCTCAAGTATATTAATACGCAAACATTAAAGCTAGCTAAAACTGAGGAGCCATTGTTACTCAAATAATACTAATAAAAACCAGAGAACCTTTCTAAAAACTGTTGAACAGAATAAGTTGTGTTCATCTACAGCTGTTTATAGAAGTAAAGAGGACATCTTCCAGCTATCAGGTTCATTCCACATTAAAGACAGGAATTATGTCCCAGGGAAGGGGGATTACTGTCAGACTGAAGACAATCATCTGGCATGAGGGAAGGCTTAAAAGAGTGTACACATATGTGCTGAGATCTGAATATATTCTGTGTGCTGTGCAGAATAGAAAGACCGGAATCCTGTATTAGGCTCTGCACTCAGGACACAGTGACTCGTAAAAGCACAGCTGTGGGAAGGTAAACTAGTGTCCCTGAGAATGAATGCCACACAGCGCTAGGAGATCAGAACTCCCCTCTCTACAGTGAATGCAAAATTTGTGATGTCTGCCACAGTTCTGACTTTTAAAAAGAAATCTCTTACAATATTGTCATTCTTATTCTAGTCCCACCTGGACTCAGGACATTAAGAAGTCACCATGAGGTGATAGAAGTGATAACATTTGTAAATTTAAATTTGGCTTGCTTCACGAAATATGGTGGTTTCTATTTCATTTAAAACTCTCTGCCTTGTTTGGTCCACTTAACCTAGAGCAGAATAAAACTTTGATAAAGCTCAGATTATTTGTCTCTTACCGTCTGTATTCAGCATAAGATCTGGAAATGCTCTAGTAAGGCAGATGAAGTTCTCCTCTACATCAGGTTAATTCTATTAACTCAGCCTACTAGCATGTGCCAGCCTTCACCACCACGCTGAATTGCTGTTCTTCCTCTCACTGAGTGCAGTGCGTTCAGTTTGATTCCTGTTTGTTAGACAAGTGTAATATATGGGTATGAAAATTACCCCTTTTCAGCTGAACTCCAGTTTGTGCATTCCTGCAGAGTATTTAACAGCGTGGGAGGCCAGAATCAACAAATGGTCATTTACAAGCTAGTTCAAATCTTCAAACTTAAAACAACCCAAATGAGGACTTTGCAAATGTAATAAAAATATAATTTAATTTGAATATTCATTATTTTTCTATTAGTAAAACTGTAGCATATAATTTCTTATGGCAAATTTAGAAAATCGAGGAAAAACAATGTCAGTATGCAGAAATAAAAAGCAGAATAAACTTGTTGAGTGTTTAAATGAGAAATTGAGCTTATCTTTGAGAAGCTACAAATCAAAAAGCTTGTAAGAATTATTTGGTATCACAATTCTTAGAATGTGAATGGATCTAATTCCTCCAATAAGTAGTATTTGTTATTCTGTGCATTTTGTATTTTAGAGTTACCAAAGTCCACTGCAAATTCCATGCCGGAGTGTTGAGAAACAACAGCTCCCTGCTCTCTGATGCTACAAGGGCAATTTGTCTGCAAGTTTGCAGTAAGTTGTTTTGGTTCAGTCCTTTCAGCCTATCTCAGGTGACATAGCTAAACGCAATGAAAGAAAGGGTTCCAGTAACTAGGCAGGGTGAATTTTATTAGAGGTCATGATCACCTGAATTGGTCATATTGACGTACGCATCACTACTGGGCAATGCGCCCTCTTCTCCCAGCGCTGAGTGGCAAGTGGCAGCTATTGACATTTCTGAAAAGGAGGATCTCAAAATTGGAGGAGTGCATACAGCTACTGTAGTACGCAAGGTGATATGGACAAAATTATAATTTGTCTCACTGGTAAAGAAAGGGCAAAAGTAATTGCTGTATATGGAACATGTCATGTTCTTTCTTAACTAATAGCATGACCTCCAACTTAGAGGTGCACCCAGTTTGCCTTCTCCTAGGGGCATGAGCACAAAGCTTAAAATAGAGGCACAAACCCAAGCACAACTACAGGCTGGGTGGGAAATGGACTGAGAGCAGCCCTGAGGAGAAGGACTTGGGGGTGTGGGTGGACGAGAAGCTCAACATGCCCTGGCAATGTGTGCTTGCATCCCAAAAAGCGAACTCTGTTCTGGGCCACATCCAAAGAAGTGTGACCAGCAGGTCAAGGGAGGTGATTCTCCCCCTCTAGTCCCCTCTCGTGAGATCCGATCTGGAGTACTGCATACAGCTTTGGGGTCCCCAACATCAGAAGAACATAGACCTATTGGAGTGAGTCCAGGGGAAGGCCATGAAGCTGATTAGAGGGCTGGAGCACCTCTCTTACGAGGACAGGCTGAGAGAGTTGGGGTTGTTGAGCCTGGAGAAGACGAGGCTCTGGAGAGACCTAATTGTGGCCTTCCAGTACCTAAAGGGCTCTACAGGAAAGCTGGAGAGGGGCTGTTTACAAGGGCAGGGAGTGATAGGACAAGGGGGAATGGTTCTAAGCTGAAGGAGGATAGGTTTAGATTAGATATTAGGAAGAAATTTACTGTGAGGGTGGTGAGGTACTGGCACAGGTTGCCCAGAGAAGCTGTGGCTGCCCCATCCCAGGAAGTGTTCAAGGCCAGGTTGGATGAGGCTTTGGGCAATCCGGTCTAGTGGAGGATGTCACTGCCTATGGCAAGGGGGTTGGAACCAGAAGACCTCTGAGGTCCCTTCCAACTCAAACTATTCTACGATTCTCCTAAGCACGTTTCCAAAAGCACTGTCCTGGTGGAAACAGAGCAGATAGTACCTTATGGCAGAGACACATTAAAGCAATTTACTGATAGATACATCAGAAATCTCTGATAGGTAGGACACAACCAACCAAATGACATCATTCAGCAGTATCACATCTGCAAGGAAGGGGAATGCAAATGGTCAGAATTTATCTGTCATTGTTTTTCACCACTGACTCACTAATTGTATTTTAATGATATTTTCTCAACAAAATCACCAAAAATAGATCAGTTTTAGAACGGTAGATTCTGAACATCTGTGTTTTGCCAACAAGATCTGACCGTTAGGGAACTACAGTTTCTTTGTAGTTGCCGAGAAAATAATGACGACTCAAGCCAAGAATCAATTAAACTGAAGAGATTGTTCCATATCCTTCTTTTAAGGGAAGAGAACAGGTGTTTAATAATTTACATAAATTATACAAAATCTAAGGCATTTACAGTAACCAAACACTTAGCAAGAGACATGAATGAAGAGTTAAGTTAGCCGATGATATTTTGTATCCCAACCAGTGCCTCTTTAGCACTTCTGTAGTTATAGGTCTGTGAGAGTTTCTGTTATATATCCTATTTTCATGGATTCATAACTCAATCCTAAAAAAATTCTGATTTGCATTTGGCAGGCAAAGGTTTTAAACTAAGACTGGAATTTTTTTTTATTAGGTTATGGGAAAAAAGTCAGTTTAATTGTCTCTAAGCTATGCAAGTATAAAAATGGAATGTATTCCTTTCAGACACTATTTTATTCTGCTACAACTCAAAACTGCTTTGTTTTTTTAAGGGGAAACTTTACAAGCCGTTAGTCTGAATTGTGGAATAGGGCATTTGGGAAAATTGGAAAAAGAGATATAAAAATGCTTGATTTCTTACCTCTTTATAATGCTGCTTGATCTCTCGGTACAGTCCTTTCCTTCAGCCAAACTTTCCTCGAGATGCAGTGCCTTGCTCTGCCATCATTTATGTAAGACAGCTCTCAGTTTCATACATTTTACATGATTCAGGTGAACGGCTTGAGTCTGTTATACAATTTACGTGAAATTCATCGTCTAGCTTTCCTCAGACCTTCCACATTCTTAAAGACCTTGGCAGGTATGCGAATACTGAAGGGAATGGTTGGAGTTATCAAGAAAAAATTCTGCAGATTGCACAATATACATTATATTTTAAAGGTGAGAGTCACCCTAAAAAGAAAACAGTTCATGTGTGACCAGGAAATGCGGACTCCTTTATTCTGTATCTTTCCTAAGAACTATTGAAGTGACAGGCTTTGGAGACACTGTTCTTCATCCCAGGATAAACTTGTAGCATTCATGGCAGACCTAGATTGTGCCATGGAATCCTCCTAGATTGTGCCAAGTGCTTTTCATATGTTTTGGTTAATCCTTAACAAGCGGCATGCTTCCTAAAGCAGCCAAAACAGCCAGATCCAAGTTGTGCTGCTGCTCCAAAATTCTCTGTAGGAATAGCTGGAGGTCACTGTATGTTGCAATGTGTTACATATGATAATACTAAATAAGACAGAAATATGTTATGTAACAACTTCTAGTAGATGAAATAGTGCTGTGGGGGGAAAAAAAGGTTTATATAGATCAAATGCCATGTTTGGTATGTCAGGACACCTACAGGAGGGATTTCTAGTCCCTGTAGTTTATTCAACAAAAGTTTAGTAGTTTACAAAACTCTTTTGGATCAAGGAAAAAAAAGCATCGAGGTCTCATGTCAGTCAGTACTCTCACCAGTTTCAGTTAACAAAAGCCCTTCTGATCACACGGGCACTTGTGCAGATGTAACGTGTAGATAGAATACATGTACATGTGTGGTTTCGCATGCATGTAACCAGACATGGAATTCACACTATGCATTCATGTTGTCAAAGTTTCCAAGTGGGCAAAAAATGACATAACTCATTTTACAAATTTATTTTACAAGTCCATGAAAAAGTCCTTTTATACTTTATGGCAGCAATTACAATTTTTCCTATTGGTTCCTAGACCTTAATGTGAAATAAAACCAAGTGTAGATTACAATTACCAAGAATATCACTATAAAAAGTCTCAAGAAATGATCAAGCTCTGTTCTATTCCTCCTGTTCTATTGCTCCCTTTATGCCTTTTGTATAAATGTTCACACAACAGTGATGTGGCGATTAAAAGAACCAGCTGTTTATGAACAAACATTTCTATTTGAAGGTCAGAGAGCACACCAGGCAAATCTAGCATGAGCGTCAATGTTGATTTGACTGTTCACTGGAAATTTTCAAAAAATTGCTATGTTATCAAACAGTTGTTTCAGGAATTCTGTGTGAACTGTGCTCAATCCACTCTTGCCAAAGGCTCAACATGCCAACAGGGAAGGCTGTCAGACCCATCAGACGACTGCTCTGTTCAGGCCATCTTAGTCAGGATGATTGAAGGTCATTTATGCTGATCTAAACAAACCTATTAGAACTTGCAATAATATTCATTAAGGAGGAATGTTTCTGCAAAAATATGGAAATTTTCCGAAGTATAATAGAGTGTATGTAGAGCAAGGGGGCTAAGAAATGCAGGGCTTTTCTGCAGGTCCTAATGGCATTCTAATGGAGATTTCCTTGATTCCTCAGCAGCATATAGCTGACTTAGCAAATCCCTAATTGCAGGCCCTGAAGGCAAGCTGTACTTTTCAGCACTCTGTACTGGATATATATGTGCATATATAATTCAGTGATTCCCCCAGGATTTTAAAAAAGGGTAAGAGTAAATGTCATCTGAATACCAAAGGCAATGAAGGAATAGCTGGTTGGGTCCAGTGGCATTCAGTTCTTCCCATGCTCCCAACTCTCAATTTCACATTTTTAGGCAGAGCTAAACGTTACTTCTTATTGCATCCTGAAATATATTGTGAAAATGTTGCATTATTGCATAGGACTCTGAAGGCTACTGGGAAATGATTTTGTTGTTCGTCTTTAAAACTCCAGAGGCAAGGGTATTTTCTCTGCCGGGAACACGATTTTTATTGCTCACTTATCCACTTCTCTGTAGTTTTCCACTTAGCCTGTACTGTCTAGGTTCTGTTCTTCTGTAAGTTCTCTTCTAGTTCTCCTTGAGTTTTTCTGCTTTCATGTTTGCTTCCCTTATATGGCCATCTTGTATTAGTGCTGCACACAGTCGCTGATAGTCTGGTTTTTTTGTGTCAACAGTCAAACCTTCATGGATCTCAGTAAAGTATTTCCCTTACTTCTTTTGCAAAATAGCGACAATGGTTTTTTTCAAGGTTCTTATGTGCCTGAAGTGATTTCAGGGGGAATTAAAGTTTAAATGCAGATATGTTATGTCCCAAATTATATCTAGGGATTAAAAGTTTTAAGTAAATATTTGCCAAATATTGCAAATGAGGAGTATGGAAAAATCCAAGGAGTCTTCTCCCTGTGGTGGTGAAGGCATACATATTTGTGTAGCTTGTCTCAAACATATGTTTGTAAAAGCCATTTGCAGCAACATGCTATCATGTATTCCAGATACAGTACTTCCAATTCAGAAAAAAAAAAAAAAATTAATTATGTAGAATTTTTTTTTTTTGCAGAGACTTATTTTTATTTCCCCTTGCTTGGGAGGCCAGGTGCCTCAGTTACATTGAGCCCACCAGGGCAGGGCTCAGAGGGAGCTGTAAAAAATGACATGCTAATCCGTACTTCTTTGGGCATAAACTTGTCACGGTTTTAAAGCCTGTTGTTTTGGGACATTCCAAAGCTGAAAGTGAGTGCTGGAAATTAACTTTCTTTCAGTGGTGTCAGGTGTCATTTGAAAAACTGTGGCTCATGAAACCATGGGCTTTGAGGTCATGTGGAAAAACCTCTCTCTGACTAGGATACTCATGGTTAAACACCACAGGTGCATCCAGGAGATGAAGGAGAAAATATTAATGTTACTCTTGGGTAACAAAGTAAGACATGGTTTCCTAAAAGGATGATTTTTAGAAAAGTAGCAGCTGTCCAAAAGTATTACTGAAACTGGGAAATTAGAACAGGTCTTATGAAGATGAGGAGAGACTCATCTGATAACTGTGGGACACATTCCTAACACCAATGGATTTAAAATGAAAAAGAGAGTGGGAAGTATAGTTCAGTAGTTAGAACTCATCAGTCCTGTCTTGGACAAAGACCTGCAACAGGATTTAGGAACAATCATTTCACCTCTTTGCCTCTCTGAGTCCTTATGTCTTCATTGTTGGTATAATTTTCCAGAGAGTATTTTTTTTCTTCTTCTCCTTCTTCAAATTTTTATACACATTTTTCTTCACGTATAAAAATACAGAGGTACATAAAGGGTGCAGGGATCTGTACTTGTAAGATCTCATCTGTCCTACCTTTGGGCTTTTGACCAAGTCTGCAAATATACAGGAATGACTTTTCCAGGACAATTGGATATCATACTTGTTTATTCAATAGAAAATTTAGTGCAAAAGCAGTATCTGGAGCCTATTTAACATACCAGATAGTCTGAGGAATAAAAAAGAAAAGATGCATTTCTGTTCTGCTTGTGGAGCTGCAGTCACTTACTAAGAGTGAAAACACTTTGCCACAGCTCAAATGATGATAATATAGACAATCAGTCTTTAGTGATCAGGACTACTAAGCCTACAAACATTCATGTGATTATCCATATTATGTATAATCGGTGTTAAGAAGTGTAATGGATTTATTTGTACCTTAATTATTTGCCAGTGGTCTGGCCTTTCAGTGTCTTCCTTACGGGGGTACTACCTTAAATAATCAGTGATACGTCTTGGACAGTCTCATATGCAGTTGCTCATGTCCTGTGTACCTATCAGTGGATGACAAGCAACTACACAAACACGTAAAAAAAAAAATTGTGTAAGAAATGTCCTGCTGCTCTGAATTCCTACGAAGTACTTCAGCAAGTCTTCTCCATGGAACATTTTGACTGGGATGTGTTTTGATGTTCACACCATCTCCCTTGGCTTAGATAATTTTAAAGCCCTTTCATGACAGAGGAAAAATAAGGCATAAAAATTAAATGTGTCCTCAAAGGGACTCTATTTGGGTAAACAACTAAAGTTATGACATCTTGAGATCTTTGTTAGATCTTACAGCTATATAGTCTTTATGATACCGTACTGAGCAGTCAATTCTATTTTATTTCACTTTATGAAGGATCATTTGCTGATGGGAGTTAAACAGGAATATAAGATCTGGTCCAAGGACTGTATCACCCAAAATACAGCAGTGGCCAAGAGCAGAAAGAAAGGAGGGTTTAGAAAATATGTCATACCGTAATTTACCCCCCATATAGGCTTTCTATGGATTTCTAATACTCAATTTCTATTTCACAAAGTTTATTCACTAATTTTGGCAATTCTATACAATCTTCACATTTGTGCTACTGTTTAGTTACTTTGTCTGTTTGATGGTTCACTGTACAGGTACACTGTATTACATCGCAGACATTTACCTCAAATCTGTGTCCATGTTCCTGGGCTGCAGATGGATTTCCCTGAATTTATGGTTTTTTGCCATAAAGTGTTCATGTCTGTGTGAAGTCATGCAGAAACTACACAAACAGGAACCTTCATCCCCTCAAAAATCATTAAATTTTATACGCCTTCATAGCATTTCATTATGAGAAATATTTGTGGAGAAAACTGGCTTTCAACATAATTTAAAAAGACTTATACAAGTCAAACTCAATGTTTTTCCTCAGAAATGTGTCTTTCCAAATGCTTATCTTCATTACTATGGAAACCGTCCTTTCTAATAGAATTTACAACACGTGAGAAGAGTACGTATTCATTTTAGTACAGACACATTCTCTACAAAGTCCATACTGCTATGCAAGACAGTCAGGTCAAAACCTATAAGACTTTGAAAGCTCGAGATTGCTATTTCTCAGCAGATATATAAGCAAGTGGAGACAGCATGTGGGAACAAACAAGATTAGTCATCCAATCTACTCCTCCACATAGGATATTAGTAAATAGAGTTGTGTGAATAATTGATTTTTTCACTTTGCTGGCTGAACTGAACATTTAAAACAAAACATTTTTCCAGATATCTCTTTGAAATGAAAAGCAGAGAAAATGGCTTGAACGTAATATCTTGTTTAATTTACATTTTTTAACAAAAATTTTATCTTCCCATAAAATACTGTTTTGAAACAAAAAGTAAATTTTTCACTAATTATTGTTTTTCAGTTGAAACTGTTAACTGAATTTGACTTAAATTTCTCAAATAGTTTGAGCTAGGATAAATCTGCATTATTCAATGAGTAAAACCATTGATCAAATACTCCCCATGCTGAGATAATATCTGAAGCTTTCTAATCTCTTTCTTCCTTCAGATACACACAGTGAAAAAAAGTGTTAATGAAGATGTTTGATATGTGGAAACATAAACTTCATCACATTAATGTGCTGTATTTTACTTTTACAATGCACCGTTGTCGCTAGGCAGATGTGTTTGGCAGTATGAAGCAACTATTACTAACATAGTATTAAGAACCTGTCCTCTCTTTGACCTTGCACACATATAGTCAGTCCTTCACACCTATAGGAACAGATCTTTCTTTATGAAATTTACTGGTTGAACTCTGTAAAAGGTTAGATTTACATAAAATGACCATCCATTCTTTAAGCAACTATTAGCAGACCAAATTCCCTATGAAGTTTATGCAATTGTACATTCAATGTTGTATCTTTCTTATTTCCCTGAAGAAATGTTTTCCATCAAATTTTATTTTAGCTGAGGAGAGGGTGAGAGCAAATGGTTGCGATTGCCTGCTGCAGTAGTGATATGGAAATATATGCATCAGCTGATGTACAATAACACTCTTGAAAACAATGTTACTTACAGCCAGGTGTGAAAACCATTTAATAATAATTTTATATATCCTACCCTAGATTTCCGATTGATTGTTAGTGTTGTTATTATTTTTGTTGTTGTCGTTGTTATTCTACGAGGCCCTAAAGGCAACAGATAATCATTCTGAGTTAGATTCTTTACAAATGGAAGTCTCTGTCTCAAGAGCTCACAGTTTGAAGAATCTCAGAATGATTTAGAATGGTACAAGGTTTAAAAAACTAGACTGGATACAGAATTTAAAACGTCATAGTAGGTGCATTTTTTTTTTTCTAGGGGGTAGTAATGTTCTTTGGTAAAGAATTCTCATTTAGCTTTGGCTAAGATTTTTTTTCCCTAAATTTTAGGAACAGTAAAAAAATCCACTGCAATCTCATTGGCCAAAAGAACGTGTTAAGTTCTTGCATAACATTGAGTCCTTCCACTCTGGTAATGAATCTCGCTAAAATGCTTCAGGACTTTCTTTGGTTAAGGAACATTTTTTAAAACTGAAAGTGAAATCTAATCAACATTTTAATGTAAATATGCTTTTGGAAATTTCTGTTCTTTTTAAAGACCTGTTTCATTATTGCAGTTAGTCAGGGTTTAGTCTTGAAATGTTTTGATTTTTGCAACTGCTGTGGAAATCTGTGAGTATCATAGGTTCTCAGTATCTCCAGAATGTGGACCTTTTATTGCTAGGTATTTTTTGGAAGTAGAGAGCAATCACATTGAACCTAGTTTCTGTACAAAACCAGGTATTTTCAAAGGGCTTTGAAGATCCTGGTTAGGATATTTTTGTAAGATGTCAAAGCAATCCATACCTTTGTCCAAATCAGTAAATATATTCCTGCACAAGATTTTGGTTTTTTCCTGGTATGCAATTTGTTTTGTAGGTTTCAATATTTATATTACTGAAGAGTGACATTGTCAATGAAGGTCCACCATCACTTGAACCAATACAGAGAACAGTGGTACCACAATCCCATGTGATGCCTGGACAGCTGATCTGTGGATTTGGTGATCAGGGGCAACCTGTCCCTCAGCTGCAGTATTGCTCCACAGCCCACCCCTGGCATTTGAACCCACACGCAGCAGATGACAGGCTCTAGGCTGGGGCAATGCCAATATAGTGCTCATCCTCAAAATCTGCAAGACTTTAAAAAACACTCTTATTTCAAGTGCAAAGAAAACAAAGGGGACATTCAAACCCTATCTAGTATGGAAGTTCTGTATCTGTACATCTTAGCGTAAGCTGACTGCAAAAACGAAGGAGAAAAGTTAACAGAGCAAAAAGAGGTTGTTTTTAGCCTTTACAGAACAGAACATATACAGATTAATAAAAGACATTAAGTGTGCATTTTATGCAAAAACAAAGCCATTCAGGCAACCTTAAAATTGGAGAATAAACCTTGGCAAATTCAGAAAAGATATTCCACCATGTTGTTCTGCTTACAAGTGATCTTGTGCTAACAGTACACTCTGGCTGGCTAACCTACTAACTGGTCATCTTTCACACGCAAATTCTTGAAACCATTTAAAACGTGGAGAAACTCAATCTTCTTAAAGAGAGCTTAAGGAGACCAGATCTGGGAAACACTGAGAAGCTTGTCTGCTGGAATTCTGGGTGATATCATAGGATCATGGAACGGCTTGGGTTGGAAGGGACCACAAGCATCATCTAGTTCCAACCCCCCTGCCATGGGCAGAGACACCCATCACTTTGGCTTTCCTCATTAGCAAGTGTTTATCTGATTAAATCACCAAGTAATATAAAACAAGTTAAAAATTGAGTTAATTTCAGCATGTTGATTTGAAAGCTTGACCCTTCTAAAATGGGACCGGAAATATTTTTTAGGAGTACTAAAGCTGAGTACTTGAAACAAATCAGGTATATTTTGCAGTACAATTTTCAAACAGCCTGATTTATAATGGATCTATGTTGGTTTATGCAAGACAAGATTCTGGATTCCTGTCTTTCATCCATCTTTTTAGAGACCTCTTAAGAAGCAAATAAACAAAGAAACAATTAGCTTTTTTCTCATTATAGCATTGTGCTACCATTATAATAGTTATGGTCGACAAGGCACTTCCATTATTGGTTTCTATTTTGAGCTGCCACTAACTTTCGGAAACAATTATTCTTTCAGCTGAAATTTCTCATGCTTGTTCTTATTCCCAGAGGTGGATTGTTTTGTAAAGTTTATAAAATTACTTTTGGCTGTTTTTCTGAAATATCTAAGCATGAAAAATTGGTATGTTTCACCAGTTATTGTATTTGTTATTTATATCATAAGTTCTTCTGGACAGGGATTTGTTTTTATGTTTAGTGTATTTTATTGCAATAAAATCTAGACTGCAGTTATGATACTATATAAATAAAAACTAACTTAATTTTTCACAAGCTTTCTTTAATGATTCGGTAAGTCAAGCATATTTCTATTTTAAACTTCAGGGGCTATGGATTTTGAAAAGTGTTAGTTTATTTACAAAATTCTATGTTATATGCAATTAAGAATAATGGCCCATATTCTCAGCTGAGAAGCACTTCATGAAACTCAGTGTGGAAGAAGAGTCACTCTGTGCTTAGTAACTTATGTTTATTCCCCCTGGGTTAAGGCTGCTCTTATGCATTCGGTTACCTGCCATTCCAGGTGGCAGCTGTGGATTCACAGTGTGAATGAACCTCTTTGCAAGCAGTGCTGCTGGATCTTCAGCTGTGAGCTGGCTTAAAATACATCTTTGAGCTTTCCCGGATTTATAGCAGCTGAAAATCTTGCCTTCTGCATGTCTATCAGTCCTCACCCAGAAATCTCATACATTCCCTTCCATTCATTTCCATTCAGCACTGGGACAGTTTTTGTAGTCAGAAACTCTCCATGCTCCTAAACTTGTCCTCCTGAAGCACTTCACTTTCTCCAACCATAGTTTTATCTGTACAATATTGCTCACTTCCTTTCTGTGATCTCCATCACCATGACTTATCCATCACTCTCAATTTTTTCTTCTCTGTCACTGTTCAGTTCTGTGAAACAGGACTTGAGATTTTCCAAACCACTTCCTTCCCCATCCTCATTTTGTTTGTCTCTTCCTTTCTAAACTTGTTTTACTAATAGCGTCTTCATTAACACTGTTTCTTTTTCTTGCAGTTCTTACAGCTTAATCTCTTTGCTACTACTAGCAGACTGTTATCTAATTTTTTGTGATGCCTAGAAAAATTTTCAGTTTAATGTAAGTATGGTCAGTAGAAACACATTTATTCTTCTGTTTCTCATTCAAGAAGAGAATCCATGAGATGTGATTCATGAGATGAGATCTATCTGTTTTCTAGAGATCTATCATTAGTCTCCTAATAACTGCTTGTTCTTTGTACCAAAAGAGAAAGACAAAATCTGTGTATAGAAAGGTAGATTATGTTTCTCCATTGAGTACATCCATACATTGTAGGCCTTCTTTTGCTCTGCTTTTATTCTCTTTTCCTATGTATCTATAGTCACTTGATGTGTATGTGTATGTATGGTCATTTACTAACTTTTTCAATCACTAGTCAATATCAAGCACATTAAGAAGAGAAATGAGAGTCAAAAATTATATTCTTACAAATTCTATGAAAGCAAAGAAACCTAGAAGGTATAAGGGCTTTGTAGGGTTTTAACTGAGCAGAAAGGTTGCAATATGATCCCACAGTGGAAGATATATGCAGAAAGAAATCTCTTAAAAAGTCTACTTTGGAGGAAAAGGTTATATGTGAGCACTCTCTTTGACATCATTGTCAATCAAACTTGAAAAGATTCAAATAGTAGTAAACACTGAGTCTCATAGCCATAGATCTTTCTGGATTACGTCAAATGTATATGAAACATTTCAAGGTAGGATCAGTGCCTTCCTGCAAGTTTAGCAATGACTGGAATTGCATGGGTACAACTGGACTGGGATAAAACTATGTCTGTAGAGGGGCAGACACCTGGATTACAGCTCAAACTGAGGTTGAAAATTTCCAGCTCCGGGTGATATTGAAGAGAAGTCGTAGCATGGAAGTCATTAAGAAGTTCATCACATGGAGCCATTATATCATATTCAAGTTGCATTCAAAGTATTCAACAGAACGTTAAAAAGAGCTCATCATTAGGTGTGGATGTGCATGTAAGTTTCCCTGGGAGAGTATTCTTCATAATATGAGATTGCTTGGGATCCAATTACTTTAATGCCTATTATGCTCACTTTTCATGCAAAACACCTGCTAATAACACAGCAATAGTATCACTCTCAAGGACGCTGTTGTATTGGAGGTGAAGAATACAGATATATATTCATGAGATGTAGACCCCTTTCGTGTGATAGTGTTCCACCAGGGCTATATTCATCTTTATTAGCTCTGAAGGTTAATTCAGTAGCAGTTTTTCATAGCATTATGACTACTTCAGAGGAACCAGCAGTAGATGTTTTTACAACAGAGATTTTTAAAGGCATTTATACACCTGTGTGGCTGTAAGTATAATTCAGAAACATTGTGAAATACTTTTTTCATAATTAATTAATTTCTGAATGCATTTAATGCAATATTATGATTTTGTCAGACTGCATTACAGGTGAATACCATTTTTGCTAGTATCCCTTATTACAGAAGCATGGATCAGACTTCTGGGCACCTTCAAATGTGAGCAAAGTGCAGTATGGAATAGCTATTCAGCAAAGACTATTTTTCTTTACCTTATTGTGTACATTTAACAAAGGGATTACCCTAATCTGCAAAAAAAGCACTTTAGCTTTGGAATAATAAGGTCCAAATGAGGCATTATTGTTATCACACTCTAAATTTATACTGTGGTAGTTTCATCTTAATTTCCCCAGTAGCCTTATGTATGCACGCCTGGTATGAGAACATGATTGTGGTAGCAGGACTTTCTCTCTTTTTACAGATAACTGTGAAACTGTGATTTGAGAAGATGCATTTAAATTAAAAATATTTGGAAGGATGTTTCAAAAGTACAGATAAATAGATCTTCAATAATATGCTTTAAAATTACCAATTCTAAAATAGAAGCAATGATTCACCATTGCTATTATAAATAATTAAAGCTAATATCACTTCAGATAAGCAAAGAGAGGAAAAAAATCACTTTCTTTTAAAGTGTTCTGTGACTAACAAGTGTTGGAAAGCATCATTGTTTATGTATTAAGATTTCTGAAATAAATTTCCAGCTGGAATCTGCAATTTAGGCTCTTGTTTCTGCTTTATACCTTTTTCTTTCAGCTCCCCTCACCTAAATCGCTGCCCTTCCTTCCACTGCTTATTTTCTATGACCTGGGTTTTAATGGCAAGAGAACTATGACTGCACTGTTTTCTGATTACCTGAAACTGAGATCATGTCTAGTACCTAATAAATCCTCCCTCTCATTGCTAATATTGTGTGGCCACGTGGTGGCTTAGAACATCTTAGTCTAAATATATTAAGGGTAAAAAAGTACAGATCTTTTCAGCAAGGTTCACTACAAGGAAGGCCTTTGGCTGTTCACTGTTTTCTTGGTTTGTGAGCTGTTTGTCTTTCCGCTTCTTGAAGCACCCAGAACAGGGAGGGTGCATGCAGGAAGCAGCAGGAATTGAAACAATGGTCCAAAGCAGAGCTGAGAGGTTGGATGCTGAAGGGCAAATGAACATGGATAAAGTGCTGTACGATAAAATGGGACATCAGCACTTAAATAAACTATTACATATGTGATTATTTGGCCTTTCTGAATGGAGGGATTTTTTCCAAAGACACGTGAACAGCATTTTAGAGATGTATGCTATCACTAAAAATCTAATTCAATGTTTATAGCATAATTTAAGGTGGGCATACTAGGATGAAGTTCAGATATTTGTCAGACAGGTGTAACACATGACTAGGCAAAACTTTTTCTGAACATTTAAACAGTAGATTCTGCACAAAATGTTGCACACAGATGTGTCTGTGGATCTTCAAACACTAACCAAAAAGTTCCCATTAGACATGCTAGGCAGCAATGACACACTTCCCTGCTTGCTAGTGTGATAATTATTTACAGGCATTTTCACATTATTACATGATGTTCCTATTGTGTTTTCATATTTTGAAAGTATGTTTCTATGTTCTGTGGTTTTTTTGATGAATATAATTTACATTTAACTTCTTTTTAATGCTTTCATGAGATAGGGACTGTTAATACATAGTTTTATAACTCAATCCTAATAGCACATAAAATATATTGAGAAAAAAAGCCTTTTATTTGGCGCACTCTCAAGTTATTCTACATCTTTGCATGTTTGTATGTATATGGGATTAAGTTGGGACTCCTTGTTTCTGTTTAGTCTGGAGTAAACAAATTTCCTACATCACGTTTTGTAAATACTCCCATTCTATTTACATCATTCATGGCTAAGCAACCGGTTACATGTGTATCTACACCACATTCTGCGTATCCTGCAATCATTAGGGAAATATTTTAGCACAAAATAGAACAGATTAAGAATGCTTTTTCATTAAAATCTCAAGAGTGGGGATTTAGACATAATTATGTTGTGTACGATCAGTAGCACATAGCTGTATCATTTTACTCCAGACTAAATTTTGAAATTAAAAAAAATCAGAGCTATCATAATTTATGATGTGAATATGAAGTCAGCAGATCCATACAAGTACAAATTTTTAAGGAGAACAGGTACTTTTCACACATGAGAAAAAGAAAATATTATTATGCTCCAAAATCAATTAGTTTATTCCAAAATTATTAGTTTTGATAAAAACTCTACACATTTCTGTAATTACATGATATAGACAGACAATTGAATTAATTTTCAGTCCTCATTAGAAGTGACAAATAGTACATACATTCTACATTTTGAAAACAATCTTCTTGCTAATAATAGAACAAGGTAGTCTTGAAACATGACTTGCAGTCTTTTATCAATGGTGTTTGAGGTAAATAAAGGAACTACAACTGTGCAGTGAAAATCTGTCATGCTCAGTAATCTGAGACTGTTTTTTAGCTACAAATACAGTAGAGAGATTACCCTTCTGCTGCCTGAACTGAACAAGTTAGACCTGAGTTCCTAAAACACACAGCAGAAGAGAGTGATCCAGTCAGTCTCCTCCCAGTAACCCTGTCCAAAAACCTAGACTGTACAGTCAAAACTTGGCAAGAGGTGTACAGTACCACATACAATGGAAAACCACCCAAGAGCATCATGAGATTGATTGTACTTACGAGAATACACAACCTCTATCTGAACCCCATTGAAGGGGAACAAATACTTTTTCCAATAATATGAATCAAGTTTCCCAAACATCAGGGTATATGGAGATACAATTGAAGCCAACAAAACATCCCATGAAAAAAGTGCATTTAATATTTCAGTTCAAGCCCCTTTTCTCATTTCTATTCCGATTTTACCACAGGAAGAGTAGATGCCAATAGCCGTGGGAGTGAACGAAGTCATTCATTAAATGTACATGCATCTCGTGTTCACATGGGAATAGGATATCTTGTCCAGTAAAAGAAATCAAACACTGCCAGGAATTTATTGGAAAGGTAGTTATTGTGCCTCTGTCTACTGAACTGTGTGAAGGCTTAAAAATAATATTTTGTTTATAACTGTTTAAAAGTGCCTGAAGCTTTTCATGTTATGTGAGCATTATATATGCATGTAGGTCAAAGTTTCCTTTACCTTCACCAACAGAGTGTTGAGTGTAAGTTAGTTGTTAGTCTATGTGCTACTTCGCCTTCATTTCAATAGCATACAGCCACACTCTGCAGTCAGACAGAGGAAGGACAGCTGTGGCCTATGAGCCCCAAGTCCTGCTGTACTGAAACAGCCTTCTCCTGGCAGTTCCCCTGTGCCCCTGGTGCTAACCCTGCCCACAGCAGTCCTGTGGGCATGACTTGCAGAATGGGATCCTACACTTACCTCATGGCTTAGGCAAGAAAAGGGATTTGTTCACTGTTACCTACCTTTGATGTGGAAGAAATACTGTGAGATTCCGTGGTCGAAATTTCCAGCTTTACTATCCTAATTCAAATGGTTACAGTCTACTACTGTTCAGTGGATGAAATCATGTCTGTATGATGCTCTGTTACCATTCATGTTAGACCAACATGTACTGAAAAGCATCTACTTGACATAGACAGGTCTGTCATTTAGAGACCATATTCTGCTCCCTTTATAATTCTTTTTTATAAATTGGAAACAGAACCAGCTGTTCCCATGATTACATAAATTTTGTGTAACTGTGTTACTGAAGGCCTTCCAAAGAGTGCTTTCAGATGACCAGTCTTGTACCCTAACTGTTCTATATCTTGAGAAAAGTAGTCTGAAGAATCGTAAAACTCCCGAGTGCAACATCTTGGAGAAGTTGATTGCAAAATGGTAGTTCAAGACAAATTAAAGCACAGCTATCATTAATTCCTAAATTATGAGTTTTATAATGCAAAGAGGAACTGACCTTCAATTCTGACATTACAAATCTGTAGTGCTAACAAACATGTAATATTCATTCTTTATCTGTACTGTTTCACAAGATAGCCTAAAAATGTATCATTAGCTAGCACCACATGTATAGGCTTGCACTGATAGTGTCCTACAGCTTTAGGAGGCCTCTCCTCAGTACCTAACCTTTTTTTTCCTGTAAATCAAATTAAAAAAATAGAATCATTTCACGTTGTCTAAAACAGACAAATACAATATACCAAAATACCTCCTTTATTTAAGAAAAAAATAGGAATAAAATTAGCATAAAGATTAGATAAATCTTAATCTGAAGAATTGCATTTTAGATCAAAAAAGACTTCTCAGTGATCAACCAGGGTTGCAGAGCCATAAGAGTTCCAGGCCATAAATATAGTATTAGCTCATCCAAAGGATACATTTTTGCTTTATCCTGTAGTGCAGTCTCTTTGTGGTCCGTATTCTGTAACAGCTTTTGTGACATTAATACTTGCTTTGGAACTAGGTTTGATAGCTTATGGATAGCACCAGTGTTTAAGTTTTACTATACATGGTGGATGATTGCTGTACTAGACAACTCTATGTCTTGCTCCTATTTCTCTGATTATGTTTTATTTTTATGCTAGCATCAATAAATGCCTTGTATTCTGAATTCTCTTTAAGGTTTTAAACAAGTAAGTTACTGAAATCAAAATATCAGAAATATTATGAAGGAATATTAAAAACCTCTGTGATTTACAAGCCTACATATAAAAGGATGTAGGGCATTTTTGTGCTGTGTCAAAAAGATAGGATTACCCTTAGAAGCAATAATTCTTCTAACCACTTATAAAAAAAGTTACTACTTTTTGGAAAGCACCTCAGGAGAATCAGAAGCAAAATAACTGAGCTGAAGTCCTGGACACGTTACAGTTGATTTCAACCCAGGATGGGAAATTTATAACTGGCTTAAAATGTTTGTTGCCCCATTGAAAAAAAAAAAATCTGAATGGAGAAAAATACAAATACAAATAAAAACTTTGATGGGAATTTGATTACTAACAAGACCCAGTACTCCAATCTTTTGGCAGTTCTGGGACCATTCGGGTGGTCTTTAGCTTAGCCTTGGTATTAGAGCTCCAAGTTATTTAAAAACTCATTATCATAACAGAGTGAGGTCCTTTGATGACAAAGAATCAAGACTGAATGATTAGAGATTTGTATTACGTTAGCTAGTGATTAATGAGAAGTCAGTGTCTGAGCTTATGACTAAGACAAGTTCTTAATTAAATAACAGGTTAGCTAACAAACATCAGAGGAAAGAGGCTGTGTGAGAGAGTGAAGCCATGCTTACTCTAAGGCTGATTAACACGTATCCAGCTGACTGACAAAATGTTTGTCAGAAGGCTTCAGGGGTATTTCATTTCAGACAAAGCCTTAAAGGGATATGTATTCTTACAAGGATGATTGGGGAACATTGGCATTTGACAGTGGGAGCTCTTTCTATAATATTCAGATATTTTCTGAATATCTAATTTGCTTAACACAAATGAAAATAGTATGTATGCATAGTTGTAAACTCTTAGCATTTTAGAAATTAATTTATCCATTTGTTGATTTTTCATTTTTCTTTTGCTCTGTCCAGCTTTGCCTGTGCCAGTTTATAAAAATCAGTTTTCCCTTATTTTTCAGCAACAACAAAGTCATTAGCAAGGCTTATAATATGAACTTGTTTTCTGTTGCTGTCATTATTGGTGATGAGGTATGAAACATTTCCAATGAACCTAAAATGCCAAGAGCAGCAAACAGCTCAGTTGGATTTTTTTTCAAGCTAGACTACTGCAATTCTCTCTCAACTGCTGGTCTCCCCATGGGCAAATACAACACCTACTAGTGTGCAAAATTCAGCCTTTTTTTTTTTTCTCACAGAGAGTCACACTAAAAATTATCACTTGTACATTTAATCTGCTCTGTTTTTTTCAAAGTCCATAATTTGCAAACAAATTTTTACTAGCATATGCCTGAGGTCTGTTCCCAAAAATAGATAGCTGACCCTGCATTGTGAATACACCATTTTATCCTCAGATTAGTTGTTCTCACACAGTTATTTTCTTTTCTTCTTCCATTTGGCTCTTCCAGGTTTCCTCTATTCAGCTGATGAAAGGTTTAAAATAGACTGAAAACCATTAGAAGATAACACCCAACCTTTGGATGTGAAATTTGTTCTCCGGTCTTAAAAACAGTAGATTGAACATCGTAACTACAGTTGGGGATGCTTTTAAATAGTTTCTAATTACTGTCCTTCTAGGAGCTTCTTCCTACTCTAAAGGAGAAGTCAGACACCATATCATTATTGTTCATTGAGCTGAGGATGCAAACTAAGATCTTTACATGGGAATTAATTGCAAATATTATATGCACATGCTTAAGTTGAATTTTTACTGAATATCTGCATCATGCAGCCATGGCAGAGGCTGCAGGTTGTATGTTTTATCTGAAGAAATTCTAAACTTGTTATCTTGGGAACTGCCAGTATCTTGGGAACTTCAGCTGAGCTTAGCACAGGCTAATGGTTTGAGGGTGTTTTCAGCTCTTGGAAGGCTGGGGGGAAGAGGCTGTAGCATAGTCTGAGATCTGGAGGGGTGGTAACTGACCACTGTGTACCCAGCTGGTTTAAAACCATCTCTGGCATGCCTACATTAATTCTGCCTAGAGAAAGTATGGTAGTTGAGACCTGCCCTTGCTTTAGTACCAACTTGGTCAAATAGATGGTTTGAGCATGAGCTTGAGGTGCTGTACTAACTCTGAAAAGAAAACAGGTTTGTTTGTTTGTCTTGCTCAATCATATGGAAATGTTATTGAGAACATCATTCATGTAGAAAACTGAATGAGTGGATGATTAAAACGCCCTACATTTTATGTACAGATTAAAGACTTCAGATGTCGATCTGTTGTTTGGATATCTATAACTGTATCCATGGATCCAAGACATCATCTGTCAGGCTCCTGTAAGAACACAGTTTTTTATCAGCTTTAAATTTGCAACCTTTTTCTCCTTTCAATTCAGAGGGTAAAGTACCAGCATTGCTCCCAGAGGGTAAAAATCTCTGTAAAATTTGCAAACCTAAAGTAAATTTCAAGCATATGTTTTCTGAACTCATTACACTGTTCTCTGGTAACCGAACTCTTAGCACATTTATTTTTCAAACCAGACAAGTGGGACTTCATTTATAAATATTTTGTTTAAGAATGTAAATCTTGAAGATAGGAAAAAAAAGAAAAGAAAAGAAACACCAGAGGAAGTGTACAGACCAGTATTGTCCCAACTGAACTATAAAAAACACTCCTTCAAATGTTTGGCTCTCGAAATATGCATGTTTCTGCCAATCTCCCTTTCCGTCTCTCCCTGTTCTTTCCTTGCCCCCTTCTCTCTGCTAGCTTATTTAAAATCTACAAGCCAGATACTCAACTTAGGCAATGAGCTTCATATGCAAAAAATAAGAACTTGCCCTTTAAGATAAATAATCAATGAAAAAGTACTTGAAAAATGTTATTGGGCACAAAATTAACATGCTACCTGCTTTCTGTTTACTATTGACACTTTGTGCCCTTTTCATTTTCACTGTGTGTCCATTTCATCATTTAAGACAGAGATATTTTTTTTTTTAACTCTGGAAAAAAACCCCACATTGGAGGGGAGCTCATTTTGAAGTAATTGGTTAAAATCTAGTAATGAAAACAGGGAAATGGTTTTGATTTTCATTATGTTTAGGGTCATTCCCAGGTCACATTTGACACAGATTCAATGTTCATAAAAATTTAATAAAATCTGTAAAGGAAATTCAAGCAACAGCTGTGAAAAGAATGTGATCAATAGGAGCCAAAATAAGTGTCACTTTGAAATTTGCCAACTGCTGATGGATAGTTGAAAGAATAAAACTATAATGTCTCTACCAACTTTTAAGAGCAGAAAGCCCTGGGAAATCAGTCACTTAAGTGACAGAAACTTTGCATGCTAGCAAAGCTGTAATAGTTATTCAGTTCATTTTATATCAGATTTCTTACTCAGGGTTTAAATCATACTGTGAGTTATTTCATCACACTCCTGGTCTTTTGATAACGAAATAATGATAAAGTTGTGTTAAATAGCTCTTTAACCACAGTAACTGATTCTCCAAAACTCCTTCAAATACACTCCTTAACCTATGGAGTCAAATGAGGTATTTATCTTCTTGTAATACTATTCAACCTTCCTAAAAAAAAAAAAGAAAATCCCTTAAGCATGTTTTCTACCTCTCCAGGGGTCTCTGTGTCATGGTGTGGTGGTACCCAGGAACCAGAGGCAGGGACTGTGCCATAGCTGAATCCCCAACCTGGATGGCAGTAAGGACCAGAGAGGCACAGGGAACATCATGGCTCACCACCATTGCAGGCACTGTCATGTCAGCATAAAGGTATTTAATATCAGCCTGACTTATATGAGAAGAGAAATAACTATATTGGTATAATCTTTCACACAATACAACTGCATTTACATCCTGGGTTTTACTGATATAAGTCTACCATTTTAAAAATGTTATATCAGCATATTTATAATAACAAGATGAGGTCTCCTCATCAGTTTTAAAACTCTTCAACTGTGGTTTAACCGTAATAAAATATTGTAAGTCATTCAAAGTCCAGAGAAGTTGAAAGATATTTCAATGACTTCAGTGGATTTTGACTGAGGAGTTTAAGCTCTAGTACGTTATTCCCTATACACATCCTCTGCAGATACTTTGCTTAAAAACATGTTAAACTGTTTGTAGGTGAATAGAAAAGCGGAAGCAAAAGGTAATAGCAAGTGGTTGGGGATGTTGCTGCTCTAATAAAAATAGTGTGCATAGTAGTAAAAACTATTTGAATTTCATTTCCTTGTGTTTCATTCTTTATTACTTTTGTGTTTATCAGTCATTATAAGCTGCTAGATCTTGTGATTGACACTTGTCAAGATACGAAAAGGCATTCAGGTCCAGATGAGCTATCTTAAATTCCAATAATGTAAATGTACGTGCGTGCAAACTATAGTGACTCCAGCATGCTTTTCTCAAAGAATCAATAATGTTACCAGAAGTGCCCTCAGGGCCTCAACATGTGTTTATAATATGCATACTTCTAGCTAAAATCAGCATCTGAGTTACTGGAATATGCTGCATTATATCCTCAGATAACGTAAATCAGCGTAACTCCACTAAAGTCAACCTAGGGAAGCTGATTTACAGAAGCCGAAGACCCAGCTTGCTCTAGATATCCTATTGCTTTCCGCTTGTTAACCCATTGGTGTATCATATTTTGTCTTCTTTAGCTTCAGACACTTTTTTTTCATGGCCTGAATGGACTTGTAGCCATGAAAAGGAAAATCAGAAAAGTTAACAGAGCAATTGACCGTCTTCTCCATCATGGGAAGAGTCAGGTAGGTTAGTAAGGCTCTAAGTAGCAGCAGGTAGTGCAGCCCAGCAGGTGTGGGTTAGAGAGCAGAACTCCTGCATGTGTTTCAGAACACTGTTTTGGACTAGCTCTTGTCTGATCCTGTGACCTGAATGCGCGTGTGTATCACATTCACTGCAGTCTTGGATTGTCTCTTCTGGTTGAGTTTCTCCTGAAAAACATCCAGTTTGCACATTGTGAGACCAGGGTGCGAAGTGAACGAAAGTACATTAGCTGGGGCTGAAGGAGATGCGTGCTTCCTAAGCTCTCTAATGAGTCAAACTGAAATGGCAGTGTAGACTTGCTTTAAAACCCCGGTCATTGCTTTCTTCATTTTCCTTTATTCTCCCATTCCTTTTGTTTTATTATCATGATTTAATTAAGCACAACTGTACCATATTTAGAAAGACAGCTGACTCCATCAGGGACTTGACCCTTTAGTGTTAGAATTGCAATATTCACCATGAAATAACTGGAAGCTGATGTGACTCTGAAAGGGACCTAGTGCTATACAGAGGAACTATTTGTCACAGGATCTCATATTAGTATGTTTATGGCTTGACAGAATCTGTTCTTGTTACCTTTATAGAGATGCTAGCTGTCTTTGCTGTACCATTTAAAAATGTGTTAACTGTAATCTACACCAGACATGATGAATTTATGGGTGGATGGACTGGAATGTATGAAATCATTCAATGAAAGTGCACTCAACCTGTCAGAAAAAGCATTTAATAATTGGGCATAATATATAGTCATGTCCTTATAGGCCTCTCTAATTTGTATTTCAGGTCCTTGTAAAAAACGTCTGAAGCTTAGTTGAAAAGGCTTTTTTTTTTTTTTGCAAAGTAGGTACTGCTCACAGTGTGTTCTTCAAGAACTACTTTCACATTTTAGAAGAGGATCTTAACAGTGGAATATATTGGTATGATTAAACCGAACTGACATTGATGTCTGGGAACTATGTACGTGTATTTGGAGTACCTTTAAAGATGCTAGTCTGGAGAAGAATGATGACGCATGTATTCTTCTAGGCAAACCATCTGGGCATTTACCCAGCTGCTTCAGTGAGTTTAAGCGTTCATAACAGGCTTGACACTGCTGTGGCCAGTAGTACTAGCACTACTAATAGCAACATTATTTGCAATATCTTAATTAGTGTGATTACAGATAGTTCAGGCTTTCCAAATGACCTGTCCCACCTGGCCTGTGTCTGTATCTTTTAGAGTGGCCACAATGTGATATAATTTATTCTCTGTTCAAGTCTTATCTCATCATCTTATCTAAACATTTGCACTGCTGACAACATGGAGACAGCCTTGTCCTTGGACTTGTGAGACCTATCACCATGTCTGAGCCTATGGTTGAAGCTATCTTACTCTTGAAAACTGACTGCAGAGTATCCATAACCTGTGTCTCTTAGATTGTAGAAAAGAGGAAATCAACCACACTTTTTATGCCATTTTATATTTTTAACCCATTATTATTAAATGATGTCTCATTACTAGTTTTGCTTTTTAAAACTTAATGTGCTTGTCAACCACTCATGTAATGCTCTCCGAAGACTGACAAGGTGATACCACTTGTGGCTTCTGTTGTGCTGTACTCTTCTGAAGTTATGCTGTTGCAGAACTTCTTAAAAGTCTGAAAAGTGTGAGCTAAGTGACTGCACAATAGTTAATTCTAAGATAAAATATACTCTGTTTTTATCTGTCTATGGCAACTGCACTCAAATTTATTAGGAGAAACATCAAAGCAAAGATGGACTGAATTAGTTTTTACATATCAATAGATATCAGCTAATAGCATTTTTCTCAAACCTATTTCCTATTGAATTCAATGTCAATGGGATCAGGATTTGGCTGAATTTCCCTCTTTAATCTATTCATTGCAAATCATACAGATGACAAAGGAATTTGCATGTCCATGCACAGTGGTCCATGTTATAGTAGAGCACTGAATGACTGTTGGGTATTGGTTAGCTGTATTATCTGTGTAAGATCATGCCAAACGGAAGGTATAACTGAGAACATGGTGAATAGAATTTTTAAATGGCAAGCTCAGAATGTGGCTTCATCTTCCAAGTTAAATTATATGGTGGTTTGAGATGTCATAGACACATATTAAATGCAGTTAAATTAAAAGATTTAGCTCTTTACACAGACATAAATATTCATTTTATAAAGGCAATCAATTTTTGTCCTCTTTGGTCTTCTGACAATTATTGTGGAAGGTTCTGAGAATTTCCTATGAAGCAACACTTCTCATAGGCCCTGACATTGCAGAGGATTCAAATGTTTTTCTGAACTGAAGCGTTCAGAGGAAATTTGAGGCTATTGGGATTGTGGTCAGAGAGTGGTGAAAATAAGAAAGATTTTTCATTTTATAACCTGGATACAAAAACTGCAGTGCAAGAACTTACACCTACATATAGTTTGAAGTTCATAAAAGGTATAATCCAAAGACCCATGAAATAAATGGACAAATGTTCATATGGTCTTGGCTGAGAGATGTCAGGCTGCAGGAGGTTTGTAAATCTAAGTGTAGTTTAAGTAACTACTTGAAGCTGATGTTGCAGTCAGCATGTTTTATAATATATGAATTTGTAAATAATAAATGTTTTAGGTCCTATTGGGTTTAGATTTATCACCAGTCCCATTGTCTGCAGCGTAGGCTGTTGAGGGAATTGGTAAAGCTATATTATTAGTGGTGCTACATATTGAGTGCTCTTCCAAAGTCTCCTTTTATCACACTTTAAAAATCATTCCCTAATTTAACAAAGATAGTACTAGTGCTCTTTTATTCTGTTCAATTATGTGAAGCACACTAACTTTTTTTTCCCTTCTTTTTTTTCAAGGGGGTTAATCTTCAGGGATGAAACAGATTACCAGCTTTTGAACCAATTTAAGTAGAATCTCCAGAAACAAAGCCAGGACAAATAATTATTGGCAGTTCACAGAAGGTATTCTGTGCCCACAGCTCTGCAGGATACCGTTAAAGTCAGTTCACTTGTCTTAATGGGAAACACCTGTGGTCTGGAACACAAGAGGAAAAATCAAACTAACCATGCCAGAGACATTAAAAATAAATTCTGAAAATAAAATCTTCCCTCGTGTCCCTCCCCTCTTTCTTCTTTCATCTGCACCCTCCAGTCCCCAGACTATCACTGGTATCCCTCCTTTCTTTTAAAACAGATATGAAAGCCTGTCTTCAAAATTACATTCAATCACAGACACTGAAGTGTATCAAGCAATTTCAGTCGCAATATTAAATCAGAAAGTCTTACTACAAACAAAAACATGCTTAATAAAGGCTCAGTTGGAGACCGTCTTTTAACTAGCTATTAAAGTGAATGCAAACCGTCTGAAAATATTTACTATAAATAATGACTTAAAACATTAAAAATATATTAATCTCTAAAATTCTATGATTTTTTGCTTTACTGTTGCTTTCTCAAAATATGCTGGGGACAATGCATTTCTCTAGCTTTTTTAACAGAATACTGAAATTCTAAGAGGGCAAGAAACATGTTCTGTGTGTTCACACACAATACAAATTTATGCAAATTTCATAATTTCATTTGGAAAATCCACCTACAAAACAACCGTATTTAAGCGTAAATGCAAAGTCTCATCACTGGATTGAAAAGTAATTCACATTTTGAAGTGGTCTGCAGCCTTGATAGCACTGCAGGTCATACAAAGCCATAGTTCAAATTTGAAATGCTAGCTTAAATTCAGGAAAAATTTTATCAAGGTATTCTGTGGTGAAAAACAAGCATGAAGGTTTTTTGCCTGTGTTTGTTAATGTGTACATGCACAGTTTTGGTCTTTTCCCTCTCTCCATTACTTTTCTTTTTATCTTTTCAACAGAAGTATCAGGAAGAAGAAATCAGAGACTAAAATTTGGTTTTAAACATTCACAGTTACAGAGAAGAGGCCATGACATGGCCAGATGTTGAAAAAAGGGCAATTCCTGCACCCAAAATTTTTAGAGGTCTAAAAATACACCAGACTGTGAGAACTAGCACCTACATTTGCAATATTGTGCAAGTTTAAAAATGTCGTGGCACATAAAAAAAGTCTTTTCTCCCTTAAAGACTGGTGGTTGCGTTTGCTCCAGAGTCAAGCTACTGTGGTAACCTGAATACTTTGAATATACATTCACAGTATAGAAATAATATGAAAACTGGCTTTCATCTGACTTTTCATGCATCCAGGAAACAGGTTTATTCCACTTTTTTTAATACTAAAAGGAAATGGCTCTGACTTCAGAAATGCTTCTAATCGGTCTTTCCATATCCAAGGTGACCATGTCATCGTAAGCTGGTGATAGCTTACCAAAAAAAAAACCAAACCCAAACCAACCCCACATTTCTGGAAAATAGCCAATACAACATTGGCATGAACAGGAAAACTAATTTCTAAATACATAAATGTATCCAATTTCCAAAGAATATAGTGAACCCTGAAGGTATCCTGTGCAGCCTTAATGCCTTGTAGTCAAAGAGGCTGTTTCCTTTTCTGTGTCATTCACTGTACCTCATTGCTGAAAGGATTTTACTTTGATTGTAAGGACACAAACAAAGGGAGTGCTGTTCCGTGTTGCTCTTTGATAAAACCTTTTTTGTTAGCTCCAAAAGCAGGCTGTAGAGTAACTTGCTGAGCAGTTAATTGTCTGACACACACCATTCCTGCCCAGAGAGCTGATGCTGAGATGTTCTAGGTTATCCAACACTGCTATGTAACCAGCCTCCTGGTAGCTTGCACATAGTTCCCTGTAGCTGTTTTGGCTTCCTTTTTCCTCCCTCTCCCACCAGCCAGCATGCTAGCTGAACTGGTTTGAAAAGATAACAGTATTGCCTGCAACTGATCATCTGCACCAAAAATCGTGTGGCCAGCAGGTTGGGGGAGGTTATTCTCCCTCTCTACTCTGCTCTTGTGAGACCCCACCTGTAGTACTGCGTCCAGCTCTGGGGTCCCCAGTACAGGAAAGACATGGAGATGCTGGAGCAAGTCCAGAGGAGGGCCATGAAAATGATCAGAGAGCTGGAGCTCCTCTCCTATGAGGACAGGTTGAGAGAGTTGGGGTTGTTCAGCCTGGAGAAGAGAAGGCTCCGGGGAGACCTACTTGTGGCCTTCCAGTACCTAAAGGGGCCTACAGGAAAGCTGGAGAGGGGCTGTTTACCAGGGAGTGTAGTGGTAGGGCAAGGGGGAATGGGTTTAAACTAAAAGAGGGCAGATTTAGATTAGATATAAGGAAGAAATTCTTCCCTGTGCGGGTGGTGAGGCACTGGAACAGGTTGCCCAGAGAAGTTGTGGAGGCTCCATGCCTGGAAGTGTTTAAGGACAGGTTGGATGGGGGTTTGGACAATCTGGTCTAGGGGAAGATGTCCCTGCCCATGGCAGGGGGGTTTGGAACTAGATGATCTTTGAGGTCCCTTCCAACTCAAACCATTCTATGATTCTAGGTTGAGTCTCCTAACTTTTTGCCTCAACAGTCCTTAATAGAACTCCATTAAGTGCCCCATTTCCACAGTGTTCACATGGTCCAAGAAAGAAACCAAGTGTCTTGGCCACAGGACACTGACACCTGATCTCTAGGGACTGCCAGGGGAATCAGATATTTCACCTTGCTTCTGTATGGGTGTTTTGTCTTGGACATTAGCAAAAGCTTTGGTCTTAGCTAAGCAAGAATTTTATGTTACTTACCTCCTGAAATGTTTCCTTTATGTTTAAAAATCACTTCCCCACTTACATCAGCACATACACAAATCCGTGGACGGTTCTCCTGCTTGTAGGTGTCCTCTAGGGATAGTGCCGTTGAGACAACTGTTTCATGGACGGAGCTGACAAACTCCTCAAGTATATTTTAAGCTTAGGGAAGCAGACACAGTCCCATTCTGTGTAGGCATTCAGGTGGCTTCCAAATATGGTCCAAAGGCCCTGGGGAAATTTATGAAAAAAGGCAATAGCTTAGAAGCCAGATCTCTTGATGAAGTCAGTCTCAGTTTTACTACAAACACAGAGGATTATGACACAAAATCAGACAACACCCTTTTCAGCATGATGTAGTGAGATCATTGTGTGTAGATAACATAGCCTAGTGAGGACAATGATAGAAATATTTTACTAGGCACCTGCAGAGAATAGGGTAGGATAATGATCCTGATGAAGTATCCAGTGTGGCTGTACCTGGATCAACTGGGGACAAATTTAAAGCCTTTACTTTCAATGTTTCCAGGCATTTAGGCATGAAATTTCATTTCCAGGTTTATCTCTAACATGATTTTACAGACAGGGAAACCTGCTACAGATGGGGAACAAGTACGAAATTTGTTCGTTTGAGAACCAGAGTAAGGCATCCATTCAGTTTTTGTTCAGGTCATTTCTGTGTTACATTCCCTTTATTTTCTATAACCTTCCTCTTTTCTTCCAGGAAGTACAATAGTGCAGTGTCAAAGGCTGTACAATGCTGAGAACACTGGAATGCTGCAGTGGGCGTTTCAGAAACCACATGTTAACGCTAGTGTAGGACAAGCTGTTGCTATCATGTAAGACCCTTCATCTCCTATTGATGCTTATGGTTTACTTTTGTAAATGGGCAGCACCTTGTAAAAGCACTCTCAGATCTGTAACACCTATTATGCCAGGGTCACCTTACCCTGCAACTCTGTTTTTTTTAAGAAGGAGGAGAAGGAGGAAGAGAAGGAAAGGAACAGTGTTATCAGCAAGAGGAGGCTGGACACAGTCTGTCAGATCCTTCCACTTCTGAGCAATTAGAATTGAAAGAACTAGGAGAGGCTTAGCTGTAACACAAATCAGGATTATCACGCTGAATTCAGCAAAGTAGCTGAGACAAAAAAAGCAGTGTGGAGGAAAGGACAGTTGCACAAATATTACTTGAATGTAAAGACTTTTTATGAATTCTTTTATGGAAACTCCAGAGAAAATACTTGAGAACATCTAATCCACATGAAAGACTAATCTTCATAATGTTTGGAATTAAGTATCAATGTATGGTTTATGATAAGTGACATAACTACAATTAATTCCAAGATAGATAGCTGAAATTTACCCTACTCCAAAAAGTGTAACTGAACCATGGTCCACCTTTAAATCAGTAATACAGAGACATGGCCTCAGCCCCGATTCCCCTGCCCCATGTGGTTCATGTTCACCACTTCTACAGAGGACAATACAGAGCTATAATTTGTCTAAATGAACAGTCACACTTACCACCTCTGTGCGTTTTAATCAGCTGAAACTGCCACCTAGCTTGTGCATTTGGACAAAAAAGAGCTTTTAGCCAGAAAAAAAAAAGGTAGTAGATCATGCCAGAAAAGTTATTATTTGTAAAATTATTTTAAATTCTGTAGGAACTGGGGATAAAGAGTAACTAAATTCTCTGATTTGCAAGTATTCTTCAGGATTTTTAGGGTTATACAATAAAAAGGGAAAACAAAAGACTCATCTTATGAAAAAATATTTTTATTTGATTCAAAACCTGTCGTTCAGGTTTTGACATTTTGTATGTTCTGATATGACCTACTGAAAATGGAAAATAGAAATATTATCTCAAGAAAGTCCCGACTGGAAAATTTCAACTGTACTAGAGCATACGTGATCAAAATTATCCACTGTCAAATTCAACATATTTGTGATAGGTGTTTTATTTGAAAAAGGCTAATCCACTGACAGAGAAATGTAGATTGAGATACCATGTAAATCAATACTCAAAGCTAAAGAAAACATAAAAAAGCAAATATTGTAAGCATCAGTAAAATCAGAACTACTTGAGTTTGACATACAAACGGGTAAAATAAAATGCTTTTTGCTTTGATTTTTCCCTTGATATTCCTGCCAGGATAGTGTACTGTGGTATTAGACATCTGGGTTAAACTCTAGAGCTTACTGGATTTGATCAAGGCTTTTTCTGTCATTTTAATCTTTTAAAAACACCACCAAACAGATATGGCAAAAGATTACAGAACCTAGTTTATCTATTATACTCTATCCTCTTTTGTTAAGATATCTTTATGCTTCAAAAGTTGAGCAGATACATCTCAGAACTTAAAAAAGATTAATCTTATGGTATTTCTAATTGTGATTTGTGATGTCCAACTAAAGAAATTATAAATCATAGAATTATACTTTGCCAATCTGATCCAATCACAAGGCACACTCATTTTCAATAGAGATGTTCAACTCTTGCTCCTCTTAGAAGCAGCATGTGCCAGCTTCAGGCAGAGATTTGAACACTGGCACTGATCCAGGAACAAAGAGGAGCTTGAAATGGAGCTGCTACTGAAATACACACACAGCTTCTTCAGATGAGATGTCAGCAGCACTTGTTCTTATGTCTGATAATGAAGTTTTATTTTTCTCAAATGATGAATTACAGGACACATACACATAAGGCATTTAACTCCTCCACGAGAGGCAGGTACTTGAAGCTGCCAGTGGAAAGAAAGCATTTAACTCAAGGCATAACAGTACTATTGGTAAACCACAACTTCTTACACTGCCACTATAATTTAAATTAAGTAGAAGCCTAGCTTATAAACTCACACTATGACCCTTACTTTATGGTCCTTTTATATCTCCTGGGTCCCGATCACAATGAAACTTTCTCAGTCTAAAGCAATTTAATGCAAACATTCCAGGGATAGGCTATAAAATGTGATTTTTGCAGTCAGTCTTTTATGGGTATTTTGGATGAATATTGTATACCCCATTGAAAAAAAGGATGACGAATGTAGACATTACGACATATGTGTGGGGTTTAGCTGAGTCTGTATTTGCACATGAATATTAACCCTGGTAATTGAGAAAACCTGTCTCTCCACACATCTTGTTCATTTCCACAGAAAGCATGTGCATAGATTTAAGAGAGAATTAATGCTTTGCCTTACTTAATTACAAATTTTCTGGCTATGAGACTCCCCATGCTAGCTTCTCTTTGAGGGCAATGGACTCAACAGATGCCATGTTACACCTACTAGATGGGGATAATTCTACTTGTTACTAAGCACTAACAATAACACATGGAGATGTAAGTTGTGAATCGAGTTCAGCAGACAGCATGGTTTCCAATTCTTAAGCATTTTACAGCAAAACTAAAAAGCACCATCAAAGATGTTCACAAGTGGTATCATTGCAAATGTTTACAAAACATGAAAGGAATGGTAAAATATGTGCTTAAAAAATGTACTTGTTGAGATCTTGAAAGAAAGGCACGAAAACACATGGCATGGAGAAGTAGACTTGGTTTCCTGCACAGTGCACCAAGAAATTGACTTTTTAATCAGTAATGGTGAATTCTTTGTTAACATTTTTACAGGTCATTTGCACTTGAATGAATTACCGTAAAATAAGCCAAGCTGAGTTCATGATTCCCTGGATTTCCTCTAAGAAACTTGTCTTTGTGATCCTGTCTGGATGATTTTGAGAATAAGTAGCAAAAATGAAAATATGATGTCTATAATATTTTTTTGTCTTCCCTTGTCTTCCCCACTTGCTAAGGTCACAAGTATCTTTTGTTTCCTAGCTTCATTCAAATACTAGAAAAAGAAAGGATCAATTAAAATGTGATAGATAAACACCTTCTTAAAGGATTTTAAAAATGTTTTAAACCACCAGTATATTAGATGATAGCAGTGATAATAACAGAACACAAAAGTTATCATCCTCTAGTGCATTCTGGCAAAGTGAAGGGCAGCTGCACTCTGACTATCACAGTTTCAGGTGCTGCAGCAATACAGTACAAAAAAGTTTCTATTTCCAAATCTTAGTAAGAACCAACTCAATGAACAGCGGAAATAAATGAAGCTTATGAAGAAACATAATATTAGTTAATGGTCAGACACCAGGGTCTCTACAGCTTCTAGTCACAGACAAATTCTTATTTTGATTTTCTGTTCTGAATCCTCAATGCAGTAATAATCTTATCACTCCATTTACTCGTCACAGCTGGCCTGCAATTCTTGGTTGGTTTTCTGCTACAATTTAACCTGCTTGTATGTGGCTGAGACACTTACTAGAAATCAGAATGTGCCATTTACAGAATGCAGTCCCATAACTTCAGGGCTGGTGTGCTCTGTCTAGTCAGGCATAATTACCTCCAAGGACTCCTTCTTTAATTTGGGAGGCACACAGAGCAAGGCAATATTTAAGCAAAAAGGGCTCTGGTAGGCTTTTGGCTCCCCAACAATCAGTGCTTGAGCATACTTGCGTTATCCTACGCAGCAGAACCTACTCTCATTCTAGGAATGAATTTGTTGTACTCTGTTATTAGTATATTGCTGGCCATCATCTAGCAGGATTGGAAAGCCTCTTTTCCCACATAACCACAGGCCAGCTTGAGATGGTTATTTTGTCTTTCCCATAGAAGAGGCAACAGATGCAAAAATTAGGTTCAGATGGTTGGTTGATACCTGTCTGATGCATCAGATGAAGCTGAGAGAGTTCGTTGACACCTTTTTTTTTATTTCCTGAAAAAGCTGGGAAAAGGCTGGGAAAAGGATTTAGAGTTTCTCAAATTTAATACAGAAAAGAGGCAAAAGTATTTTTTCTAGTCCTTTTGTCCTCCTTTGAAGGAAAAGTGCTAAAATAATCAGACCTGGATTTGGAAGAGGGGTTACTGGCAGTCCCAGGCAATGGACAGAAGTAAGAAGAAAAGGCATGTCTGCTATGATGCCCACCGCCAGGTGAGTCCCAAGTACGCCATGTTTATGACCCAATTATACCACGTTTTCAGCTCCTGTGGCATATCTCTGTAAAACAATAGCGGTGCAGTAGCTGTACTAAGAAAGCACAGCCCATTATGGCCAGATTCAGGCACTCTGAAGAATGCTATTACACCACAGAGTGCGTAGATCTGGCGCAACCATAGAATCATAGAATCACTAAGGTTGTAAAGGACCTCTGAGATCATCAAGTCCAACTGTCAACCTAACACCACCATACCTACTAGACCATGTTCTGGAGCGCCACATCTATGCGTTTTTTGAACGTCTCCATGTTGCATTAGGCAGTATATCCACCCTAATCCTCCTCAGTAAATCTGTGCTTGACATACCTTTTTATACTGTAGCTTGAACATACACATCATATGGTGAATCATTCATTTTGACATAAAAGTTTAATTGTGTACATTGATTACAAAAAATGCACACAATTTAACTGATGAAAACTGTAAGGGATAGACACAGCCAGGTTTCAGGTCATAATGCGCACATTAACTGACAAGGTTAACGATAAAAGTCCATTATAGATAGATAACTCGATTTTTTCACTATAGCTTTACCTTTATAAAATCATTGGGCAGTGACTATCATAAAAATATATAATGATACAAATTTCTAGTTGATATGGTTATGGTAGTAATTGCATTAACTAAGTAATTCACTAAGTCCTACTTATAGGAACAACTTCTTAAAATACATAGGATCTTAAGAGTAGATTTGAAAAGCTGTTGATAAAATTCCCGATCCCCCTACAGTCAGCAACCTAAGACCAATTGACTTCAATAGGAAAAAAGAGCAATTCCTTTTCTCTAGTTGAGGGTCAGACCCTTCACAGAGCTGAATGCCTTTTGTATGGTACATCATGGGAGTTGAGGTTGTGAGCACTCTGCAGAATAGGACCCTAGCAGTGAATATAGCACAGCTTCCTCCAGTGTTACTATAAGATTATTTATTTTAATCCCCAAAACCTTTTAAAAAGTGTTGATGTCATATATTATGAATAAAATAAAATCTATGTGTAGGTAATCTTACGACTTAATAGCTCAGTGGGATGTAAAACCCCATGCACCACAGTTTGCTTGAATGAATCAACCTGTTTCCTGAGTGAAGTTATAATAGCACTAAATGTTTTTAATAATGTCTGAAGTGAGCTAGTTCCAAACTGTGTTTAGATTTAAATATAATATTTTCAGTCTGAGAGGAGTGGGTAACTGTAAATGTGTCTCATCTGTCAAAGACACAAAATAGACAAGAAGTTATTTAGTACCATAGGAGGAAAGATTCCAACAACTTGCAAAAAGTGATAAGAATTTAAATAGTCTACAAAATTTTAATAGAGACTAATTTTATGTATAAACATTATGATTTGATTTGTTAATTTTCCGGTTTACAGATCATGTAATATGCAGGGTTGAGCAAAATTGTAAAGACTTTTGAAAAACATTTGCAATTTCATTTGACAAATTCATCCCTGCAAAACTTACTATCAATGAAATTCACGCAGGGAGGCCTCTGCACCAAAATTAGGTGGACATTTTTCTCCATTTGTTTGCAAATCGAGTGCGGTTCAAGGAGAGACCTAATTTCATTTCCAGCATTTTTTCTTTTATATGTTAACATGGCTTGCATTCATTTAGGGTATTTCAGTCCTGTGTCTGTTCAGCACTTGCTATTCAGTCAGAGGCTTAAAAGGACACCCAAGGTCTCAAGAACACCTCTGCGGTGCAGACTCCATTCTCGAAGTAGACAGTTTTAGGCTGAGACAAGATTTTGCTATAACCAGGGACCTGAGGTACAAACACTCCTGTTTGCTCAGCTAATGAGGTCAAAATATTTTTATCAGTAATGAAAAGATGCTCTCCTGCGTAACTTGCATCTAAAACAATGCACCATGAATGATAGTCAAAAGTGATACAACTATACAATTTATTAACACCAAAGCCTTCAGTGTAGGATTCATGAAATGAAATGAAATATACAGAAATCTTATTAGCACAAGTAAGATGTAGGTCACACACATAGAGTTGTCCTAGAGAAAGATTAGCGAGCAGTTTGATTCTGGTACCTAGGTACATAAAGATCAGTAGAGAGCTTTTGTCTGCCTCAACCCCAGAGTCTGCCTAGTCTTTAAACGATTAGATGGTGACCATTTTTTGTTCTGATACAAATTCGATGGACTAAATCCACAGTTGTACCAAAGCTGAGCTGGGTACATCCAAGATGAATGTGAGAAGGAGACAAAAGTCTCTTAAATCCAGTGTTGCTTTCTGATTGTCTAGTCTGAATTAGCTCAGGGACTCCTCTAAGTTGTAGAGGCTTGCAATGTCTCCCCAGTCCATTGCCCTATTGGACATACCTGGAACATGCAGCTCCATGGCTTGTCCTTGTCCATGTAGGCTACTCAGCCAGGAAGTTCTGAGAAGTGGTCCTGCTCATGGGAATGTCCTATTTGTCTGAAGCAGTTTGAAGATCAGCAGAAAGGGATTTCGTGCTTATCTCATGCTAAGCACCAATGTACTGTTTGGTTCAGGGCTGTCATAGAAACTCCTAGTCCTCGGTTCATGTATTTTGTAGTGCAGTAGAAACATCTGACTTCAACAGAAATCCTTTTCTTTAACTTTTGACCTTTCAGCATAGCAGTTGGAAACAGAGCTGGAGGGACAGCAGTGCTGAGGAATGGAGTCTGGAAAGGCAGATGTGAGCACTAGCAGTGACATTGAGCAAGGAATACAAAAGCCAATAAGAGTCAGAACTTATTGTTATATTGATTATTTTTTTTTAAATGCTAAAAGTTTATAGCTTAATAATGACATTATATGAGTATAATCTTATTACAAGTCATATCCATTTTCTCTCTGTGTATCACTTATACGTAAAATAGCAGGTATTTTCTGATGAATGCAGTTTCTATAAACCCATAGAAAGAAATTAGAATGAAGATGCTACCAGATACTCTATAATGAAGTCTCGTGTTGCATGGAACTTCAGACCAGTGACAGCATGCACAATATTTTAATACACAACTCTGGGAGGTGAAGTGGAGACAGATAAGCAGCAGTGGCAAGAGTGCTGCATCACCACAGGTCACAAAGTAGGGACCACTTGGAAATGAGCTTTTGCTTTTACCAGCGTCTCCGTGAGAAGCTGGCATTAGTGGCCACGGAGCTTTCGTTGACTTCTAAGTGCATCTATCAAACATACTTGTCATTTTTATCCAAGCTACAGTATGACCGTGGGGCACATCACTTTTATTGCACTTGGATCCTTTGCTGGGTTCCATGGCTGCAGCCTACCCTTACATGTGAATGATTTGTTTCTTGTTCTCCGGTGAGCAAACAAGAATAGACTAAGAAACTTGCTCATATTGCTGGTCATTATGCAATTTCCACTGTACTGTAAAGAAGGCTTTTTTTGAAAAGATGTGGAGTAAGCAGACAGTTCTGAACAGTAATTTCTTGTTTTGCCACCTTCGTTTCAGTAGTTGATATGATCAAATCATTGTCAATGAACAGTCCCAGATAATAACAGACTTTATTAATCATTATAATATATTAATCATATATTTAAATTTCATGGGACATTAAACAAAAAGCCACTCTGCATAAAACACGCTTTGCAAAAATACTTCAGGGCATATGTAAGCCTTGGTGGAAAAAAACATTCTTTCTGTTCAGATTCTTCAATTCAGTGTACTATTTAATCAAATCAGCCAGCGTCAGAAACACCTTTCTTTAGCATCTTTGATCAGCTGGGACAATGTAGTACTATATTGATTCAACAGTGCACAAAAATTCTATATATCATAAAACCCAAAATCAGTGTTAAAAAAAAATTAAAATCCTCTGGATCATTACGGTCTATATGAGGGGTGGGTTTTTTGGTGGTTTTTTTTGGGGGGGTGGGAGGGAGGGGTGTGGGGCAGAGACGTGGCTGGAAGAGTGCACAGAGTCATAGAAAAAAATAGGTTGGAAGGGACCTCCATGGGTCTTGTCCAAAATTCTGCTTTTATTTTTATTCTCAAAGAGAATTTCATGTTTAGTAGTAGATGTTTCCTAATAGAGCAGAGTTAAGAAAGCCCAGAAAACTATAGATAGAAGCCAGTCCTTTTTCTCTTGTTTTTGATTTGTTCACTGAGCATTTTGCAAGCTTTTGATGCTTTGAAATTAACTTAGTATTTTGTGAAAAATATTCAGCTTCTGGAAGGCTCCAGGAATTGAAACTTCTTACTTAAACAGCAGTGACAGTCTGAGGACTTAAAAGACCAGTGTAAGTTATACCCCATCAAACACAGGCCAGCAGAACCAATACTGTGTATTACAGCAAAGAATGCTCTAAGCCATGTAAAGCCATCGAAATTGTGTGATGTAGACCTGCAGTCCTGAAGGTATTTTGACTATACCATGGGGCATGGTGATCAGACAGATAAATCTTGGCAGTGGAATCAGATTTCAAACTACTCTAGTCTGGAGGTGAGAGCTGTAATCATAAAAATGGTCATAGGGCTAGGGAGTCATTGGGTTGATACAATTTCAAAGAGATATCACCACAATTCTTCCTCACATGCTTCTGGCACATAAATTGATGTCACCCACATTATCTTGCTAGGCTAGGCAAAATCAAGATGGCTTTTTTTGTTTGCTCTGTTTTGGCTCCAGAGTCTTTTCAACCACCTCCCATTTGGACGCTTTATCTCTTTGTATGCGTCCATTTACTTGTGTTCCTCTATCACAATGCCAATATGATGCGTAGTGAACTGCTTTACCAAGCAGATGTCTGACTCCTTCTTTATAGTGTGCTAACTATCCATCAACCTCATAGTTTATCCATCTGGGAGCCAAATTATTGCCTCATAAAAAAGCCTAATGCTTTGCTTTGGCTTAAATATAATTGTATTAAAAGACCCTGCAGGTTTCAGATAGCAAAATTAACTTTTATCTAAGATAATGATAAGTTTTAAGAACCTCACTGACTTTCTATGGACAAGTTTGATGTTCAGAATTTTCTTCAGAAATATTCTGAAGGATACCAAAAAAAAGTAAAATGAGATTCCTTTCCATTTAAAGCTAAATTTTTACCTTCCTTCCTATATGATTTCCCAATGTGACAATACAATCAAAACAAACCATTTGTCTATACAAATTAGTTTTTGCTGACTTCAAGTAAATTAGATAAGATACAATGTCTCTGGCTATGTGGAGGCAATTTTATTTGATTCCATCAAATTCTAAAGATTTATCAATATATTTGCATGAACATCGTTAAAATTTAATTATATGTCAATTTTCAGAGAAAAGCTTCTTTTACAGTGAAGCATTTTATTCGCAATTCTTGCTGAAATAAAATCAAATATGTGTAAAACAAATATATCTAGGAAGATGGAGCTAGGTACAGATAAACAGCAGTTCTAGAGTGGTGTCTGAAATGATGCTGATTGGCCAGCCTTACAGTTTTGCAAACTTATTATTAATAGATTTACAAATGTTTATGCCATTAAAGATGTATAGATTTTTTAGGACTTACAAAACCATCTAAGGAAGTCCAACCTAATCCTGTGGACTTTAATAGGAAATCTTGTTTATGGACAATGTCTGTTTGTCTTTATGTTCTTAAACTCAAGCTGTGTATAATTTCATTTTCCATTACAAATGATGAATGCCAAAACTTTGATATATATAAGAGTTATTCTCGGAAAATAAATCTGATTTAGAACTTTGCATGCATTCCATCCAAAATTTCCTCTTTGTAAAAGCATGAATGTAAAAAGATGGCGTAGAAGCCAATCCGGATAAAAACAAATGAAGTGACTATCTGATCAGCCAATTTGTGAAATATAACCATGAACAAGACCTAATTTGTTTCCATAGAAGAATACATGTATTGCTGTAGCTAATATTTCTGACCCGGACTGTTCAAAGAGGATCCACTGCTACCAACAAAATCAATGGAAGTCTTTATATATGAAAAATCAGCAAAACTAATGAGATTTTATTTACTCTTGCAAAAACTGAAGGAAATAAAGTATATGATTACTATATGTTGCTAAGGCCTTATCAGATCTCTGCACAGATTTCATGAAGTAGGTCTTCCAAAAAAGCAGCCGTTCTGAGCTCTCAACTTACGTGTATTCTGAACGAGTTAATAATTAAACAAATTAAATAAAGGAGCACATATATTTCCCATTTACCAAATCATATGCAGATTGATATAAGAACATAAGAATGTCCATATGGAGTCAGACCACACCTCTGTCAAGGCTGGGATTCTCTCTTCAGCACTTGCCAGTACCAGATGCCTAATGAAAGTACATGAGAGCAGGACAAGTAGATAGGGGTATGGTATTATATGCTGGGATATTCTGCAGAATACTTTCCAGCCATCTGTGGCTCAGGTAGTTCCTGAACTGCAGAAATGGTGTCTGCATTTAATTGTCCTAAGCAGATTTTCCTGTCACAGATCTGTCTGAAGCCATGCAAACTTTTCCATCTGCAGTACCTTACAGCAAGTAGTGTCACAGCTTAATTGCGCATTCTTTGCAGAAGCACCTCTTGTTTGTTCTGGGCCTGCCACCTGCTAATTTTATCCATTGTAACTCACTTTAGGTTTTTTTTGAAGGCAGAGTGAGCAATCATTTACTAATTCATCTTCTTCATGCTACTCATGATTTCACTGATCTTTCTACAGCCTTTCAGGCTAAGGGCTTCCAGCCTATTTAATCAGGGCTCTTCCCTGTACAGAAGCTGTTCCACACCTTTGATCATCCTTCTCGTCTTCCTCTGCATTGAGTTCTAGCGTATAATTTCTGAAGGTGGAGGAGGAAGACAGAAAGGAACCGTACATGCTAATGATGTGGGTGTTGTTTTATGTTTTCTTCTCTATTTCTTGCTAATACTCCCTTACATTTGATTTGATTTTTTTGACTACCTATTAAAAGAATTAATCTGATTTTTAAAAATAATTTTCCATTGTAACTGTCATTTCAGAAATAGCTATTGCATAAGCAAAATTAGGGCTTTGCCCCCCTATGCCTCAATTTACATGTGTCTATTTTAGTTTTTTTCAATTGTTTTTAATCTCCCGACCCTTCATTATATGAGAACCTTCTGAAGTCTTTCACAGCTGAATCTTGCCTTTTCTGTTTTGAATATTTTTAGTGTCATCAGTAAAGTTGTTACCCCACTATTTACCTCTTTTATAGATCATTTATGAACATGCTGAACAGCACAAACTTCCACTTGGGACTACCTCTCTCACTCCATATGAAAATTCACATTTTAACCAATTTTTACCTATCTGAGGATGTGCCCTTGGTAGCTTAGTTTCCTTAACAGCCTTTGGTGAGATGCTGTGTCAAATACCCTTGGGATACATTCTACCTCATTCAGTTTCCTGTTAGCATATCTTATAAAGAACAATAATGCGAGTCTAATATAGAACTGGAGCATTCAAACTTCGAAGAGTGACTGAAGACAATACCAACTTTCATCCAACTTACAAATTATATGAGGGAGAAAAACTGCAAAATAGTGACATATTCTTTTCCTTTGTGTAAAAAGAAAATCAATATGTTTATGTTAGTCAAATACAAGACCTTGCATTGCAAGATATTTTTAGCTTGACACCTGACAACAAAGTATGTGTTATTGCCAAGCCCACAGGCTTCTATCTTTTATATTATAATTGGAAAGAAGAAAGTTCTTCTATTTTTTGTAGATATTTCTAATCTTGATTATATATTCTTGTCAATCTCTCAATAGATGAAACACAAAATGACGAAGCGTGGTGTTCATGAACTGCCATTTTCCCCCACGCATGCGCAGATTACCTTTGCTCTATGTAGGCAACACTCAGCTCCAGTGCTGATTTGCCCTCTGAGGGTTTCCCTGAGCTAGAAAACATGTATTGGAATGGTAACTCTTATAAATGGATTTATATTGATATAAAAATTGTACAAATCCAGGTACTAACCAAGCGTGTGATTACAGAACTTACAAAGAGATTAAAATGGACATATATTTTCAGTGTTAGATACTGCTATAGCTAAATAACTGTGCAGTTATGCATTTACATCATAGTACATTTGAGATAGCCTTAAAGAAACTTTATATTTACACAGTTCAAGAAAGCCAGTCTGTTAATGAAAGTGTGTCAAGATACTTTATATTTACCTGGAGCAACAGGGTTTATATAGGCAGTTACTTTGTAAATACCTAATATTTAAAAAACTATTATGGTAAGGTTATAAACTCCAGAATATGTTGTCCAAACCAAGCCAATCCCATCTTCAAAAACAGGGAAAACTCTCACAGCTCCTCTGATTTAGCCCAATAATAGTCAGTCTCACCTTGGATGAATACAGACTCCATTTATCACGTTTTCAAATGCCTGTCTGTCAGTGCCTCTCACACTTCCAAATGTACAGTCTGCTTGTTTGTATGAAGCTTTCAGCGTGTGATTTGCACCAGATTTATGTTTAAAGCTTCACCTCTCCATTCATGTGTCAAATCCTAAATTAAGTCTCTCGGTTACTTCATGGAAACTTGTTCGTGTAGCCATATTGTGTATCAGCTAAGAGAGTTTCTCCCTCGTCGTATGTCTCAGCCAGACTTTTTATTCCTTCCACAAACTGTTTCTTTAAACTCTGTGTATGAGTCCCCAGTTGTGTGAGATACCCAGTTTGCCCAGTCTCCCCTCGATACGGGGAGATGCCCAAGCTCCAATGGTATTTTATCCTTCGTTGAGAAAATGTTGGATAGGTGCCCAGATGGTCTTTTTTGTTTATGAATATAAACAGAGGTTACAGGCAGTGTGACAGGAATGACAAAGCTGATTGTAATGGCAGAAAAGCCACTAGAGAAAGTAAACCATGTAACTTGTGACTGATGAGGTGAGAATATTTTCACCAGTTATAAATTTGTGTTTGGAAGTTTTAGCATTGAGAGATTTATCTTAATATAAATTGAATATAATAGATTTATACCAGGGCATGTGAGATTGGAATTTGTCTCAGTATCTTTACTCACACATCAGAGGCAGGTTGCTTCTAATAATTAACTTAAATGCTGTGCTTATTCTGTTTCCATTTCCACCCCAGTCTCCCACTCTGGCAAGTCACGAGGAAGTCACAGTTCTCTCACACTGAACTAAATGTTCTGCTGCTGCCCAGCACAGAGCTGCCGCAGAGCAGGCGTGGGCAAAACGACTGGTGCTTCCCCCCTGCAGAGCCCTTAGAGCTGTGCTGGCACTCTCTGAGTTATTGTTTGACAGAAATTGTAAAGGGGAATTTCTTAAATTTCATTAACTGTATGGACAATGGTTGCGGTATTGGTAGAATAGCAGACAACGTTTTGAAAGCTTTAAGCCTTCTCTTCACAAGCTGTAGTACTAGCTTGCACCAGAAGACAGCACTAGGTCATGCCATAAAACATTGCTTCTTTTCTTTTCTTTGGCTATATAATTACTAAAACCCTGTGAATCTCTTTAATAATATAACAGTTATTTAAAAAACAGCTGACATATTTTTGTAAGTCAAATACGAAAAAGGGGTCATTACGTGGCCCAGTAACATCGGTGAATGTGATGCATAAGGCTATGGAAGTATGGTGCATTTGTTTGCTATGCCTGAAAGTCATATTCATTTTGTTTTCTGATCTGGTGGAGTTGTTAAAGGGTAAGTAAGTGCACTGTGCTGTCTCAGTAAGACACTACTCTTTTTTTCTTGCTTTACTTAATCTGGTATAAAACTAATACTAGACTGCATGTACAGATGTGGTTGATATTTTTTATTTTGAAAACTATAAAAAAACCCTATAAGAAATAAAGCCCGAGTTCGTAATCTAAACTTGATTATTCATTATAACATATACCAGTCTTAAGATCTGAAAGAACCTAAATTTCAATTTGATTGGCTGTGTATCCAGTTAAATCCTCTGATGTACAGTGATAAATCATTGACTATTTTTGACTCAGATAAGAATTTTCAATTTGTTTTAAGAAAATAAAAAGAGTATTATAGCTTTAGAAATGAGAGGCATGGTACACATGATACTTAAGGACATCCATTTTTTGCAACACATGAAGATTTAGTCTGCACAAGACAAAGGTCATCTGGGCTTAAAATTATGAAGGGAAGAGTAAATGAACTAGAAAAAAATAAGCAAATAAAATCTTTCAAATATATGTTATAAGCACTTAATTCAGAAAAGAAATGGAACTGATTTCTACTTGCTCACCTCTCATGCTGCTTTTGTAGACCATATTATTTTTCCCAAATATTTGCTCCAGTTTTATTTGTCATCCTTGTACTTCTTGTACACTCTGTTTTTATACCAAAAAACATCTGATTACTGGCAACTGACAGTCATGTTATATAGCATTAATGCTGCTTTTCCCTTATCCACTCTACCACATAGTCCATCGAGTTTGGAGGGAAAATAATTCTGAAAAATGTTGGCAAGCTTGTACTATCCTATACCTAAACTACTTGGCAGAAGGAACCTCATATACCAGCTTTCCTCCTCTAATCTCCATTTATTCGTTTCTTATATGTGTACCTCTAGTTCAAATAACTGTACTGCCTTATAAAATGGAAGTAAATGTCATATCTAAATGCATTGTTAGTACGTTAAATCCTCATTTTGAGAAGGGTCCTTAAGCACGCATCTAAATCTGAGATCATTTTTTCTATAGTTGTGAGCTTTACCTTGAAAAGACTATGCACATCTTGAATAAACAAAGTTTCCCAATATAATAGAAACAATTTGCTCCACATACAATGACTTGAAATGTATGCAGTTTGTTACCTTAAAAGCAAGCAGAGTGACAATAGCAATGAGCGAGGCTGAGTTCCCTTTTGTTTTCGGTGCATCAGAGAGCTGAGGTAAGCCTTCTCAGCAGCCAAGGTAAAACCCAATAAATATTGCACCCTGAAGATGCAGCACTGGCCTTGTCTGCTGCAGCAGCAGAACCTGAGATGGCAGCAATGGTGTGGCCATCCAGGAGAGGCAGGCAGGGCACAAATGTGCCCCGAAATGGGGCTATTGCCACCGCATCTGTGCAGAGGGGCCTGAGCAGTAACTCCTCCTGCACCCCAACCCTGCTCCCAGCCAACACAGTTCCTGGGGCTGATGGAGGCTGTGAAGGAATAGGTCTGTTTACAGCCTCCGGCAGTCTCCTGTATAGGTTTCTGGATGTTTTTCCTTTGGTAATCATTCCTAATTTGCTTGGAATTAGAAAGTATAATGTCCAGTTTAATGTCAAAGTTTGAGGAAACAACATTTAACTGAGCACGTAGTTCTAACTAAAGAGAAACGTTAGGTGAAGTTTCTTTTCTTTTATATTGAAACTGTGTTTTATTTCAGATTTTTCCTATTTTATACAACATAACCCTCCAAAAAAATCAAAAATATATTTTATTTTACAAATAAGAAAATTATTTCAGAAATTCTGCTTGTAGAAGAAATTTTAGGACTCATTCTAAATACTGGTTTTTAGGGTCTATGTTATACTGTCTCCCAGTTTGTCATAAAGTGGAACTTCTGTGTCACATGTTGTGCTACAAAGGGTGTAACCATCTGAAACCTGTGAATGCTTTGTTATACTGATCTCTTAGAAGACTTCAGTTCCAGTCTCACAATAATCAATGTACATGAGTCAGAGTTTGCAAGCTTTGGACTCTGAAACAAGATGATTACCCGCTGATGTTGCTCACACTTCACAACTTTATAGTTTAAAGTATTTTGAAACTGGTGACCTCAAGTGATCTGCATTTTTCTGAACCGGAAACCAAAATAATGTGATCACATGAGAGGAATTTAACATAGTTTCTATAATCCACAAGTCTCATGGCTTTTTGATGACCTTTTTTAATCACTTGTTTAATCTTTTCATAATCTACCTCCCTTAATGAAGGTGTGTATTAGGTTTTGAAATCCAAGTGAAATTAGGAGTAGGAATACGAAATAATTGCTAGTTATGCTGCTGCAAACACCCATTGCATTCATTTTACTACCAAAATAATTCTAGTTATTTACTTTAAGAGTAATAGTCATTAATATTTGTAAATCCATCTTTAACCCTGTAAGTCTGAAGTACATTAATGCATAAGCAAGCTCTCAGGAGATATACTGTCTATTTTGTGCCTCTAATTAGTGGGTTCAGCTGTAAGCTGTGGAGGAACTATCTAAATTCTAAGCTAATTCCAGCCAAGTCAACAGGAATTTTTCCACAGATTCCCATGAGCTTTGGACTCAGTCCCTAAATTCTTACAACTTGGGAGGAGAGCAAAATAGTATGAAGTGGTTTCCACAAATATTGCTTTAACAGAACTTCAAGATTTCTTTTTTAAACTCAGCTTTGGTGAGGAAAGCGAGAAGAACAAGTAGCATCTGCATGGAGTGCAAGTTGGCAAGAATTCCAGTCTGCCACTTTCCAAATTGTTTTAGAAATGTTTGGCACATCTCTGTCACAAATTACAGCTGATTATAATTTCACAGTATGTGCAAGCAGATGGAGGAGATGAATTGGGGAAAAGTTTCACCCCAGACAAATTAATTATTAGTAAGTATTTTCAGAGCAGAAGTTAAATATTAAAACTGTGGTTTGAAATAAAGAATTATGGGACGTCCAAGTAATCTACAACTTTGAATCAAACATTTTATGAACAATTTGACACCTAGTTGGAGTAATTTAATATTTTCAAAGATGAAAATAAAGAAAATGTATTCAAGAAATTCTTAACAAATGGTCAGTATTTTCAAGTTATCTATTAAATCAACAAGTTCATGAATAGTTAAAAACAGAAAACATTCTTAGCAGGGGTGACTATGGAAATACTTCAGACACTCCTTCCACTTGTGGGAAATTGCAAATATTTAGCAGAAAGCTTCAGAAACCTGTTTTCACAGTCACTCCTTTTATTTTGTACATAATTCATGTTTCAATGTATAACCTGTTATCTATATAAACTTTGAAAAGCCAGGCTGAAGACATGAAAAGGGGAAGGATGTCTCTTTCCCATCCAGGAACTTGTGATCCTGGAGCTGAAACAGGTGCTAGTAAAAATGGTGCCTGAGAGGACTGTCGTGATGCTCTTTCTGTGGACCCACTCCTCAGTTGCACGAAGTGGATAAGAAAAGTGTAATATTCTGTACACATACATGGAATTCAGCAGCTGGTAAAGTAGTTCCTGCATGTATCTTATAGCAAGAATATTTTCTTGGCAAGAAAGATTTGGCATGGCTAAAGTATAGTATTCAACTAGTACTCAACTAATATTTGAGATGAACAATAGTTACCCAGGTTCTTAAGAATCGAAGGAATATGGTTCCCTTGTACCAGAAAATACTTGATTTAAACAGAAAATGAGAACTGAAATGACAGTATTTCTTTGAATGAGCAAAACTGATATTATTTTAACATTGAAATTATTGTTGTTGTGCCTTAGTTTTTCTGAAGAGGAAGTTAACAGTTTAAATATTAAGTATTTGCAGTTACTATGTGAAGGTTGAAAGTGATTTAGTAATACCTAAATAGTTATGGAATGAACCTGAAGTGAAAAGGAATGTACGAGAAAAAATGTGTTTATTTGAATATAAAATCTTGAATGCCATGACATAAAAGACAGTACTGTGCTTATCATTATATGCATATATTTATCAGTATGCTAGTTCAAGATTTTGCTTATGATGAAATGCAGCTTTAAGTATTTTCACTAATTGAATTTCATTTTTTTCAAGTGTTTGAGACAATCTGAACTATTCTACAAAGAAAAGTGCTTCTTTGCTGTGCTTTCAATTTTCCCTGGAAAACCTTTTAATCAGCTGATGGTGCTTATGTGGTGTAGTATTTGTAGCGAATCGAACACAATGCATATTCAATGACTCTTTCTGTCCTCTGAGCAGAAGCTTTACTGGATCTTTGAGATTATGTCAAAGACTCACCGGGTTAAAAATTTTTAATTTTTTATAGTGTGCTGTAGGCTGATAGGAAGATGGATACGTATGGAAATAACCACAGTAATGCATCCCACCACGTTTTTCCAAATTAAAATCTTTACTGCTGCAGATGTTTAAATGTGAAAATGCAAGAGAGATCAGCAGGCTCTAGAAAGGAACAATTTTCTAAACCAGTTTGTCTTTTGGTGCTTTCTAACACACAGGAAAATATTGTTATTTCATAGCATTTAGCAATTTTGACCTCTATCTTACAAATGGATATGTGTAAAATATATGAGTAATCACCTAATGGTGCATTTATATGCATTATGTTATAAATATGCCTAATTCCTTGTAATATCAAGCTAAGGCTATATTTTATATTTTTGCAATGTTGAACATGATGGAACCCTATATTTGCCTCCGGGTTACTATTTTGATATATATCTAATTATTTTTCTGTCCTTTGAATGACGGTTTTCAGTGGTAACAACAAAGAATTGTTATGTGGGCTAAGGGAAAACGAAGCTGCAAGAGTCATCTGGCTTGGGTTAAAAAGGTAGCACTTGCTTTCTCTCCCAGTCAGAGTGATATGAGTAAACTTGTTTTACTTCACATTGCAACTGCTGGACATACAGATACAGTCAGTTACTATCTATAAGATGATGAACGGTATCTTACACATATTTGCTGTGATACTTGTGCTTGTCCTGCCATACTCTAAAACCCAGTTTCATGGAATTCTGTATATATGGAGCATAACTTTAGAAAGGAGGACAAGTATGCTTCAGAGCTGCAGGTAAGTTTCTGCAAAGTTCAATTTCTTTTTAGTCCTGCAGGATTTAGAACACTTTGGAGGGTGGGGTTAGTCTGGACAACTGCAGACAGAATGACAGGCTAAAATCCTGCTGACACCTTTGTTAGTCCTATGAACTTTAACTCAGCCATTTCACCCAACATTTGGTCAGCGTGAGGTTTCTGATCTTTAAAAAGTACGGTTGAGCTATCTGTACATTTTGAGTTCAGTAAATGGCAGTAATGAAGTAACAATTTGCCCAATTATTTTGGATTTTTACACAGTTTCAAGTTATTAAATATCACAGTGACTATGATTAATGTGTTACCTCCTCTGGGCTATGGGTGAAGACTATTGAAGTTGCTTACACTGGAACACGCCGCATCCTTCCTGATGTTTCATTATCCTATATAGTTTTAGTCAGGCCTACACACAGCCTAGTAAATGTGTATGTAAACGAGCACCATGACCCACCACAATGGAAATCTGATTGTAAAATAAAGCAGTCTTTTATACTAACATTTTCCCACACTCTCCCTACATTTAGAGAGTAGTTGTTGCAGAAGATATTGATTAGTCATATAGTACTCTGCCCATGCATTAGCATAATAAAATAAACTTTAAATGAGATGTTGGAAGTCTGTAAGAACAGAAGATAAGCATTTAGTCAGTCCTCCTTTCTTCTTATCATTATTCAGGAATATATCGCTGAGGTATCAGCAACGTGTACATACAACTTGTACTTGAGTGTTTATCTAAATACCACAAACAGGTGTCTAATTTTTTCTGTTTATATGCTTATTCACTCTTTATGATTTCTCAATAATTGTCCAGCAAATATAAAAATATTAATGGTGCAATATACAAGTAACTCTAAATTAAGTTGTTCAATTAACAGGACTAGTGCATACTAGTTTTTTTGCCTACATTATCTTATGTTGAGAACAACTTTAATTAACATCTCATAAAACAAACCAGCCTCTTACAATGAATGAATTTATTATACACAAAGGCTACATGTTTAAGAGGTCTCCACTGTATGTAAATTAGATATGAACTATGAGCTATCTCTGCTAAATACTACAGATTTCATACATAGTGGAAATAAAGATGCAAATCACATAACAATAAATTCAAATCTTTGTTACAAACACCCTGGAGAAAACTTTAACAAATCATAACTGTCAAAGGAATGGATGATGAAAGTTTTTGTCATGCAAAAGAATACAAATCACTCCGCTGTTGCAAGCATCGCTCTTTTATTTTCCTGGTTGTAGGCACATCATCAACTTTAATGATAAAAGCCTTCCACAAAAATAATTCTTAAGCCTCAGGAACAAACACCTCTTTGGCACCCTGAGAGCATGTTCCACAAACATCATCAATCTCCTTCTGAGTATGATTTACAGCCTTTCCCTTTGGCCAGCTCAAGCTGTCCGTGTGCATGCCCCGGCAGCGTCACATTGGGATTCTCCTCCACTTCGTCCTCCAAGCACATGCCGCTCAATTGGCATGCTCACGGCCAGCTTTCCAGACATGCTTGGAAAATAAGAGAAGGAAGTTTGAGTATAATCCCTTCCATGTGAAGACATCAGAAATGTATGGCTCAGATGAGAGAAAAATGGAAGGAATGTGTATCTAGATTCAAACTAATGGGCCAAGTTCTCAGTTCCAGCCAGATTTATCATGTGCAGCCAAGAGGGATGTTTACAAAGAAGATGCAAGTCTCTCCCTGACTGTGTGGCTCCTCTAATTTATTTAATTGCCTGTATCTACTAAGGGGCAGTCCATGTACCAAAAGAGCCAAAACACAGAGCATCGTTTAGTGAGATTCGTTTCCATCTGTGACATGACTTTTGTGCCAGGTGCTGCATATGTACCTGGTTGATGAAGGCAGCTGTACCCCAGCTGAGACTCCCCTGAAGAAAATTTAAGTGTTCCTCCTCCTTTGTTTTACTAAACTGAAGAAGAGGAACATAATATGATTGCTTTCTTCTGTGGAAATAGTCTTGAGCTTTCCTTCCTTTGTGTTAGTGCTGTGGGTAAGTAAATGCACATTTAAGGGAGTGCAAATGGTAGGAAAATCTGAATCATTGTATGTGTTGATGAGAGGCAGCAGAAGAAAGGTTGTAATGCAGCAGGATAAAATAGCAACTTAAGCCAGTGAAACTTAGCATCTGGGAGTACAGCTCCCTCTTCATGACTCAACTAACTGAAGTTTGCTTGTGGACTGCAGGTGTCTGATAAATGAACTCTTTCTGGCAGCTTTCCTTGGGTTTCAGGAATAGAGTCTGTGAAACAGAGCTGAAGACATTTAGTGGGCTGTAGAAACTCTTACTCCGTGTACTCACTAAGGCAGATGTACATTCATTAATAATTGTTGCTTCACTCAAGCCATATTCACAAACAGAAAGACTATATCCTTATCAGGAAAACATGTAAACACAGACAGATCTTCAATATGTCTACAGTGAGTGAAACAGTACGTACTTGTGAGCCCAGTCATATGTATAGGGAAAACAAAGTGAAGGAGAAGGACCTAGAAAAATAAATCTACAAATGCATTCATAAAATACTTGGGACACTTTTATAAAGGCTTGAAAATTAAATGGATTGAACTTACTGAGTAGAATTTTCCAGAGTCCTTCTATGATGAATAGATTTTACAAGAAAATATTTAAACCATCTCTCTTTAGACGCCTATGCTTCAAGCTACTTTTATAGCTGATAGAAAGTTCTGGGTTGCTCTGAAGTGTCCTTGGAAGCCTTAACTCCTGATTTAACCATCTAAGCTAGAGACTTAAGTAGAAATAGTGCTCACACTCATCTTTAAGAACTATTAGTAGTAACTATGTTACTAGTATTAACTATGTTAGTAACTAGTAGTAACTAGGAGCTAATGTACTAACTGTGTTGGGGAGGCTGCATGTCCCAAGAAAAGCACTGAGAATTACATCTCCGAAGAGAGCTGTCTCTCACAAAGTTGTTGGGCAGGAAGCAAAATTGGTACTGTTAGACCACTTTTTGCTAGGACTAATTATGCACTGTACGCCAGGCAAACAGAAATGCTCAGCTGTTGGCTGCCTAAACATCATCCAGTGTTAAGCACCTTACTCCTTTGTGAATTGTAATCCTTACCTTTACCACTGTCATCCATATAATGGGGATAATGTCTCCCTAACTCCCAGCAGTTGTGTAGAGGGGAATATATTAATTTCTGTTATCTCTACGAGCTGTGTGAAGACGAAAAACTCTCGAAATACTAAGCATGTAACTGCTACACAAGTGAACATTCCAATCCATGGCTAATGATTTATTTCAAAACATTCAGTCACGAAGCCAGGTACTGATTGCATTTTTAATAAGGCTGGCAGAAATTTTTCCATCAGCAGTGGAAAAACAGTTTCACCAAAATGAGTAATTTTTGGGAGTCCCTGCTTTACAGAGCAAGTTTTGACTTTGTCCCCAAATTTAAAATATTAAAACTCAAAATATTAGAACTTGTACTTATGACAGATTTATTCTTTTGTCACAGGGAAAACCAAACACTTTAATCATCCCTCATAACTGCTATATATTTTTACACAAAGTAACACCACTTAATATGGTACTATTACCTTGCATTTCTGAAAACTTCAGATGACTTTTTGAATGTTGAAAAACAGTCTCTAAGCATTAAAACTGCGATTGCAGCCATTAGAGGAAATTTGTTTTTATTCTGTGTTCTACAGTTAAATTCATATTTATTTTGGAGCAGATATTTATTGACCAAGTTACCAATTAGTTTTTTTAAAAGATAAAAACAATTGAATCTTTGCCACCACTATTATTCCAATGAATGGAATTTTGTGCAGAATGGAGGCAATGCATGATTTTGGGGAAAAAAGGTTAAATACTTTTCATATGGAACACTTAAAATAGCCATTTCACCTCATCTTGAAGGAGTAAAAGCACTATAAAATACCATTCTACTTTATCTACAGCCCATGATGTCAGTGGTGGGGAGCAGGGAAGTTAGAGCATGACTAGTAATTTAAGCAGCAGAACAACTGAATCTATTGAAAATAATGAGAGCTGTGATGGCCTCATGGCTTTTGGAAAGCTCTTGCCTCAATGCAGTATCAGTTATCAAGCCAATAACTCTCGCAATTTTTAGTGCAAATTCTTTCTGTTCAGCTGCTTAATTTCATTATCATATATATTTTAAAAGCACAGAACAAAATTCTGAAGGCTTTGATGTGTAGAGTATGCCAAACATTTGAAGCACATTTATTAATTTTATGAGGCATAATAATCTATAATGACACAGGAAAACTGAAATTTTCAATACAACTGTGGAGCCAAAGAAATTTCTACTTGTGACAACATCCTTTAAGAGCTAGTTTTGGCAATAATTGAGTTTCTGTGCTTTTCTTTTGATTTCACTACCTGATGATACCTGAGAGTGGTAGACTTCATTTCAGAATCCCATTAGGTATCATTATAAGATCTGATTTCCTAGTGTGGGGTTGTTTTTCAGTTGGGGTTTTTTGTTGTTTGGTTTTTTTTTCCTTTAAATCTAATTGTCAGTCAATGTGTTACAGTAAGCGTAGCATTCTTTTGACTCTCATGGCTATACACTGTGGGGAGAAAAACAAAAGAACTATGCTTCATCATCCTGTCAAGGAGGTTTCTTAACAAATTACCTTTACCCTCAAAAGAAAACACAAAGAGACTTTTTGTAGCTTTAACAATTCTCGTAGTTCATATCTTCTTTTCTTGGCTATTCAAGGGAACAAAAATACAATCTTCTAGACCTCAGAGATAATGAAATCGATATCTATGAAGTCTTATGAAATCTAGATACTTAATAAAAGCATAATTCTTTCTTTAATCATTATTTAAATTCTATGTTGGAAAAAAAGTATGTTTTTCTGTGTTTTCAAAACACATTACTTCTTTGTAGACAATTTGTTTCCAAAAAGTAAGTAACACAAAATTGCATTACAAAATAGTAAACCCTTTCTTTCTTTGTAGGCTTGTTCATGAAAGACTTGCTATTCATAGGTTTATGTCTTAGCCTGGATGAAATTCATTCCCTTGCAGAACACCATAAGACATTGCTCAGATTTTATTTAATCTTTCTTTTTTAAAGTGTTGTGTAATGGAAAGGCCTGGTTTTCCACAAAGGAAAGATTTGATACAATATCCAGAGAAGTCCTTGGGAGACTGCTGAAATCAGGGGGCTGGGTTGGTTCCTTGGGGTCCAAAGGGTGATGGCACTGGGGAACACCAGTCCCTTCCCAGTCCCCCGGCAGCTACTCCAGCAGCCTCTTTCTGTGCAGACGTTGAATAACCTGTTCATCCAAAGCATACCTGGGTTTGGGGAGCCACTGTGAAATTTTCCTAACTGCAAAGAGCTTATGAGTTGCCCCCAGTTTGTGTTCCATCCTTTTCACTCCTGCACAGTCTTTAGGGTTTGCTGTGCCTGTGTGGGATATAGGAACTTCATTTTTTTGGTTTGCTTCTATTTGGAAGCTCAGTGTTTTCAGTAGACATCTTACATTTCAAATTTATATTGGGGTCCTATAAATTAGCTGAGGAATGAATGTGTGGTCCTTCCATACCATAAATTAAATTAGTTACAATTTGTCTGGGATGTTTTACTAGTAACAGGTGGATGTACTTAACATATAATTGAAAAATTTCAAAATAGGTAAGAAAAACAATCTCCAACAATTTCAGCTGTGTTTCTAGTGCATACTAAAAGCGTACTATTCAATACTGTTTATTTTTTTCCATGTAAGAATAATGTAATTTACTACAGAGATCCAAACACACATTCATTCAAATAAAGTTGAGAGTTCTACCTTTTCTAGCATAACACCAAACAAATTGCATGAAGTACACAGACATCAAATACACATGCATAATTTCTTCTGAAATTATCCTCTGAGTTAGTAGTATAAGCAGATATGCATCATATATACAGATAAAATTGTTTTTCAGCTGCCTGGGTCTGAGTCAGTCATAACGTAGCAATGCACTTTCTGCCACTGCTATACTGCGCTGCTTAAATGTCTCCAAGCCTGCTTTGAACAATGAAGTGTTTGCAGGGAAAAGCCTGAAGACAAGAGACTTGAGATGTCACTTTACAAAGGCAGCCTTAACTGCTTTGTAGACACAATCCATCCACAGAAAGAAGTTGTTGCTAAACTTTAAGAATGGAAAGATCAGTAAATAAACCCATTGTTAATTTTAAAAGCAATTTCAAATGCCTTTACGGTAAAGCCATTTAATTTCCATTGGTTTAAGTTTAATCATTTTTCATTAATGTAAGCTAATTTGCAAGCTAATCTAATAAAGTAGCATGAAACATGAGGAGCAATGCATTGAAATGAAGGAAGTTCAGTTGCTTGCAGCTCATTAAGGTTCTTGAAGTTTATAAGACTAATTACGGACTAAAAATGATTTTGTTTACCTCTACCTTTTGAGAGTTCCTGTTTTATCCCACAGTTTGACTCATGGGCCAAATCATCAGTAGGTATAATTTGGTAGAGCTCCAATAAAGTCAATAGGCCAGTTTATACCAGTTGAGAATTTAGCATTTTTTCCCCCCAATTAAAAAAAAACAAAACAAACAAACAAAATTATAAAAGCTTCCCTTTGAAAGAAACTTTTTATAATAAATATCAGCAAGGCATGGTGCCTCATCTTCTGCCTTCTAAAGTCACTAGTCACTGGAGCACTTCCCATTGATTTCAATGGGAGAAATTTTAGATTCTAAAATTCAGGCTATAAGAACGAGAGACTTGACTAATGATTTGTTCTGGCTTCCTCTAAAGCTGAGGCTATAAGACTTCTCTTATTTAGTTTATACCTGAAGTAGAACCCAAATCTTATAATCTACCAGCCCTAACTTGCAAATCATTGAGGAGGGAAACTACATCACAGTCATCAGTAAGCTAATTAGTCTTGCTAATAAAGATGCATAAAACCAGCTAAAATTGTTTCACTTCAACTTTCAGTTATTTTATCAACTAGACCAAGCAGTTTGTTATTTACCAAATTTCTGTTCCCCATGGTGATCCTTCAGGTTGTCATAAAATTAATCTTGTTTTTCTCTCATACATTTCTGATCAAATGTGAACATTAATTATAGTCTCGCTATAGTTCTATTGTTTACTCACTTAAACATAACTGTGGTCATATGGTCAGGAGATCATGTTCATGGTCATAAGCTCATGTTCAGGCAGTTACTGAGCGTGATTCCAAAGCATTTCCAAAATTGCCACCCCTCTGAATGCTGCTGCATTTTCATGTGTTCAAATGCACCTTGTTTGCTCGTGCCCAGCTTAGCAAGTGATCCAGGTCATTCTGCACCAGCAATGCTTTCTCCTCCTTACTTGCAATAGTTTGTGGGTTGGGATTTTGGGTTTTTTTTTTCTCCTTGAATAGCACTGGGCCAAAAAGTGTTCCAAAATACTGCATGTGTTATCAGATAGCTAGTTTGGTATGAGATCTGGACATTAAAACATAAATGTAACAGCTGTGTGTTTGTATAAAGTATTATAAACGTTATAAGCTTAAAATATAATCAAACTTCCCATACTGTATTACTTAAGTTATTATAAAAATCATCCAAAGCTCAATAGAAACAAAAGGAAACATATGATTAGCATTAATGTAACCGTAAACGTTTCTGATTATCTTTTTTAATAACACAGGAAATACTGAAATGTTTCAACCTTCAGCAATACAAAAACAAATGCCCTTTTCCCACATGGACTCGCTGTCTCCCGAGCATCCCTCAGCTGAATCCTGTATGAATTTCACCCACTTTTTCAGTGGATGGAAGAGATGGATGAAGCTTGTGCCTTAGGGATAGCTTTAAACCTGATCCTGACACAGTTTCAGTTTGCTGGTTTGACCTTGCTCAGCTACCGAGGGCCTTAGGGACTGCACCGAGATGGAGAGTGCCTCAGTACCACTGGCTCTGTCTATCTGTCTAGATCAGTGCACAAATCTCACAGAATGTTTTTGCCCTTAAACAGCCACAAATACTGCTGCGTAGGCAAGCTAAGAGCCTCCTCCTGTGCAGGAATGCTACAGAGCCAAACGCTGGTCTTGCAGTGCACTTGGGCAAAGAGCAGTGGGCAATCTTATCCCAAGTGACATTTCAGCAAGGCATATACAGAAGTTAATCAAGCATTTACCATCCATGAGAGAGGGAGATCAGAAACTCTTCCTGATCCTGGATTTCCATCGTTACAGAATCTGCAGGACTGAACTTATGATAATAGTAATTCAAGTTCACGAATAGGATGTGGAATTGAGAATCCAAAACTGAGAGCAAGATGAGTGGGATTTTAGGCAAAATGAGACTATTGAATTTTAAAATAATGACTTAATCAGTACTGAAATAGGATCAGAATAGGATTATTTGAATAACAGACACAGTGAAGCAATTATAATAGGTATCGTTATGTATTCCTTTCATTGTTATTAAGAAAGAAATTTGATTTCCCTCCTCTGTCTCCTGCATATGAAAAATGCTGACTTTTGTCACCTTCATTCTTTAAGTGAAGCACATTTTATGGACACTGTAAAATCCCAAGTACATAGAGATTTCTAGGAAAAAGTGTTTTACGAGAAATGCAACAGCTGTGTCTGCAATTAAAGATTTGCCCTCATGCCTGTACTTGAGCTGCAAACAGGATAATGCAATTTCTTTTAGTCAGAATACGGAAAGAATATACAAAATTAGCAGTCATGGAGCTAAGTCACTTGGTATTCTAACTTCAAAGGAGTCACAAAGAAGTGGTAGTTTGGAAATACTATTGTCTACGCAATAGGCTGCCACAGGGATGTGTGGCTCTCCCTTGTTTGTGAAGGCTATCTCCATACAAGAGCTATTTGTATGAAGAAAGGTTAATCCAGCATTGTGGACTGGGAGTTTAGACACAGACAAGCAAAGGAAAAGTCTACTACTAAATTCAGTGGTCTGAGAAATCATTCCCATTATAGTTCCCATGTTATAAATGGAGTCTAGAAACATTCATTCAACTTTTAAATTGCAAAGCAGGATTACAAACTGAGTTAAAATGATTTGCCAGAAAAACCTTTTATAAAAATTCAAGCCACTGAATATGAGTAATTGCAGATGCAGACATTCACACTAGAAAACTACTTCCGTATTGTAGGGGTATAAGAAAATTGCTATTTTTGTAAGAGAATGGCAATTATTAAATCACTAGGAACTGTTTAAATGCATTGGACTGTGGATGTGACCATTAGCAGCATGAACAGGTAATAGATATTTTCTTTCTTCTTCTAAAAATCTAATTGCTCTCTGCTATATCAAGAGGAAATTCAGTATGTTGAGTGATTCTCTGAGGTCACTTACTGTGTTTTCAATCATTTTCTTAGTGGAATTACTCTATGAATACTTTGTAATTCAGTTGAATGGGAAATGGGTTTCTATTTCATGAGAATTTGCACAGGTTAAAAAAAAATAAAATTAAAAATTCCAGAAAGCTCATGAATTTCTACCTGAAAACAAAGATTTACTTTTTGAAGGTACCTTCAAGGACAAAAAACTCTCAGTTCCTGGAAATTCTAAAGCATGGTGTTATCATGATCTTTCACCTAAGTTTTTCCTATTGTCCATGGTCAAGTCCAATCTCTACATTTTTATTTCTATAAAGTATCTTAAAATAAAATTCTGTTCAGATGTTTTTTTAAACATTTCAGTAAAATGATTGAAAAATTATGAATGTTTGAAGTTCTAATGACTGTAGGAGGAGAGCCAAAGAACTGACGTCACAGACGCTTTGGCGTGAGGCTCAGTTTATAAGAGACAAGGAGTGAGATTTGTCCAAATGAAGCATGCAAGCATCATGTGCTGCTTGTGTAGGACAGATGTCAGGATCTGGGCCTGTAATTGTGCTCCATTTCCATCCCTATATTTGCATGTGAATGAATTCTTGGACTTAGGCATACAGAGTAAATTGTTCACCTAAATAAAAAAGATTGCTGCAATATAAAGTGCCCATAATAGCATATGCCGGTTTATCATCTCCTTGAAAATGCAAAGGCTCCTCATTTACAGAGGGTATCAAAATTGTCTTACTCCTCTGATAATTTGAGGTCATATGATTGTGTTTTACCAGTGGAGAATGAAGCAATCTTAGTATAAATAAACCCAGAATCAGTTGGTTTGCTTAGATACACCAAAAAGCTATACTTGTTCCACTGTGCCTTTGCTGGACATGGTAAATTATGTGCTATCTTTTCATATCCTTTCAGAATGCTCAGAACATCTCCGCATGGGTCTGTAATCTATCTCTAGCCCTTCTGCCAGCTAGTTAATAGCAATGAATGGGCTGGTTTCACTATGTCTCAGTTCTTTCCTGAAATATAACTTAACCAACTTGAAGCACAGGGAAACTAAACATTCTCCCAGTACCCTTTACAGTCAGAAGTTTCATACTCTCAAGTACTCTGAGGCCATGTGCAAATCAAAGGGGAAAAAAAAAAAGCGCTTTATTAGATAGTAGGAATGATCATAAATTTGGGAAACAAACCAACAAGATGCCGCTACTGCTTTTACATGCAAACATATATTTACATTTTTCAAGAATATCTTCCTTCACCTTCCAATATATTTTTTTTTTCAGTAGCATGTTTTTCTGTCACTCACAGAAGGTCCTGTAGATAAGGATAGGATGGCATGATGGCTTGGAGCTGTAAGAAGCGATAGAAGTTAATAACAATTTCTTAACCAGATCTGTCACCAGTGGCAAGGAAATAACTTGTACGAATTCTGTAAGGCAGCATTACCTCCCAGACCTGATTCTGGCTTCTACCCTTCTCTACAGCAGAGACTAGGTCTATAATGGTAGGGCTATTTTATGAGCATGTACACCTTGAATGGTTTATCACACCATCTGCAGTGGTACTCATGCTTCTGTTACTTAAACAGGGTCAGAGCACCCTTCCATAGGGTGACTATGACTAGCACTCTGCCCTGCACTGTTCTGGAAGCTCATACTAGCCATTTCGCAGACATTCCCAGGCTCAGTTTGGGTAGTAGGATGGGACAGCAGGTGTCATGCAAGCAGGTTGCTCACCCCTCTCTCCAGAGGCAAAGGCTCTGTATTGGTCAGCTTTTAGAGAATTAGACAACATTTCTCACCTAGGGTTCTGATGTAGTTTAGGGATTGTGGTTTAGAGTAGGTTACACAATCAGCATAGGAGCAATCCAAGAAAGCTGCACAGATGTAGCTAGTGTCTTTCAGGCTTTTGGGTGATTGCAATGCTTGAGCAGAGTCCTTGCTATGTGGAGAAGAGCCAACTGTCCAGACAGACTATACCTTTTTCTGGTCTCATTGTCCAAATATTCTAATAGAAAGAGTGACTCCTCAGATATCAATGGAGGACATAAAAGTAGATGACCAATGCAAATTAAATGCTCTACAACCTTCCCCTTGAGCTCCTAGCCACAGAGCTCACATGTATGTACACTCCTGGACTCAAGTTGTGGTAGAATAGTTAGAGGTTTCAACTCTGGGAAGATAAATAAATAATTGTTCAAGAGTAAATCGCTACCTGCTCCTCTATCCTCTTTGCAAACTCAGGAATTTATGAGTGGATGAATTTAGCAGCACTGAAAGCATTACTTGATCAGCTTCACTGTCATCAGCAGATGTCACTGCAGCCATTAGTAACTAATGAATTGTTTAAGAAGATACAATGGCTAATTTGTCTGGTCAAAAAGGCATAAACACAACCTCTGAAAAACGTATTCTATTAAGTGAAGAGAAGAAAATCAAGTTCATTGTCCTTTAATTTTCAAATGGGATGAGTTCCATATCAGTTACAGAACTGAGACAAATTTGTGGCGTCTTCTGAGATGCTGATGAGAAGAGAGTTGTGAAATGCTTGGGGTGCCAAAGAATCAGGTAAAGAAGCCAGAAAATAGATTTATGCAATCTTTGTATGAGTAAATTGGGTCCCAAAGGACCGTTACATAAGATATGTTTGTCTTTCTGCTCTGCTCCCAGTGGTTCTTAACAAGGAGCACTTGTATCTAAAGACTTCTCTCCTTTTGTATATGCTTTTGAGTGCCCAGAAAACATGTCATGACTGTGATTGTTACTGCATTAAGGACAAAGTTCCTCCCTTGTTCTCACAAAAAATAGATAATAGACATCAGTATGAGACCCTTTCTTTACATGTAATGAAATTAGGATCCGTTTCCTTCTGATATAACGAATTGGTACTAATATTTAACCTAACCTGAACTGAGGACCCATATTCCAGTTTATTCATGTCCACTGTAGCCCAAAAAAAATCAATCATGGAGTTCTATAAATTAATTCAGGAAAGTAATATACTTGTGGAAGCATCCGATCTAAATATCAATTGACTTGGAGTCAATTCCTTGTTCCTATATCCTGTATAAATCATTGGGTAATGGAACAGCAGAAAAAGTGTCTGAAGCAAGAGGAAAGTTAAAGAAAACTTTAAGTCAGTCCACCTCACCATCTGGATTGTGGTTTGAGTTACAAGTGATGCAACTGGGCCTTGTACATTTTTTTTTTCCTTTGTAGTTCTGCTGTGGTTCAGTTTTGAACCCTGAATCTTACTAACACTGTGCTTTTACTACATTAGCAGGACAAAATTATAACAATATTAGTGGTCACTGTTCACAATCTGGAAAAAAAATAAAACAACAAAAAACCCATAGTGATTTACATTTCTACCACTTTTAACATCATTAACAAGTAACCATGACAGAATATTCAATTTTTGCTTTTCCAGGTAAAATAGTAATTAAGCACCTGTGTTCTAAAGTGGGAGGAACAACTACCACGTTCATAGTGTGAGCTACTAACAGAAGGAAAAAGTGTGCTAAATGTGTTCAACTGTTTTATTAAAAGTGTTCTCATATTAAAGATTCCTCTGGAGTGAAACTGAAGCAATTAGTTCTTATTTTTCTATTAAGTCAGTCAGACTGTACTGTCAAAAAATAACAGTACAAAGAAAAATTATCTGGCATGCAGCAGTAAAAGAAGGTGAGGATCTATGGGTCAGATCATCAGATGATGTAAATCAGTGTTGTGCTACTAAAATCAATGGAGCTAGAAAAGTTTACAGCAGTGGGCAATGTCATTTCTTGGTAGCAAGTGTGTGTGCACCAGGAAAGCACCACTCGGAGACACAGAAACAGCTACGGAAGGGAGAATATTAACTGAGAAAAATAGACTAATGCATATTAATGAAGTAAGAAAGATGCTTTACTTTGCTAAACATTTGCCTCTACATCTAAGGCTTATCAAGACACCAAAATATTAGTACATGGTTCCTCGTTTGTTTTTTTCACTGTTATGTTGTCAGAAAAGCTAAAAAATGGTATTGCTAAACATATCTCATAAAAAAATAAATGCTCGGAGTGTTTTAGATGTCAGATTTTCTTCAGGTAGTTGTCACAGATTATTATGTGGATTTTCAAAAATTAAATGAAAAAAAGAAGGTAAAGCTCAGTTTTTGTAAAGACTTGCACAGCATCCTTGTTAGGTTTTATTAAAGTTCCAGGCAAATTGCTGCTCCTGTTCTACATGAAAACGTAATATGACATACTGATTGCAATACAATTCTGGCCAAACCTGGAGCTGTGTCACTAGCTATAGATGATACATTGGTTCTGTGTTACTCATGATGGGAATAAAAACACACTTCAGGCAGAACCTTGCAGGGTTATTTCAGCAATGAAATTACAGGAACAAAGTATGTAGCTTCTGCATAGCACGTGAACTGTGCACAAAGGGGCACCATATGGAATGGAATTTCCCTACGGCAGTATGCAAAACTCCAAAGGTAAGGAGATAGCAACAGGGACAGTTGTCAGGTCTTATAGTATAGAAATGAGGAAAAAGACATAGGAAAAAAAATATCTTTCTAAACATGAAGAAATTCTATTACAGGAAGATTCCCTCCCCATTGGGGACTGCTAGACTGTTTTGAAAATTGTGATGAATTATGTGCCACTGTAGTTTGGATTGTTTCTTAAATCACATTTTAAAAATACTTCACTATTGAGCAATATTGTTTATAAACTAAGACCGTAATTTGTATTAAGAGACAACTGCCTTTTAGGGTATAAGATTTAAAAAAGAAGACTTTAGAGAAAGAATTTACAATTTCAAGAAAGGTTATCTTCTTTTGACAGACAAAAAAGCCTAATTTAGATTTACTTACAATAAACTTACTTTGGGTTATGTTCTACTTAGCTATTGAGAGGGGATTGTACAGGAGAGAAGTCTATTAGGTCTTTTGCCGTCTTGCACTCTCATTACCTACAGAGACATTACCTACACAGACAGTAGAAACCTGACAAGGATTTTATGCGTTTTTTTATTTGAATGCAAGGGAAATTTCTTTTCAACTTTTCATGTCCAACTGAAAATCCGTATTCCCTGGACACAAGAAAGCACTTCTGAAACTGAGCTGTGTACTCCTTAATCTCTTAGACTTTTTGTTTATACGCTCTTGCACCATGCCTTTAAAATATTTTTCAGTGTTCATTTCAAACAGTTTATCAGGAAACAAATTAACTTAATAAATGTCCTAGAATCCTAGGGGAGGTGGGGGGGGGGGGGAA